>JAQNBH010000006.1:2088803-2528831 GCA_028752905.1 Cladorhizidae sp. MBARI D1340-BT2
GTCAATGTTTAGGGGGTTCACATGTATACTAGTCAATGTTTAGGTGAGGGTGCACATGTATACTAGTCAATGTTTAGGGGGTGCACATGTATACTAGTCAATGTTTAGAGGGTGCACATGTATACTAGTCAATGTTTAGGGGGTGCACATGTATACTAGTCAATGTTTAGGTGAGGGTGCACATGCATACTAGTCAATGTTTAGGGGGTGCACATGTATACTAGTCAATGTTTAGGGGGTGCACATGTATACTAGTCAATGTTTAGGGGGTGCACATGCTTACTAGTCAATGTTTAGGGGGTGCACATGTATACTAGTCAATGTTTAGGTGAGGGTGCACATGTATACTAGTCAATGTTTAGGTGAGGGTGCACATGCATACTAGTCAATGTTTAGGGGGTGCACATGTATACTAGTCAATGTTTAGGGGGTGCACATGTATACTAGTCAATGTTTAGGTGGGGTGCACATGTATACTAGTCAATGTTTAGGGGGTGTACATGTATACTAGTCAATGTTTAGGGGGGTGCACATGTATACTAGTCAATGTTTAGGGGGTGCACATGTATACTAGTCAATGTTTAGGTGAGGGTGCACATGCATACTAGTCAATGTTTAGGGGGTGCACATGTATACTAGTCAATGTTTAGGGGGGGTGCACATGCATACTAGTCAATGTTTAGGGGGTGCACATGTATACTAGTCAATGTTTAGGGGGTGCACATGTATACTAGTCAATGTTTAGGGGGTGCACATGTATACTAGTCAATGTTTAGGGGGTGCACATGTATACTAGTCAATGTTTAGGTGAGGGTGCACATGCATACTAGTCAATGTTTAGGGGGTGCACATGTATACTAGTCAATGTTTAGGGGGTGCACATGTATACTAGTCAATGTTTAGGGGGTGCACATGTATACTAGTCAATGTTTAGGGGGGTGCACATGTATACTAGTCAATGTTTAGGTGAGGGTGCACATGTATACTAGTCAATGTTTAGGGGGTGCACATGTATACTAGTCAATGTTTAGGGGGTGCACATGTATACTAGTCAATGTTTAGGTGAGGGTGCACATGTATACTAGTCAATGTTTAGGTGAGGTGCACATGTATACTAGTCAATGTTTAGGGGGTGCACATGTATACTAGTCAATGTTTAGGTGAGGGTGCACATGTATACTAGTCAATGTTTAGGGGGTGCACATGTATACTAGTCAATGTTTAGGGGGTGCACATGTATACTAGTCAATTGTTTTAGGGGGTGCACATGTATACTAGTCAATGTTTAGGGGGTGCACATGTATACTAGTCAATGTTTAGGTGGGTGCACATGTATACTAGTCAATGTTTAGGGGGTGCACATGTATACTAGTCAATGTTTAGGTGAGGGTGCACATGTATACTAGTCAATGTTTAGGGGGTGCACATGTATACTAGTCAATGTTTAGGGGGTGCACATGTATACTAGTCAATGTTTAGGGGGTGCACATGTATACTAGTCAATGTTTAGGTGAGGGTGCACATGTATACTAGTCAATGTTTAGGTGAGGGTGCACATGTATACTAGTCAATGTTTAGGTGGTGCACATGTATACTAGTCAATGTTTAGGGGGTGCACATGTATACTAGTCAATGTTTAGGGGGTGCACATGTATACTAGTCAATGTTTAGGTGGTGCACATGTATACTAGTCAATGTTTAGGGGAGGTGCACATGTATACTAGTCAATGTTTAGGGTGTGCACATGTATACTAGTCAATGTTTAGGTGGTGCACATGTATACTAGTCAATGTTTAGGGGGTGCACATGTATACTAGTCAATGTTTAGGTGGTGCACATGTATACTAGTCAATGTTTAGGGGAGGGTGCACATGTATACTAGTCAATGTTTAGGGGGTGCACATGTATACTAGTCAATGTTTAGGGGGTGCACATGTATACTAGTCAATGTTTAGGGGGTGCACATGTATACTAGTCAATGTTTAGGGGGTGCACATGTATACTAGTCAATGTTTAGGGGGTGCACATGTATACTAGTCAATGTTTAGGTGAGGGTGCACATGTATACTAGTCAATGTTTAGGGGGTGCACATGTATACTAGTCAATGTTTAGGGGGTGCACATGTATACTAGTCAATGTTTAGGTGAGGGTGCACATGCATACTAGTCAATGTTTAGGGGGTGCACATGTATACTAGTCAATGTTTAGGTGAGGGTGCACATGTATACTAGTCAATGTTTAGCGGTGCACATGTATACTAGTCAATGTTTAGGTGAGGGAGCACATGTATACTAGTCAATGTTTAGGGGGTGCACATGCATACTAGTCAATGTTTAGGTGAGGGAGCACATGTATACTAGTCAATGTTTAGGGGGTGCACATGTATACTAGTCAATGTTTAGGGGGTGCACATGTATACTAGTCAATGTTTAGGTGAGGGAGCACATGTATACTAGTCAATGTTTAGGGGGTGCACATGTATACTAGTCAATGTTTAGGGGGTGCACATGTATACTAGTCAATGTTTAGGGGGTGCACATGCATACTAGTCAATGTTTAGGTGAGGGTGCACATGTATACTAGTCAATGTTTAGGGGGTGCACATGTATACTAGCCAATGTTTAGGGGGTGCACATGTATACTAGTCAATGTTTAGGTGAGGGTGCACATGTATACTAGTCAATGTTTAGGTGAGGGTGCACATGCATACTAGTCAATGTTTAGGGGGTGCACATGTATACTAGTCAATGTTTAGAGGGTGCACATGTATACTAGTCAATGTTTAGGGGGTGCACATGTATACTAGTCAATGTTTAGGGGGTGTACATGTATACTAGTCAATGTTTAGGTGAGGGTGCACATGTATACTAGTCAATGTTTAGGAGGTGCACATGTATACTAGTCAATGTTTAGGTGAGGGAGCACATGTATACTAGTCAATGTTTAGGGGGTGCACATGTATACTAGTCAATGTTTAGGGGGTGCACATGTATACTAGTCAATGTTTAGGTGAGGGTGCACATGTATACTAGTCAATGTTTAGGGGGTGCACATGTATACTAGTCAATGTTTAGGGGGTGCACATGTATACTAGTCAATGTTTAGGGGGTGCACATGTATACTAGTCAATGTTTAGGTGAGGGTGCACATGTATACTAGTCAATGTTTAGGGGGTGCACATGTATACTAGTCAATGTTTAGGGGGTGCACATGTATACTAGTCAATGTTTAGGTGAGGGTGCACATGTATACTAGTCAATGTTTAGGGGGTGCACATGTATACTAGTAAATGTTTAGGGGGTGCACATGTATACTAGTCAATGTTTAGGGGGTGCACATGTATACTAGTCAATGTTTAGAGGGTGCACATGTATACTAGTCAATGTTTAGGGGGTGCACATGTATACTAGTCAATGTTTAGGGGGTGCACATGTATACTAGCCAATGTTTAGGTGAGGGTGCACATGTATACTAGTCAATGTTTAGGGGGTTCACATGTATACTAGTCAATGTTTAGGTGAGGGTGCACATGTATACTAGTCAATGTTTAGGGGGTGCACATGTATACTAGTCAATGTTTAGAGGGTGCACATGTATACTAGTCAATGTTTAGGGGGTGCACATGTATACTAGTCAATGTTTAGGGGGTGCACATGTATACTAGCCAATGTTTAGGTGAGGGTGCACATGTATACTAGTCAATGTTTAGAGGGTGCACATGTATACTAGCCAATGTTTAGGTGAGGGTGCACATGTATACTAGTCAATGTTTAGGGGGTGCACATGTATACTAGTCAATGTTTAGGGGGTGCACATGTATACTAGTCAATGTTTAGGTGAGGGTGCACATGTATACTAGTCAATGTTTAGGGGGTGCACATGTATACTAGTCAATGTTTAGGGGGTGCACATGTATACTAGTCAATGTTTAGGGGGTGCACATGTATACTAGTCAATGTTTAGAGGGTGCACATGTATACTAGTCAATGTTTAGGGAATGCACATGTATACTAGTCAATGTTTAGGGGGTGCACATGTATACTAGTCAATGTTTAGGGGGTGCACATGTATACTAGTCAATGTTTAGAGGGTGCACATGTATACTAGTCAATGTTTAGGGGGTTCACATGTATACTAGTCAATGTTTAGGGGGTGCACATGTATACTAGTCAATGTTTAGGTGAGGGTGCACATGCATACTAGTCAATGTTTAGGGGGTGCACATGTATACTAGTCAATGTTTAGGGGGTGCACATGTATACTAGTCAATGTTTAGGTGAGGGTGCACATGTATACTAGTCAATGTTTAGGGGGTGCACATGTATACTAGTCAATGTTTAGGGGGTGCACATGTATACTAGTCAATGTTTAGAGGGTGCACATGTATACTAGTCAATGTTTAGGGGGTGCACATGTATACTAGTCAATGTTTAGGGGGTGCACATGTATACTAGTCAATGTTTAGGGGGTGCACATGTATACTAGTCAATGTTTAGGGGGTGCACATGTATACTAGTCAATGTTTAGGGGGTGCACATGTATACTAGCCAAATGTTTAGGGGGTGCACATGTATACTAGTCAATGTTTAGGGGGTGCACATGTATACTAGTCAATGTTTAGGGGGTGCACATGTATACTAGTCAATGTTTAGGTGAGGGTACACATGTATACTAGCCAATGTTTAGGGGAGGGTGCACATGTATACTAGTCAATGTTTAGGGGGTGCACATGTATACTAGTCAATGTTTAGGGGGTGCACATGTATACTAGTCAATGTTTAGGTGAGGGTGCACATGTATACTAGTCAATGTTTAGGTGAGGGTGCACATGTATACTAGTCAATGTTTAGGGGGTGCACATGTATACTAGTCAATGTTTAGGTGAGGGTGCACATGTATACTAGTCAATGTTTAGGGGGTGTACATGTATACTAGCCAATGTTTAGGGGAGGGTGCACATGCATACTAGTCAATGTTTAGGGGGTGCACATGTATACTAGTCAATGTTTAGGGGGTGCACATGTATACTAGTCAAT
Organism: Cladorhizidae sp. MBARI D1340-BT2; assembly: GCA_028752905.1. NCBI lineage: Eukaryota > Metazoa > Porifera > Demospongiae > Poecilosclerida > Cladorhizidae > Cladorhizidae sp. MBARI D1340-BT2. The sequence goes on from JAQNBH010000006.1 coordinate 2,093,841, forward strand.
GTTTAGGGGGTGCACATGTATACTAGTCAATGTTTAGGTGAGGGTGCACATGTATACTAGCCAATGTTTAGGTGAGGGTGCACATGTATACTAGCCAATGTTTAGGGGAGGGTGCACATGTATACTAGTCAATGTTTAGGGGGTGCACATGTATACTAGCCAATGTTTAGGGGAGGGTGCACATGTATACTAGTCAATGTTTAGGGGGTGCACATGTATACTAGTCAATGTTTAGGGGGTGCACATGTATACTAGTCAATGTTTAGGTGAGGGTGCACATGTATACTAGTCAATGTTTAGGGGGTGTACATGTATACTAGCCAATGTTTAGGGGAGGGTGCACATGCATACTAGTCAATGTTTAGGGGGTGCACATGTATACTAGTCAATGTTTAGGGGGTGCACATGTATACTAGTCAATGTTTAGGGGGTACACATGTATACTAGTCAATGTTTAGGGGGTGCACATGTATACTAGCCAATGTTTAGGGGGGGTGCACATGTATACTAGTCAATGTTTAGGGGGTGCACATGTATACTAGTCAATGTTTAGGGGGTGCACATGTATACTAGTCAATGTTTAGGGGGTACACATGTATACTAGTCAATGTTTAGGGGGTGCACATGTATACTAGCCAATGTTTAGGGGGTGCACATGTATACTAGTCAATGTTTAGGGGGTGCACATGTATACTAGTCAATGTTTAGGGGGTGCACATGTATACTAATCAATGTTTAGGGGGTGCACATGTATACTAGTCAATGTTTAGGGGGTGCACATGTATACTAGTCAATGTTTAGGGGAGGGTGCACATGTATACTAGTCAATGTTTAGGGGGTGCACATGTATACTAGTCAATGTTTAGGGGGTGCACATGTATACTAGTCAATGTTTAGGGGGTGCACATGTATACTAGTCAATGTTTAGGGGGTGCACATGTATACTAGTCAATGTTTAGGGGGTGCACATGTATACTAGTCAATGTTTAGGGTGTGCACATGTATACTAGTCAATGTTTAGGTGAGGGTGCACATGTATACTAGTCAATGTTTAGGGGGTGCACATGTATACTAGTCAATGTTTAGGTGAGGGTGCACATGCATACTAGTCAATGTTTAGGGGGTGCACATGTATACTAGTCAATGTTTAGGTGAGGGTGCACATGTATGCTAGTCAATGTTTAGGTGAGGGTGCACATGTATACTAGTCAATGTTTAGGGGGTGCACATGTATACTAGTCAATGTTTAGGGGGTGCACATGTATACTAGTCAATGTTTAGGGGGTGCACATGTATACTAGTCAATGTTTAGGGGGTGCACATGTATACTAGCCAATGTTTAGGGGGTGCACATGTATACTAGTCAATGTTTAGGGGGTGCACATGTATACTATTCAATGTTTAGGGTGTGCACATGTATACTAGTCAATGTTTAGGTGAGGGTGCACATGTATACTAGTCAATGTTTAGGGGGTGCACATGTATACTAGTCAATGTTTAGGGGGTGCACATGTATACTAGTCAATGTTTAGGGGGTGCACATGTATACTAGTCAATGTTTAGGTGAGGGTGCACATGTATACTAGTCAATGTTTAGGGGGTGCACATGTATACTAGTCAATGTTTAGGGGGTGCACATGTATACTAGTCAATGTTTAGGTGAGGGTGCACATGTATACTAGTCAATGTTTAGGGGGTACACATGTATACTAGTCAATGTTTAGGAGGTGCACATGTATACTAGTCAATGTTTAGGGGGTGCACATGTATACTAGTCAATGTTTAGGTGAGGGTGCACATGTATACTAGTCAATGTTTAGGTGAGGGTGCACATGTATACTAGTCAATGTTTAGGGGAGGGTGCACATGTATACTAGTCAATGTTTAGGGGGTGCACATGTATACTAGTCAATGTTTAGGGGAGGGTTCACATGTATACTAGTCAATGTTTAGGTGAGGGTGCACATGTATACTAGTCAATGTTTAGGTGAGGGTGCACATGTATACTAGTCAATGTTTAGGTGAGGGTGCACATGTATACTAGTCAATGTTTAGGGGGTGCACATGTATACTAGTCAATGTTTAGGGGGTGCACATGTATACTAGTCAATGTTTAGGTGAGGGTGCACATGTATACTAGTCAATGTTTAGGTGAGGGTGCACATGTATACTAGCCAATGTTTAGGGGGTGCACATGTATACTAGTCAATGTTTAGGTGAGGGTGCACATGTATACTAGTCAATGTTTAGGTGAGGGTGCACATGTATACTAGTCAATGTTTAGGGGGTGCACATGTATACTAGTCAATGTTTAGGGGGTGCACATGTATACTAGTCAATGTTTAGGTGAGGGTGCACATGTATACTAGTCAATGTTTAGGTGAGGGTGCACATGTATACTAGTCAATGTTTAGGGGGTGCACATGTATACTAGTCAATGTTTAGGGGGTGCACATGTATACTAGTCAATGTTTAGGGGGTGCACATGTATACTAGTCAATGTTTAGGGGGTGCACATGTATACTAGTCAATGTTTAGGGGGTGCACATGTATACTAGTCAATGTTTATGGGGTGCACATGTATACTAGTCAATGTTTAGGGGGTGCACATGTATACTAGTCAATGTTTAGGGGGTGCACATGTATACTAGCCAATGTTTAGGGGGTGCACATGTATACTAGTCAATGTTTAGGGGGTGTACATGTATACTAGTCAATGTTTAGGGGGTGCACATGTATACTAGTCAATGTTTAGGGGGGGCACATGTATACTAGTCAATGTTTAGGGGGTGCACATGTATACTAGTCAATGTTTAGGGGGTGCACATGTATACTAGTCAATGTTTAGGGGGTGCACATGTATACTAGTCAATGTTTAGGGGGTGCACATGTATACTAGTCAATGTTTAGAGGGTGCACATGTATACTAGTCGATGTTTAGGTGAGGGTGCACATGTATACTAGCCAATGTTTAGGTGAGGGTGCACATGTATACTAGTCAATGTTTAGGGGGTGCACATGTATACTAGTCAATGTTTAGGGGGTGCACATGTATACTAGTCAATGTTTAGGTGAGGGTGCACATGTATACTAGTCAATGTTTAGAGGGTGCACATGTATACTAGTCAATGTTTAGTGGGTGCACATGTATACTAGTCAATGTTTAGGGGGTGCACATGTATACTAGTCAATGTTTAGGGGGTGCACATGCATACTAGTCAATGTTTAGGTGAGGGTGCACATGTATACTAGTCAATGTTTAGGTGGTGCACATGTATACTAGTCAATGTTTAGGTGAGGGTGCACATGTATACTAGCCAATGTTTAGGGGGTGCACATGTATACTAGTCAATGTTTAGGTGAGGGTGCACATGTATACTAGTCAATGTTTAGGTGGTGCACATGTATACTAGTCAATGTTTAGGTGAGGGTGCACATGTATACTAGTCAATGTTTAGGTGGTGCACATGTATACTAGTCAATGTTTAGGTGAGGGTGCACATGTATACTAGTCAATGTTTAGGTGGTGCACATGTATACTAGTCAATGTTTAGGGGGTGCACATGTATACTAGTCAATGTTTAGGTGAGGGTGCACATGTATACTAGTCAATGTTTAGGTGGTGCACATGTATACTAGTCAATGTTTAGGGGGTGCACATGTATACTAGCCAATGTTTAGGGGGTGCACATGCATACTAGTCAATGTTTAGGTGAGGGTGCACATGTATACTAGTCAATGTTTAGGGGGTGCACATGTATACTAGTCAATGTTTAGGGGGTGCACATGTATACTAGTCAATGTTTAGGTGGTGCACATGTATACTAGTCAATGTTTAGGTGAGGGTGCACATGTATACTAGTCAATGTTTAGGGGGTGCACATGTATACTAGTCAATGTTTAGGGGGTGCACATGCATACTAGTCAATGTTTAGGGGGTGCACATGTATACTAGTCAATGTTTAGGGGGTGCACATGTATACTAGTCAATGTTTAGGTGAGGGTGCACACGTATACTAGTCAATGTTTAGGTGAGGGTGCACATGTATACTAGTCAATGTTTAGGGGGTGCACATGTATACTAGTCAATGTTTAGGGGGTGCACATGTATACTAGTCAATGTTTAGGGGGTGCACATGTATACTAGTCAATGTTTAGGGGGTGCACATGTATACTAGTCAATGTTTAGGGGTGCACATGTATACTAGTCAATGTTTAGGGGGTGCACATGTATACTAGTCAATGTTTAGGGGGTGCACATGTATACTAGTCAATGTTTAGGTGAGGGTGCACATGTATACTAGCCAATGTTTAGGGGGTGCACATGTATACTAGTCAATGTTTAGGGGTGCACATGTATACTAGTCAATGTTTAGGGGGTGCACATGTATACTAGTCAATGTTTAGGTGAGGGTGCACATGTATACTAGTCAATGTTTAGGTGAGGGTACACATGTATACTAGCCAATGTTAAGGGGGTGCACATGTATACTAGTCAATGTTTAGGGGTGCACATGTATACTAGTCAATGTTTAGGGGGTGCACATGTATACTAGCCAATGTTTAGGGGGTGCACATGTATACTAGTCAATGTTTAGGGGGTGCACATGTATACTAGTCAATGTTTAGGGGGTGCACATGTATACTAGTCAATGTTTAGGGGGTGCGCATGCATACTAGTCAATGTTTAGGGGGTGCACATGTATACTAGTCAATGTTTAGGAGGTGCACATGTATACTAGTCAATGTTTAGGGGGTGCACATGTATACTAGTCAATGTTTAGGGGGTGCACATGTATACTAGTCAATGTTTAGGTGAGGGTGCACATGTATACTAGCCAATGTTAAGGGGGTGCACATGTATACTAGTCAATGTTTAGGGGGTGCACATGTATACTAGTCAATGTTTAGGGGGTGCACATGTATACTAGTCAATGTTTAGGGGAGGGTGCACATGTATACTAGTCAATGTTTAGGTGAGGGTGCACATGTATACTAGTCAATGTTTAGGGGGTGCACATGTATACTAGTCAATGTTTAGGGGGTGCACATGTATACTAGTCAATGTTTAGGGGGTGCACATGTATACTAGTCAATGTTTAGGTGAGGGTGCACATGTATACTAGTCAATGTTTAGGTGGTGCACATGTATACTAGTCAATGTTTAGGGGGTGCACATGTATACTAGTCAATGTTTAGGGGGTGCACATGTATACTAGTCAATGTTTAGGGGGTGCACATGTATACTAGTCAATGTTTAGGTGAGGGTGCACATGTATACTAGTCAATGTTTAGGTGGTGCACATGTATACTAGTCAATGTTTAGGGGGTGCACATGTATACTAGTCAATGTTTAGGGGGTGCACATGTATACTAGTCAATGTTTAGGGGGTGCACATGTATACTAGTCAATGTTTAGGTGAGGGTGCACATGTATACTAGTCAATGTTTAGGGGGTGCACATGTATACTAGTCAATGTTTAGGGGGTGCACATGTATACTAGTCAATGTTTAGGTGAGGGTGCACATGTATACTAGTCAATGTTTAGGGGGTGCACATGTATACTAGTCAATGTTTAGGTGAGGGTGCACATGTATACTAGTCAATGTTTAGGGGGTGCACATGTATACTAGTCAATGTTTAGGGGGTGCACATGTATACTAGTCAATGTTTAGGTGAGGGTGCACATGTATACTAGTCAATGTTTAGGTGAGGGTGCACATGTATACTAGTCAATGTTTAGAGGGTGCACATGTATACTAGTCAATGTTTAGGGGGTGCACATGTATACTAGTCAATGTTTAGGGGGTGCACATGTATACTAGTCAATGTTTAGGGGGTGCACATGCATACTAGTCAATGTTTAGGTGAGGGTGCACATGTATACTAGTCAATGTTTAGGGGGTGCACATGTATACTAGTCAATGTTTAGGGGGTGCACATGTATACTAGTCAATGTTTAGGGGGTGCACATGTATACTAGTCAATGTTTAGGTGGTGCACATGTATACTAGTCAATGTTTAGGTGGTGCACATGTATACTAGTCAATGTTTAGGGGGTGCACATGTATACTAGTCAATGTTTAGGGGGTGCACATGTATACTAGTCAATGTTTAGGGGGTGCACATGTATACTAGTCAATGTTTAGGTGAGGGTGCACATGTATACTAGTCAATGTTTAGGGGGTGCACATGTATACTAGTCAATGTTTAGGTGAGGGTGCACATGTATACTAGTCAATGTTTAGGGGGTGCACATGTATACTAGTCAATGTTTAGGGGGTGCACATGTATACTAGTCAATGTTTAGGTGAGGGTGCACATGTATACTAGTCAATGTTTAGGGGGTGCACATGTATACTAGTCAATGTTTAGGTGAGGGTGCACATGTATACTAGTCAATGTTTAGGTGAGGATGCACATGTATACTAGTCAATGTTTAGGGGGTGTACATGTATACTAGTCAATGTTTAGGGGGTGCACATGTATACTAGTCAATGTTTAGGGGGTGTACATGTATACTAGTCAATGTTTAGGTGAGGGTGCACATGTATACTAGTCAATGTTTAGGGGGTGTACATGTATACTAGTCAATGTTTAGGTGAGGGTGCACATGTATACTAGTCAATGTTTAGGGGGTGCACATGTATACTAGTCAATGTTTAGGGGGTGCACATGTATACTAGTCAATGTTTAGGGGGTGCACATGTATACTAGTCAATGTTTAGGTGAGGGTGCACATGTATACTAGTCAATGTTTAGGGGGTGCACATGTATACTAGTCAATGTTTAGGGGGTGCACATGTATACTAGTCAATGTTTAGGGGGTGCACATGCATACTAGTCAATGTTTAGGGCGTGCACATGTATACTAGTCAATGTTTAGGTGAGGGTGCACATGTATACTAGTCAATGTTTAGGGGGTACACATGTATACTAGTCAATGTTTAGGTGAGGGTGCACATGTATACTAGTCAATGTTTAGGGGGTGCACATGTATACTAGTCAATGTTTAGTGGGTGCACATGTATACTAGTCAATGTTTAGGGGGTGCACATGTATACTAGTCAATGTTTAGGGGGTGCACATGTATACTAGTCAATGTTTAGGGGGTGCACATGTATACTAGTCAATGTTTAGGTGAGGGTGCACATGTATACTAGTCAATGTTTAGGGGGTGCACATGTATACTAGTCAATGTTTAGGGGGTGCACATGTATACTAGTCAATGTTTAGGTGAGGGTGCACATGTATACTAGTCAATGTTTAGGGGGTGCACATGTATACTAGTCAATGTTTAGGGGGTGCACATGTATACTAGTCAATGTTTAGGGGGTGCACATGTATACTAGTCAATGTTTAGGGGGTGCACATGTATACTAGTCAATGTTTAGGTGAGGGTGCACATGTATACTAGTCAATGTTTAGGGGATGCACATGTATACTAGTCAATGTTTAGGGGGTGTACATGTATACTAGTCAATGTTTAGGGGGTGCACATGTATACTAGTCAATGTTTAGGGGGTGCACATGTATACTAGTCAATGTTTAAGGGGTGCACATGTATACTAGTCAATGTTTAGGGGGTGCACATGTATACTAGTCAATGTTTAGGGGGTGCACATGTATACTAGTCAATGTTTAGGTGAGGGTGCACATGCATACTAGTCAATGTTTAGGGGGTGCACATGTATACTAGTCAATGTTTAGGGGGTGCACATGTATACTAGTCAATGTTTAGGGGGTGCACATGTATACTAGTCAATGTTTAGGGGGTGCACATGTATACTAGTCAATGTTTAGGGGGTGCACATGTATACTAGTCAATGTTTAGGGGGTGCACATGTATACTAGTCAATGTTTAGGTGAGGGTGCACATGTATACTAGTCAATGTTTAGGGGGTGCACATGTATACTAGCCAATGTTTAGGTGAGGGTGCACATGTATACTAGTCAATGTTTAGGTGGTGCACATGTATACTAGTCAATGTTTAGGGGGTGCACATGTATACTAGTCAATGTTTAGGTGAGGGTGCACATGTATACTAGTCAATGTTTAGGTGGTGCACATGTATACTAGTCAATGTTTAGGGGGTGCACATGCATACTAGTCAATGTTTAGGGGGTGCACATGTATACTAGTCAATGTTTAGGGGGTGCACATGTATACTAGTCAATGTTTAGGTGAGGGTGCACATGTATACTAGTCAATGTTTAGGGGGTGCACATGTATACTAGTCAATGTTTAGGGGGTGCACATGTATACTAGTCAATGTTTAGGTGAGGGTGCACATGTATACTAGTCAATGTTTAGGTGAGGGTACACATTTATACTAGTCAATGTTTAGGGGGTGCACATGTATACTAGTCAATGTTTAGGGGGTGCACATGTATACTAGTCAATGTTTAGGTGAGGGTACACATTTATACTAGTCAATGTTTAGGGGGTGCACATGTATACTAGTCAATGTTTAGGGGGTGCACATGTATACTAGTCAATGTTTAGGGGGTGCACATGTATACTAGTCAATGTTTAGGGGGTGCACATGTATACTAGTCAATGTTTAGGGGGTGCACATGTATACTAGTCAATGTTTAGGGGGTGTACATGTATACTAGTCAATGTTTAGGTGAGGGTGCACATGTATACTAGTCAATGTTTAGGGGGTGCACATGTATACTAGCCAATGTTTAGGTGGTGCACATGTATACTAGTCAATGTTTAGGTGAGGGTGCACATGTATACTAGTCAATGTTTAGGGGGTGTACATGTATACTAGTCAATGTTTAGGGGGTGCACATGTATACTAGTCAATGTTTAGGGGGTGTACATGTATACTAGTCAATGTTTAGGGGGTGCACATGCATACTAGTCAATGTTTAGGGGGTGCACATGTATACTAGTCAATGTTTAGGGGGTGCACATGTATACTAGCCAATGTTTAGGTGAGGGTGCACATGTATACTAGTCAATGTTTAGGGGGTGCACATGTATACTAGTCAATGTTTAGGAGGTGCACATGTATACTAGTCAATGTTTAGGTGAGGGTGCACATGTATACTAGTCAATGTTTAGGGGGTGTACATGTATACTAGTCAATGTTTAGGGGGTGCACATGTATACTAGTCAATGTTTAGAGGGTGCACATGTATACTAGTCAATGTTTAGGGGGTGCACATGCATACTAGTCAATGTTTAGGGGGTGCACATGTATACTAGTCAATGTTTAGGGGGTGCACATGTATACTAGCCAATGTTTAGGTGAGGGTGCACATGTATACTAGTCAATGTTTAGTGGGTGCACATGTATACTAGTCAATGTTTAGGGGGTGCACATGTATACTAGTCAATGTTTAGGGGGTGCACATGTATACTAGCCAATGTTTAGGTGAGGGTGCACATGTATACTAGCCAATGTTTAGGGGGTGCACATGTATACTAGTCAATGTTTAGGTGAGGGTGCACATGTATACTAGTCAATGTTTAGGGGGTGCACATGTATACTAGCCAATGTTTAGGTGAGGGTGCACATGTATACTAGCCAATGTTTAGGGGGTGCACATGTATACTAGCCAATGTTTAGGTGAGGGTGCACATGTATACTAGCCAATGTTTAGGGGGTGCACATGTATACTAGCCAATGTTTAGGGGGTGCACATGTATACTAGTCAATGTTTAGGTGAGGGTGCACATGTATACTAGCCAATGTTTAGGGGGTGCACATGTATACTAGTCAATGTTTAGGGGGTGCACATGTATACTAGTCAATGTTTAGGGGGTGCACATGTATACTAGTCAATGTTTAGGGGGTGCACATGTATACTAGTCAATGTTTAGGGGGTGCACATGTATACTAGTCAATGTTTAGGTGAGGGTGCACATGTATACTAGTCAATGTTTAGGGGGTGCACATGTATACTAGCCAATGTTTAGGGGGTGCACATGTATACTAGTCAATGTTTAGGTGAGGGTGCACATGTATACTAGCCAATGTTTAGGTGAGGGTGCACATGTATACTAGTCAATGTTTAGGGGGTGCACATGTATACTAGTCAATGTTTAGGGGGTGCACATGTATACTAGCCAATGTTTAGGTGAGGGTGCACATGTATACTAGTCAATGTTTAGAGGGTGCACATGTATACTAGTCAATGTTTAGGGGGTGCACATGCATACTAGTCAATGTTTAGGGGGTGCACATGTATACTAGTCAATGTTTAGGGGGTGCACATGTATACTAGCCAATGTTTAGGTGAGGGTGCACATGTATACTAGTCAATGTTTAGGGGGTGCACATGTATACTAGTCAATGTTTAGGGGGTGCACATGTATACTAGTCAATGTTTAGGGGGTGCACATGTATACTAGCCAATGTTTAGGTGAGGGTGCACATGTATACTAGCCAATGTTTAGGTGAGGGTGCACATGTATACTAGTCAATGTTTAGGGGGTGCACATGTATACTAGTCAATGTTTAGGGGGTGCACATGTATACTAGCCAATGTTTAGGTGAGGGTGCACATGTATACTAGTCAATGTTTAGGTGAGGGTGCACATGTATACTAGTCAATGTTTAGGGGGTGCACATGTATACTAGTCAATGTTTAGGGGAGGGTACACATGTATACTAGCCAATGTTTAGGTGAGGGTGCACATGTATACTAGTCGATGTTTAGGTGAGGGTGCACATGTATACTAGTCAATGTTTAGGGGGTGCACATGTATACTAGCCAATGTTTAGGGGGTGCACATGTATACTAGTCAATGTTTAGGTTGTGCACATGCATACTAGTCAATGTTTAGGGGGTGCACATGTATACTAGTCAATGTTTAGGGGGTGCACATGTTTACTAGTCAATGTTTAGGGGGTGCACATGTATACTAGTCAATGTTTAGGGGGTGCACATGTATACTAGTCAATGTTTAGGGGGTGCACATGTTTACTAGTCAATGTTTAGGGGGTGCACATGTATACTAGTCAATGTTTAGGGGGTGCACATGTATACTAGTCAATGTTTAGGGGGTGCACATGTATACTAGTCAATGTTTAGGTGATGGTGCACATGTATACTAGTCAATGTTTAGGGGGTGCACATGTATACTAGTCAATGTTTAGGGGGTGCACATGTTTACTAGTCAATGTTTAGGGGGTGCACATGTATACTAGTCAATGTTTAGGGGGTGCACATGTATACTAGTCAATGTTTAGGTGAGGGTGCACATGTATACTAGTCAATGTTTAGGTGGTGCACATGTATACTAGTCAATGTTTAGGTGAGGGTGCACATGCATACTAGTCAATGTTTAGGGGGTGCACATGTATACTAGTCAATGTTTAGGGGGTGCACATGTATACTAGTCAATGTTTAGGGGAGGGTGCACATGTATACTAGTCAATGTTTAGGGGGTGCACATGTATACTAGTCAATGTTTAGGTGAGGGTGCACATGCATACTAGTCAATGTTTAGGGGGTGCACATGTATACTAGTCAATGTTTAGGGGGTGCACATGTATACTAGTCAATGTTTAGGGGAGGGTGCACATGTATACTAGTCAATGTTTAGGGGGTGCACATGTATACCAGTCAATGTTTAGGGGGTGCACATGTATACTAGCCAATGTTTAGGGGGTGCACATGTATACTAGTCAATGTTTAGGGGGTGCACATGTATACTAGTCGATGTTTAGGGGGTGCACATGTATACTAGTCAATATTTAGGGAGTGCACATGTATACTAGTCAATGTTTAGGTGAGGGTGCACATGTATACTAGTCAATGTTTAGGGGGTGCACATGTATACTAGTCAATGTTTAGGGGGTGCACATGTATACTAGTCAATGTTTAGGTGAGGGTGCACATGTATACTAGTCAATGTTTAGGGGGTGCACATGTATACTAGTCAATGTTTAGGGGGTGCACATGTATACTAGTCAATGTTTAGGGGAGGGTGCACATGTATACTAGTCAATGTTTAGGTGAGGGTGCACATGTATACTAGTCAATGTTTAGGGGGTGCACATGTATACTAGTCAATGTTTAGGTGAGGGTGCACATGTATACTAGTCAATGTTTAGGGGGTGCACATGCATACTAGTCAATGTTTAGGGGGTGCACATGTATACTAGCCAATGTTTAGGTGAGGGTGCACATGTATACTAGCCAATGTTTAGGGGGTGCACATGTATACTAGTCAATGTTTAGGGGGTGCACATGTATACTAGTCAATGTTTAGGGAGTGCACATGTATACTAGTCAATGTTTAGGGGGTGCACATGTATACTAGTCAATGTTTAGGGGAGGGTGCACATGTATACTAGCCAATGTTAAGGGGGTGCACATGTATACTAGTCAATGTTTAGGGGGTGCACATGTATACTAGCCAATGTTTAGGTGAGGGTGCACATGTATACTAGTCAATGTTTAGGTGAGGGTGCACATGTATACTAGCCAATGTTTAGGTGAGGGTGCACATGTATACTAGTCAATGTTTAGGGGGTGCACATGTATACTAGTCAATGTTTAGGGGGTGCACATGTATACTAGTCAATGTTTAGGGGGTGCACATGTATACTAGTCAATGTTTAGGTGAGGGTGCACATGTATACTAGTCAATGTTTAGGGGAGGGTGCACATGTATACTAGCCAATGTTTAGGGGGTGCACATGTATACTAGTCAATGTTTAGGGGGTGCACATGTATACTAGTCAATGTTTAGGGGGTGCACATGTATACTAGCCAATGTTTAGGTGAGGGTGCACATGTATACTAGTCAATGTTTAGGGGGTGCACATGTATACTAGTCGATGTTTAGGGGGTGCACATGCATACTAGTCAATGTTTAGGGGGTGCACATGTATACTAGTCAATGTTTAGGGGGTGCACATGCATACTAGTCAATGTTTAGGGGGTGCACATGTAAACTAGTCAATGTTTAGGGGGTGCACATGTATACTAGTCAATGTTTAGGGGGTGCACATGTATACTAGTCAATGTTTAGGGGGTTCACATGTATACTAGTCAATGTTTAGGGGGTGCACATGTATACTAGTCAATGTTTAGGGGGTGCACATGTATACTAGTCAATGTTTAGGGGGTGCACATGTATACTAGCCAATGTTTAGGGGGTGCACATGTATACTAGTCAATGTTTAGGGGGTGCACATGTATACTAGTCAATGTTTAGGTGGTGCACATGTATACTAGTCAATGTTTAGGTGAGGGTGCACATGTATACTAGTCAATGTTTAGGGGGTGCACATGTATACTAGTCAATGTTTAGGTGAGGGTGCACATGCATACTAGTCAATGTTTAGGGGGTGCACATGTATACTAGTCAATGTTTAGGTGGTGCACATGTATACTAGTCAATGTTTAGGAGGTGCACATGTATACTAGTCAATGTTTAGGGGGTGCACATGTATACTAGTCAATGTTTAGGGGGTGCACATGTATACTAGTCAATGTTTAGGTGGTGCACATGCATACTAGTCAATGTTTAGGGGGTGCACATGTATACTAGTCAATGTTTAGGGGGTACACATGTATACTAGTCAATGTTTAGGGGGTGCACATGTATACTAGTCAATGTTTAGGAGGTGCACATGTATACTAGTCAATGTTTAGGTGGTGCACATGCATACTAGTCAATGTTTAGGAGGTGCACATGTATACTAGTCAATGTTTAGGTGGTGCACATGTATACTAGTCAATGTTTAGGAGGTGCACATGTATACTAGTCAATGTTTAGGGGGTGCACATGTATACTAGTCAATGTTTAGGTGAGGGTGCACATGTATACTAGTCAATGTTTAGGGGGTGCACATGTATACTAGTCAATGTTTAGGGGGTGCACATGTATACTAGTCAATGTTTAGGGGGTGCACATGCATACTAGCCAATGTTTAGGAGGTGCACATGTATACTAGTCAATGTTTAGGTGGTGCACATGTATACTAGTCAATGTTTAGGGGGTGCACATGTATACTAGTCAATGTTTAGGTGAGGGTGCACATGTATACTAGTCAATGTTTAGGGGGTGCACATGTATACTAGTCAATGTTTAGGAGGTGCACATGTATACTAGTCAATGTTTAGGGGGTGCACATGTATACTAGTCAATGTTTAGGTGAGGGTGCACATGTATACTAGTCAATGTTTAGGGGGTGCACATGTATACTAGTCAATGTTTAGGGGGTGCACATGCATACTAGTCAATGTTTAGGTGAGGGTGCACATGTATACTAGTCAATGTTTAGGGGGTGCACATGTATACTAGTCAATGTTTAGGGGGTGCACATGTATACTAGCCAATGTTTAGGGGGTGCACATGTATACTAGCCAATGTTTAGGGGGTGCACATGTATACTAGTCAATGTTTAGGGGGTGCACATGTATACTAGTCAATGTTTAGGGGGTGCACATGTATACTAGTCAATGTTTAGGTGAGGGTGCACATGTATACTAGTCAATGTTTAGGGGGTGCACATGTATACTAGTCAATGTTTAGGGGGTGCACATGTATACTAGTCAATGTTTAGGGGGTGCACATGTATACTAGTCAATGTTTAGGGGGTGCACATGTATACTAGCCAATGTTTAGGGGGTGCACATGTATACTAGTCAATGTTTAGGGGGTGCACATGTATACTAGTCAATGTTTAGGGGGTGCACATGTATACTAGTCAATGTTTAGGGGGTGCACATGCATACTAGTCAATGTTTAGGGGGTGCACATGTATACTAGTCAATGTTTAGGGGGTGCACATGTATACTAGTCAATGTTTAGGGGAGGGTGCACATGTATACTAGTCAATGTTTAGGTGAGGGTGCACATGTATACTAGTCAATGTTTAGGTGAGGGTGCACATGTATACTAGTCAATGTTTAGGGGGTGCACATGTATACTAGTCAATGTTTAGGGGGTTCACATATATACTAGTCAATGTTTAGGGGTGCACATGTATACTAGTCAATGTTTAGGGGGTGCACATGTATACTAGTCAATGTTTAGGGGGTGCACATGTATACTAGTCAATGTTTAGGTGAGGGTGCACATGTATACTAGTCAATGTTTAGGGGGTGCACATGTATACTAGTCAATGTTTAGGGGGTGCACATGTATACTAGTCAATGTTTAGGTGAGGGTGCACATGTATACTAGTCAATGTTTAGGGGGTGCACATGTATACTAGTCAATGTTTAGGGGAGGGTGCACATGTATACTAGTCAATGTTTAGGGGGTGCACATGTATACTAGTCAATGTTTAGGGGGTACACATGTATACTAGTCAATGTTTAGGTGAGGGTGCACATGTATACTAGTCAATGTTTAGGTGAGGGAGCACATGCATACTAGTCAATGTTTAGGTGAGGGTGCACATGTATACTAGTCAATGTTTAGGTGAGGGTGCACATGCATACTAGTCAATGTTTAGGGGGTGCACATGTATACTAGTCAATGTTTAGGTGAGGGTGCACATGTATACTAGTCAATGTTTAGGTGAGGGTGCACATGTATACTAGTCAATGTTTAGGTGGTGCACATGTATACTAGTCAATGTTTAGGGGGGCACATGTATACTAGTCAATGTTTAGGGGAGGGTGCACATGTATACTAGTCAATGTTTAGGGGAGGGTGCACATGTATACTAGCCAATGTTTAGGGGGTGCACATGTATACTAGTCAATGTTTAGGGGGGCACATGTATACTAGTCAATGTTTAGGGGGTGCACATGTATACTAGTCAATGTTTAGGGGGTGCACATGTATACTAGTCAATGTTTAGGGGGTGCACATGTATACTAGTCAATGTTTAGGGGGTGCACATGTATACTAGTCAATGTTTAGGGGGTTCACATATATACTAGTCAATGTTTAGGGGTGCACATGTATACTAGTCAATGTTTAGGGGGTGCACATGTATACTAGTCAATGTTTAGGGGGTGCACATGTATACTAGTCAATGTTTAGGTGAGGGTGCACATGTATACTAGTCAATGTTTAGGGGGTGCACATGTATACTAGTCAATGTTTAGGGGGTGCACATGTATACTAGTCAATGTTTAGGGGGTGCACATGTATACTAGTCAATGTTTAGGTGAGGGTGCACATGTATACTAGTCAATGTTTAGGGGGTGCACATGTATACTAGTCAATGTTTAGGGGGTACACATGTATACTAGTCAATGTTTAGGTGAGGGTGCACATGTATACTAGTCAATGTTTAGGGGGTGCACATGTATACTAGTCAATGTTTAGGGGGTGCACATGTATACTAGCCAATGTTTAGGGGGTGCACATGTATACTAGTCAATGTTTAGGGGGTGCACATGTATACTAGTCAATGTTTAGGTGAGGGTGCACATGCATACTAGTCAATGTTTAGGGGGTGCACATGTATACTAGTCAATGTTTAGGGGGTGCACATGTATACTAGCCAATGTTTAGGGGGTGCACATGTATACTAGTCAATGTTTAGGGGGTGCACATGTATACTAGTCAATGTTTAGGGGGTGCACATGTATACTAGTCAATGTTTAGGGGGTGCACATGTATACTAGCCAATGTTTAGGTGAGGGTGCACATGTATACTAGTCAATGTTTAGGGGGTGCACATGTATACTAGTCAATGTTTAGGGGAGGGTGCACATGTATACTAGTCAATGTTTAGGTGAGGGTGCACATGTATACTAGCCAATGTTTAGGGGGTGCACATGTATACTAGCCAATGTTTAGGGGGTGCACATGTATACTAGTCAATGTTTAGGGGGTGCACATGTATACTAGTCAATGTTTAGGGGGTGCACATGCATACTAGCCAATGTTTAGGGGGTGCACATGTATACTAGTCAATGTTTAGGGGGTGCACATGTATACTAGTCAATGTTTAGGGGGTGCACATGTATACTAGTCAATGTTTAGGGGGTGCACATGTATACTAGTCAATGTTTAGGGGAGGGTGCACATGTATACTAGTCAATGTTTAGGTGAGGGTGCACATGTATACTAGTCAATGTTTAGGTGAGGGTGCACATGTATACTAGTCAATGTTTAGGGGGTGCACATGTATACTAGTCAATGTTTAGGGGGTGCACATGTATACTAGTCAATGTTTAGGGGGTGCACATGTATACTAGTCAATGTTTAGGGGGTGCACATGTATACTAGTCAATGTTTAGGGGGTGCACATGTATACTAGCCAATGTTTAGGGGGTGCACATGTATACTAGCCAATGTTTAGGTGAGGGTGCACATGTATACTAGTCAATGTTTAGGTGAGGGTGCACATGTATACTAGTCAATGTTTAGGGGGTGCACATGTATAATGTTTAGGTGAGGGTGAACATGTATACTAGTCAATGTTTAGGGGGTGCACATGTATACTAGTCAATGTTTAGGTGAGGGTGCACATGTATACTAGCCAATGTTTAGGGGGTGCACATGTATACTAGTCAATGTTTAGGTGAGGGTGCACATGTATACCAGTCAATGTTTAGGTGGTGCACATGTATACCAGTCAATGTTTAGGGGGTGCACATGTATAATGTTTAGGTGAGGGTGAACATGTATACTAGTCAATGTTTAGGGGGTGCACATGTATACTAGTCAATGTTTAGGGGGTGCACATGTATACTAGTCAATGTTTAGGGGGTGCACATGTATACTAGTCAATGTTTAGGTGAGGGTGCACATGTATACTAGTCAATGTTTAGGGGGTGCACATGTATACTAGTCAATGTTTAGGGGAGGGTGCACATGTATACTAGTCAATGTTTAGGTGAGGGTGCACATGTATACTAGTCAATGTTTAGGGGGTGCACATGTATACTAGTCAATGTTTAGGGGGTGCACATGTATACTAGTCAATGTTTAGGGGGTGCACATGTATAATGTTTAGGTGAGGGTGCACATGTATACTAGTCAATGTTTAGGGGGTGCACATGTATAATGTTTAGGTGAGGGTGAACATGTATACTAGTCAATGTTTAGGGGGTGCACATGTATACTAGTCAATGTTTAGGAGGTGCACATGTATACTAGTCAATGTTTAGGGGGTGCACATGTATACTAGTCAATGTTTAGGTGAGGGTGCACATGTATACTAGTCAATGTTTAGGTGAGGGTGCACATGTATACTAGCCAATGTTTAGGGGGTGCACATGTATACTAGTCAATGTTTAGGGGGTGCACATGTATACTAGTCAATGTTTAGGTGAGGGTGCACATGTATACTAGTCAATGTTTAGGTGAGGGTGCACATGTATACTAGTTTAGGGGGTGCACATGTATACTAGCCAATGTTTAGGGGGTGCACATGTATACTAGCCAATGTTTAGGGGGTGCACATGTATACTAGCCATTGTTTAGGGGGTGCACATGTATACTAGTCAATGTTTAGGGGGTGCACATGTATACTAGTCAATGTTTAGGTGAGGGTGCACATGTATACTAGTCAATGTTTAGGGGGTGCACATGTATACTAGCCAATGTTTAGGGGAGGGTGCACATGTATACTAGTCAATGTTTAGGGGGTGCACATGTATACTAGCCATTGTTTAGGGGGTGCACATGTATACTAGTCAATGTTTAGGGGGTGCACATGTATACTAGTCAATGTTTAGGTGAGGGTGCACATGTATACTAGTCAATGTTTAGGGGGTGCACATGTATACTAGTCAATGTTTAGGTGAGGGTGCACATGTATACTAGTCAATGTTTAGGGGGTGCACATGTATACTAGTCAATGTTTAGAGGGTGCACATGTATACTAGTCAATGTTTAGGGGGTGCACATGTATACTAGCCAATGTTTAGGGGAGGGTGCACATGTATACTAGCCATTGTTTAGGGGGTGCACATGTATACTAGTCAATGTTTAGGGGGTGCACATGTATACTAGTCAATGTTTAGGGGGTGCACATGTATACTAGTCAATGTTTAGGGGAGGGTGCACATGTATACTAGTCAATGTTTAGGTGGTGCACATGTATACTAGTCAATGTTTAGGTGAGGGTACACATGTATACTAGTCAATGTTTAGGGGGTGCACATGTATACTAGCCAATGTTTAGGTGGTGCACATGTATACTAGCCAATGTTTAGGGGGTGCACATGTATACTAGTCAATGTTTAGGGGGTGCACATGTATACTAGTCAATGTTTAGGGGGTGCACATGTATACTAGTCAATGTTTAGGGGGTGCACATGTATACTAGTCAATGTTTAGGGGAGGGTACACATGTATACTAGTCAATGTTTAGGGGGTGCACATGTATACTAGTCAATGTTTAGGTGAGGGTGTACATGTATACTAGTCAATGTTTAGGGGGTGCACATGTATACTAGTCAATGTTTAGGGGGTGCACATGTATATACTAGTCAATGTTTAGGTGGTGCACATGTATACTAGTCAATGTTTAGGGGGTACACATGTATACTAGCCAATGTTTAGGGGGTGCACATGTATACTAGTCAATGTTTAGGGGGTGCACATGTATACTAGCCAATGTTTAGGTGAGGGTGCACATGTATACTAGTCAATGTTTAGGGGGTGCACATGTATACTAGTCAATGTTTAGGGGGTGCACATGTATACTAGCCAATGTTTAGGGGGTGCACATGTATACTAGTCAATGTTTAGGGGGTGCACATGCATACTAGTCAATGTTTAGGGGGTACACATGTATACTAGTCAATGTTTAGGTGAGGGTGCACATGTATACTAGTCAATGTTTAGGGGGTGCACATGTATACTAGTCAATGTTTAGGTGAGGGTGCACATGTATACTAGTCAATGTTTAGGGGGTGCACATGTATACTAGTCAATGTTTAGGGGAGGGTGCACATGTATACTAGTCAATGTTTAGGTGAGGGTGCACATGTATACTAGCCTGTTTAGGGGGTGCACATGTATACTAGCCAATGTTTAGGTGAGGGTGCACATGTATACTAGTCAATGTTTAGGGGGTGCACATGTATACTAGTCAATGTTTAGGGGGTACACATGTATACTAGTCAATGTTTAGGTGAGGGTGCACATGTATACTAGTCAATGTTTAGGGGGTGCACATGTATACTAGTCAATGTTTAGGTGAGGGTGCACATGTATACTAGCCTGTTTAGGGGGTGCACATGTATACTAGTCAATGTTTAGGGGGTGCACATGTATACTAGTCAATGTTTAGGGGGTGCACATGTATACTAGTCAATGTTTAGGGGGTGCACATGTATACTAGTCAATGTTTAGAGGGTGCACATGTATACTAGTCAATGTTTAGGGGGTGCACATGTATACTAGTCAATGTTTAGGGGGTGCACATGCATACTAGTCAATGTTTAGGGGGTGCACATGTATACTAGTCAATGTTTAGGGGGTGCACATGTATACTAGTCAATGTTTAGGGGGTGCACATGTATACTAGTCAATGTTTAGGTGAGGGTGCACATGTATACTAGTCAATGTTTAGGGGGTGCACATGTATACTAGTCAATGTTTAGGTGAGGGTGCACATGTATACTAGTCAATGTTTAGGGGGTGCACATGTATACTAGTCAATGTTTAGGTGAGGGTGCACATGTATACTAGTCAATGTTTAGGGAGTGCACATGTATACTAGTCAATGTTTAGGTGAGGGTGCACATGTATACTAGTCAATGTTTAGGGGGTGCACATGTATACTAGTCAATGTTTAGGGGGTGCACATGTATACTAGTCAATGTTTAGGGGGTGCACATGTATACTAGTCAATGTTTAGGGGGTGCACATGTATACTAGTCAATGTTTAGGGGTGCACATGTATACTAGTCAATGTTTAGGGGGTACACATGTATACTAGTCAATGTTTAGGTGAGGGTGCACATGTATACTAGTCAATGTTTAGGGGGTGCACATGTATACTAGCCAATGTTTAGGGGGTGCACATGTATACTAGCCAATGTTTAGGGGGTGCACATGTATACTAGTCAATGTTTAGGGGGTGCACATGTATACTAGTCAATGTTTAGGGGGTGCACATGTATACTAGTCAATGTTTAGGTGAGGGTGCACATGTATACTAGTTAATGTTTAGGGGGTGCACATGCATACTAGTCAATGTTTAGGGGGTGCACATGTATACTAGTCAATGTTTAGGGGGTGCACATGTATACTAGCCAATGTTTAGGTGAGGGTGCAAATGTATACTAGTCAATGTTTAGGGCGTGCACATGTATACTAGTCAATGTTTAGTGGGTGCACATGTATACTAGTCAATGTTTAGGTGAGGGTGCACATGTATACTAGTCAATGTTTAGGGGGTGCACATGTATACTAGTCAATGTTTAGGGGGTGCACATGTATACTAGTCAATGTTTAGGGGGTGCACATGCATACTAGTCAATGTTTAGGTGAGGGTGCACATGTATACTAGTCAATGTTTAGGTGAGGGTGCACATGTATACTAGTCAATGTTTAGGGGGTGCACATGTATACTAGTCAATGTTTAGGGGGTGCACATGTATACTAGTCAATGTTTAGGGGGTGCACATGTATACTAGTCAATGTTTAGGGGGTGCACATGTATACTAGTCAATGTTTAGGGTGTGCACATGTATACTAGCCAATGTTTAGGGGGTGCACATGTATACTAGCCAATGTTTAGGTGAGGGTGCAAATGTATACTAGTCAATGTTTAGGGGGTGCACATGTATACTAGCCAATGTTTAGGGGGTGCACATGTATACTAGCCAATGTTTAGGGGGTACACATGTATACTAGACAATGTTTAGGGGGTGCACATGTATACTAGTCAATGTTTAGGGGGTGCACATGTATACTAGTCAATGTTTAGTGGGTGCACATGTATACTAGTCAATGTTTAGGTGAGGGTGCACATGTATACTAGTCAATGTTTAGGTGGTGCACATGTATACTAGTCAATGTTTAGGGGGTGCACATGTATACTAGTCAATGTTTAGGGGGTGCACATGTATACTAGCCAATGTTTAGGGGGTGCACATGTATACTAGTCAATGTTTAGGTGGTGCACATGTATACTAGTCAATGTTTAGGTGAGGGTGCACATGTATACTAGTCAATGTTTAGGGGGTGCACATGTATACTAGTCAATGTTTAGGGGGTGCACATGTATACTAGTCAATGTTTAGGGGGTGCACATGTATACTAGCCAATGTTTAGGGGGTGCACATGTATACTAGTCAATGTTTAGGGGGTGCACATGTATACTAGTCAATGTTTAGGGCGTGCACATGTATACTAGTCAATGTTTAGGTGAGGGTGCACATGTATACTAGTCAATGTTTAGGGGGTGCACATGTATACTAGTCAATGTTTAGGGGGTGCACATGTATACTAGTCAATGTTTAGGGGAGGGTGCACATGTATACTAGTCAATGTTTAGGTGAGGGTGCACATGTATACTAGTCAATGTTTAGGGGGTGCACATGTATACTAGCCAATGTTTAGGGGGTACACATGTATACTAGACAATGTTTAGGGGGTGCACATGTATACTAGTCAATGTTTAGGGGGTGCACATGTATACTAGTCAATGTTTAGGGGGTGCACATGTATACTAGTCAATGTTTAGGTGAGGGTGCACATGTATACTAGTCAATGTTTAGGGGGTGCACATGTATACTAGTCAATGTTTAGGGGGTGCACATGTATACTAGCCAATGTTTAGGTGGTGCACATGTATACTAGTCAATGTTTAGGGGGTGCACATGTATACTAGTCAATGTTTAGGGGGTGCACATGTATACTAGTCAATGTTTAGGTGGTGCACATGTATACTAGTCAATGTTTAGGTGAGGGTGCACATGTATACTAGTCAATGTTTAGGGGGTGCACATGTATACTAGTCAATGTTTAGGGGGTGCACATGTATACTAGCCAATGTTTAGGGGGTGCACATGTATACTAGTCAATGTTTAGGGGGTGCACATGCATACTAGTCAATGTTTAGGGGGTGCACATGTATACTAGTCAATGTTTAGGGGGTGTACATGTATACTAGTCAATGTTTAGGGGGTGCACATGTATACTAGTCAATGTTTAGGGGGTGCACATGTATACTAGTCAATGTTTAGGGGGTGCACATGTATACTAGCCAATGTTTAGGGGGTGCACATGCATACTAGTCAATGTTTAGGTGGTGCACATGTATACTAGTCAATGTTTAGGGGGTGCACATGTTTACTAGTCAATGTTTAGGGGGTGCACATGTATACTAGTCAATGTTTAGGGGGTGCACATGTATACTAGTCAATGTTTAGGTGAGGGTGCACATGTATACTAGTCAATGTTTAGGGGGTGCACATGTATACTAGTCAATGTTTAGGTGAGGGTGCACATGTATACTAGTCAATGTTTAGGGGGTGCACATGTATACTAGTCAATGTTTAGGGGGTGCACATGTATACTAGTCAATGTTTAGGTGAGTGTGCACATGTATACTAGTCAATGTTTAGGGGGTGCACATGTATACTAGCCAATGTTTAGGTGAGGGTGCACATGTATACTAGCCAATGTTTAGGTGAGGGTGCACATGTATACTAGTCAATGTTTAGGTGAGGGTGCACATGCATACTAGTCAATGTTTAGGGGGTGCACATGTATACTAGTCAATGTTTAGGGGGTGCACATGTATACTAGTCAATGTTTAGGTGAGGGTGCACATGTATACTAGTCAATGTTTAGGTGAGGGTGCACATGTATACTAGTCAATGTTTAGGTGAGGGTACACATTTATACTAGTCAATGTTTAGGGGGTGCACATGTATACTAGTCAATGTTTAGGGGGTGCACATGTATACTAGTCAATGTTTAGGGGGTGCACATGTATACTAGTCAATGTTTAGGGGGTGCACATGTATACTAGTCAATGTTTAGGGGGTGCACATGTATACTAGTCAATGTTTAGGTGAGGGTGCACATGCATACTAGTCAATGTTTAGGGGGTGCACATGTATACTAGTCAATGTTTAGGGGGTGCACATGTATACTAGTCAATGTTTAGGGGGTGCACATGTATACTAGTCAATGTTTAGGTGAGGGTGCACATGTATACTAGTCAATGTTTAGGTGAGGGTGCACATGTGTACTAGCCAATGTTTAGGTGAGGGTGCACATGTATACTAGTCAATGTTTAGGGGGTGCACATGTATACTAGTCAATGTTTAGGGGGTGCACATGTATACTAGTCAATGTTTAGGGGGTGCACATGTATACTAGTCAATGTTTAGGGGGTGCACATGTATACTAGCCAATGTTTAGGTGAGGGTGCACATGTGTACTAGCCAATGTTTAGGGGAGGGTGCACATGTATACTAGTCAATGTTTAGGGGGTGCACATGTATACTAGTCAATGTTTAGGGGGTGCACATGCATACTAGTCAATGTTTAGGGGGTGCACATGTATACTAGTCAATGTTTAGGGGGTGCACATGTATACTAGTCAATGTTTAGGGGGTGCACATGTATACTAGTCAATGTTTAGGTGAGGGTACACATTTATACTAGTCAATGTTTAGGGGGTGCACATGTATACTAGTCAATGTTTAGGGGGTGCACATGTATACTAGTCAATGTTTAGGTGAGGGTACACATTTATACTAGTCAATGTTTAGGGGGTGCACATGTATACTAGTCAATGTTTAGGGGGTGCACATGTATACTAGTCAATGTTTAGGGGGTGCACATGTATACTAGTCAATGTTTAGGGGGTGCACATGTATACTAGTCAATGTTTAGTGGGTGCACATGTATACTAGCCAATGTTTAGGGGGTGCACATGTATACTAGTCAATGTTTAGGGGGTGCACATGTATACTAGTCAATGTTTAGGGGGTGCACATGCATACTAGTCAATGTTTAGGGGGTGCACATGTATACTAGTCAATGTTTAGGGGGTGCACATGTATACTAGTCAATGTTTAGGGGGTGCACATGTATACTAGTCAATGTTTAGGGGGTGCACATGTATACTAGTCAATGTTTAGTGGGTGCACATGTATACTAGCCAATGTTTAGGTGAGGGTGCACATGTATACTAGTCAATGTTTAGGGGGTGCACATGTATACTACTCAATGTTTAGGGGGTGCACATGTATACTAGTCAATGTTTAGGGTGTGCACATGTATACTAGCCAATGTTTAGGGGGTGCACATGTATACTAGCCAATGTTTAGGTGAGGGTGCACATGTATACTAGTCAATGTTTAGGGGGTGCACATGTATACTAGTCAATGTTTAGGGGGTGCACATGTATACTAGTCAATGTTTAGGGGGTGCACATGTATACTAGTCAATGTTTAGGTGAGTGTGCACATGTATACTAGTCAATGTTTAGGTGAGGGTGCACATGTATACTAGCCAATGTTTAGGTGAGGGTGCACATGTATACTAGTCAATGTTTAGGGGGTGCACATGTATACTAGTCAATGTTTAGGTGAGGGTGCACATGTATACTAGTCAATGTTTAGGTGAGGGTGCACATGTATACTAGTCAATGTTTAGGGGTGCACATGTATACTAGTCAATGTTTAGGTGAGGGTGCACATGCATACTAGTCAATGTTTAGGGGGTGCACATGTATACTAGTCAATGTTTAGGGGGTGCACATGTATACTAGTCAATGTTTAGGGGGTGCACATGTATACTAGTCAATGTTTAGGGGGTGCACATGTATACTAGTCAATGTTTAGGGGGTGCACATGTATACTAGTCAATGTTTAGGTGAGGGTGCACATGCATACTAGTCAATGTTTAGGGGGTGCACATGTATACCAGTCAATGTTTAGGGGGTGCACATGTATACTAGTCAATGTTTAGGTGAGGGTGCACATGCATACTAGTCAATGTTTAGGGGGTGCACATGTATACTAGTCAATGTTTAGGGGGTGCACATGTATACTAGTCAATGTTTAGGGGGTGCACATGTATACTAGTCAATGTTTAGGGGGTGCACATGTATACTAGTCAATGTTTAGGGGGTGCACATGTATACTAGTCAATGTTTAGGGGGTGCACATGTATACTAGTCAATGTTTAGGTGAGGGTGCACATGTATACTAGTCAATGTTTAGGTGAGGGTGCACATGTATACTAGTCAATGTTTAGGTGAGGGTGCACATGTATACTAGTCAATGTTTAGGGGGTGCACATGTATACTAGTCAATGTTTAGGGGGTGCACATGTATACTAGTCAATGTTTAGGGGGTGCACATGTATACTAGTCAATGTTTAGGGGGTGCACATGTATACTAGCCAATGTTTAGGTGAGGGTGCACATGTGTACTAGCCAATGTTTAGGGGGTGCACATGTATACTAGTCAATGTTTAGGTGAGGGTGCACATGTATACTAGTCAATGTTTAGGGGGTGCACATGTATACTAGTCAATGTTTAGGGGGTGCACATGTATACTAGTCAATGTTTAGGTGGTGCACATGTATACTAGTCAATGTTTAGGGGGTGCACATGCATACTAGTCAATGTTTAGGGGGTGCACATGTATACTAGTCAATGTTTAGGGGGTGCACATGTATACTAGTCAATGTTTAGGTGAGGGTACACATTTATACTAGTCAATGTTTAGGGGGTGCACATGTATACTAGTCAATGTTTAGGGGGTGCACATGTATACTAGTCAATGTTTAGGGGGTGCACATGTATACTAGTCAATGTTTAGGGGGTGCACATGTATACTAGTCAATGTTTAGGGGGTGCACATGTATACTAGTCAATGTTTAGTGGGTGCACATGTATACTAGCCAATGTTTAGGGGGTGCACATGCATACTAGTCAATGTTTAGGGGGTGCACATGTATACTAGTCAATGTTTAGGGGGTGCACATGTATACTAGTCAATGTTTAGGAGGTGCACATGTATACTAGTCAATGTTTAGGGGAGGGTGCACATGTATACTAGTCAATGTTTAGGGGAGGGTGCACATGTATACTAGTCAATGTTTAGGGGAGGGTGCACATGTATACTAGTCAATGTTTAGGGGGTGCACATGTATACTAGTCAATGTTTAGGGGGTGCACATGTATACTAGTCAATGTTTAGGGGGTGCACATGTATACTAGTCAATGTTTAGGGGGTGCACATGTATACTAGTCAATGTTTAGGGGGTGCACATGTATACTAGTCAATGTTTAGGGGGTGCACATGTATACTAGTCAATGTTTAGGGGGTGCACATGTATACTAGTCAATGTTTAGGGGGTGCACATGTATACTAGTCAATGTTTAGTGGGTGCACATGTATACTAGCCAATGTTTAGGTGAGGGTGCACATGTATACTAGTCAATGTTTAGGGGGTGCACATGTATACTACTCAATGTTTAGGGGGTGCACATGTATACTAGTCAATGTTTAGGGGGTGCACATGTATACTAGTCAATGTTTAGGGGGTGCACATGTATACTAGTCAATGTTTAGGGGGTGCACATGTATACTACTCAATGTTTAGGGGGTGCACATGTATACTAGTCAATGTTTAGGGGGTGCACATGTATACTAGTCAATGTTTAGTGGGTGCACATGTATACTAGCCAATGTTTAGGGGGTGCACATGTATACTAGTCAATGTTTAGGGGGTGCACATGTATACTAGTCAATGTTTAGGGGGTGCACATGTATACTAGTCAATGTTTAGGGGGTGCACATGCATACTAGTCAATGTTTAGGGGGTGCACATGTATACTAGTCAATGTTTAGGGGGTGCACATGTATACTAGTCAATGTTTAGGGGGTGCACATGCATACTAGTCAATGTTTAGGGGGTGCACATGTATACTACTCAATGTTTAGGGGGTGCACATGTATACTAGTCAATGTTTAGGGGGTGCACATGTATACTAGTCAATGTTTAGGGGGTGCACATGTATACTAGTCAATGTTTAGGGGGTGCACATGTATACTAGTCAATGTTTAGGGGGTGCACATGTATACTAGTCAATGTTTAGGTGAGGGTGCACATGTATACTAGTCAATGTTTAGGTGGTGCACATGTATACTAGTCAATGTTTAGGGGGTGCACATGCATACTAGTCAATGTTTAGGGGGTGCACATGTATACTAGTCAATGTTTAGGGGGTGCACATGTATACTAGTCAATGTTTAGGTGAGGGTGCACATGTATACTAGTCAATGTTTAGGGGGTGCACATGCATACTAGTCAATGTTTAGGGGAGGGTGCACATGTATACTAGTCAATGTTTAGGGGGTGCACATGTATACTAGCCAATGTTTAGGTGAGGGTGCACATGTATACTAGTCAATGTTTAGGGGGTGCACATGTATACTAGTCAATGTTTAGGGGGTGCACATGTATACTAGTCAATGTTTAGGTGAGGGTGCACATGTATACTAGTCAATGTTTAGGGGGTGCACATGTATACTAGTCAATGTTTAGGGGGTGCACATGTATACTAGTCAATGTTTAGGTGAGGGTGCACATGTATACCAGCCAATGTTTAGGGGGTGCACATGTATACTAGTCAATGTTTAGGGGGTGCACATGTATACTAGTCAATGTTTAGGTGAGGGTGCACATGTATACTAGTCAATGTTTAGGGGGTGCACATGTATACTAGTCAATGTTTAGGTGAGGGTGCACATGTATACTAGTCAATGTTTAGGGGGTGCACATGTATACTAGTCAATGTTTAGGGGGTGCACATGTATACTAGTCAATGTTTAGGGGGTGCACATGTATACTAGTCAATGTTTAGGTGAGGGTGCACATGTATACTAGTCAATGTTTAGGGGGTGCACATGCATACTAGTCAATGTTTAGGGGGTGCACATGTATACTAGTCAATGTTTAGGTGAGGGTGCACATGTATACTAGTCAATGTTTAGGGGGTGCACATGTATACTAGCCAATGTTTAGGGGGTGCACATGTATACTAGTCAATGTTTAGGGGGTGCACATGTATACTAGTCAATGTTTAGGGGGTGCACATGCATACTAGTCAATGTTTAGGGGGTGCACATGTATACTAGTCAATGTTTAGGGGGTGCACATGTATACTAGTCAATGTTTAGGGGAGGGTGCACATGCATACTAGTCAATGTTTAGGTGAGGGTGCACATGTATACTAGTCAATGTTTAGGTGAGGGTGCACATGTATACTAGTCAATGTTTAGGGTGTGCACATGTATACTAGTCAATGTTTAGGTGAGGGTGCACATGTATACTAGTCAATGTTTAGGGGGTGCACATGTATACTAGTCAATGTTTAGGGGGTGCACATGTATACTAGTCAATGTTTAGGTGAGGGTGCACATGTATACTAGTCAATGTTTAGGGGAGGGTGCACATGTATACTAGTCAATGTTTAGGGGGTGCACATGTATACTAGTCAATGTTTAGGGGGTGCACATGTATACTAGTCAATGTTTAGGGGGTGTACATGTATACTAGTCAATGTTTAGGGGTTGCACATGTATACTAGTCAATGTTTAGGTGAGGGTGCACATGTATACTAGTCAATGTTTAGGGGGTGCACATGCATACTAGTCAATGTTTAGGGGGTGCACATGTATACTAGTCAATGTTTAGGTGAGGGTGCACATGTATACTAGTCAATGTTTAGGTGAGGGTGCACATGTATACTAGCCAATGATTAGGGGAGGGTGCACATGTATACTAGTCAATGTTTAGGGGGTGCACATGTATACTAGTCAATGTTTAGGGGAGGGTGCACATGCATACTAGTCAATGTTTAGGTGAGGGTGCACATGTATACTAGTCAATGTTTAGGGGGTGCACATGTATACTAGTCAATGTTTAGGTGAGGGTGCACATGCATACTAGTCAATGTTTAGGGGAGGGTGCACATGTATACTAGTCAATGTTTAGGGGGTGCACATGTATACTAGTCAATGTTTAGGTGAGGGTGCACATGTATACTAGTCAATGTTTAGGGGGTGCACATGTATACTAGTCAATGTTTAGGTGAGGGTGCACATGCATACTAGTCAATGTTTAGGGGGTGCACATGTATACTAGTCAATGTTTAGGTGGTGCACATGTATACTAGTCAATGTTTAGGGGGTGCACATGTATACTAGTCAATGTTTAGGGGGTGCACATGTATACTAGTCAATGTTTAGGGGGTGCACATGTATACTAGTCAATGTTTAGGGGGTGCACATGCATACTAGTCAATGTTTAGGGGAGGGTGCACATGTATACTAGTCAATGTTTAGGGGGTGCACATGTATACTAGTCAATGTTTAGGGGGTGCACATGTATACTAGTCAATGTTTAGGGGGTGTACATGTATACTAGTCAATGTTTAGGGGTTGCACATGTATACTAGTCAATGTTTAGGTGAGGGTGCACATGTATACTAGTCAATGTTTAGGGGGTGCACATGCATACTAGTCAATGTTTAGGGGGTGCACATGTATACTAGTCAATGTTTAGGTGAGGGTGCACATGTATACTAGTCAATGTTTAGGTGAGGGTGCACATGTATACTAGTCAATGTTTAGGTGAGGGTGCACATGTATACTAGTCAATGTTTAGGTGAGGGTGCACATGTATACTAGCCAATGATTAGGGGAGGGTGCACATGTATACTAGTCAATGTTTAGGGGGTGCACATGCATACTAGTCAATGTTTAGGGGGTGCACATGTATACTAGTCAATGTTTAGGTGAGGGTGCACATGTATACTAGTCAATGTTTAGGTGAGGGTGCACATGTATACTAGTCAATGTTTAGGGGAGGGTGCACATGTATACTAGTCAATGTTTAGGGGGTGCACATGTATACTAGTCAATGTTTAGGGGGTGCACATGTATACTAGTCAATGTTTAGGGGGTGCACATGTATACTAGTCAATGTTTAGGGGGTGCACATGTATACTAGTCAATGTTTAGGTGAGGGTGCACATGTATACTAGTCAATGTTTAGGTGAGGGTGCACATGTATACTAGTCAATGTTTAGGTGGTGCACATGTATACTAGTCAATGTTTAGGGGGTGCACATGTATACTAGTCAATGTTTAGGGGGTGCACATGTATACTAGTCAATGTTTAGGGGGTTCACATGTATACTAGCCAATGTTTAGGTGAGGGTGCACATGTATACTAGTCAATGTTTAGGTGAGGGTGCACATGTATACTAGTCAATGTTTAGAGGGTGCACATGTATACTAGTCAATGTTTAGGGGGTGCACATGTATACTAGTCAATGTTTAGGGGGTTCACATGTATACTAGCCAATGTTTAGGTGAGGGTGCACATGTATACTAGTCAATGTTTAGAGGGTGCACATGTATACTAGTCAATGTTTAGGGGGTGCACATGTATACTAGTCAATGTTTAGGGGAGGGTGCACATGTATACTAGTCAATGTTTAGGGGGTTCACATGTATACTAGTCAATGTTTAGGTGGGGGTGCACATGTATACTAGTCAATGTTTAGGGGGTGCACATGTATACTAGTCAATGTTTAGGTGAGGGTGCACATGTATACTAGTCAATGTTTAGGGGGTACACATGTATACTAGTCAATGTTTAGGGGGTGCACATGTATACTAGTCAATGTTTAGGGGGTGCACATGTATACTAGCCAATGTTTAGGTGAGGGTGCACATGTATACTAGTCAATGTTTAGAGGGTGCACATGTATACTAGTCAATGTTTAGGGGGTGCACATGTATACTAGTCAATGTTTAGAGGGTGCACATGTATACTAGTCAATGTTTAGGGGGTGCACATGTATACTAGTCAATGTTTAGGGGGTGCACATGTATACTAGTCAATGTTTAGGGGGTGCACATGTATACTAGTCAATGTTTAGGGGGTTCACATGTATACTAGCCAATGTTTAGGTGAGGGTGCACATGTATACTAGTCAATGTTTAGGTGAGGGTGCACATGTATACTAGTCAATGTTTAGGGGAGGGTGCACATGTATACTAGTCAATGTTTAGGGGGTTCACATGTATACTAGTCAATGTTTAGGTGGGGGTGCACATGTATACTAGTCAATGTTTAGGGGGTGCACATGTATACTAGTCAATGTTTAGGTGAGGGTGCACATGTATACTAGTCAATGTTTAGGGGGTACACATGTATACTAGTCAATGTTTAGGGGGTGCACATGTATACTAGTCAATGTTTAGGGGGTGCACATGTATACTAGCCAATGTTTAGGTGAGGGTGCACATGTATACTAGTCAATGTTTAGAGGGTGCACATGTATACTAGTCAATGTTTAGGGGGTGCACATGTATACTAGTCAATGTTTAGAGGGTGCACATGTATACTAGTCAATGTTTAGGGGGTGCACATGTATACTAGTCAATGTTTAGGGGGTGCACATGTATACTAGTCAATGTTTAGGGGGTGCACATGTATACTAGTCAATGTTTAGGTGAGGGTGCACATGTATACTAGTCAATGTTTAGGTGAGTGTGCACATGTATACTAGTCAATGTTTAGGTGAGGGTGCACATGTATACTAGTCAATGTTTAGGGGGTGCACATGTATACTAGTCAATGTTTAGGTGAGGGTGCACATGTATACTAGTCAATGTTTAGGTGAGGGTGCACATGTATACTAGCCAATGTTTAGGAGAGGATGCACTTATATACTAGTCAATGTTTAGGTGAGTGTGCACATGTATACTAGTCAATGTTTAGGTGAGGGTGCACATGTATACTAGTCAATGTTTAGGGGGTGCACATGTATACTAGTCAATGTTTAGGTGAGGGTGCACATGTATACTAGTCAATGTTTAGGTGAGGGTGCACATGTATACTAGCCAATGTTTAGGAGAGGATGCACTTATATACTAGTCAATGTTTAGGGGAGGGTGCATATGTAATAACTTTCACAAGCTGTACATCAATCTTTATTTCATTACAGTGCAGGACAGCTCTGCCATGTAAGAGGCTTTAGACATGACTAATGTAAGTTCCCACTTACCCCTGTGCTTCTGATTCAATCAGCAAAAAATATAATCCAGGTTACATATTTTGGAAAGCCAAGAAGACTAATGAGATTTCTGTTCTCTTCAGCTCTATGCCTACATCATACCATGGTGTTACAAAACTTCAGTCCAATCTGTTCCTGATTAATAAACCACTCCCACAACAGGTAGTCTATTTACTGAATTAGCTATGCTGATATAGAGAGCAACTGTTAAGCGGTCAGTGAGATGAGGTGCTGAACCACTCAAGTTAAACTGTTCTTCAGCTGTAGTACATACGGGAGCTGGTTCTGTGATGGGCAGAGAATATGCTTTGCTCCATACACCACCAATACTCTGATGCAGTGATGCTGAAGCCTACTCCACCAATACTCTGATTCAGTAATGCTGAAGGCTACTCCACCAATACTCTGATGCAGTGATGCTGAAGGCTACTCCACCAATACTCTGATGCAGTGATGCTGAAGGCTACTCCACCAATACTCTGATGCAGAGATACTGAAGGCTACTCCACCAATACTCTGATGCAGTGATGCTGAAGGCTACTGCACCAATACTCTGATGCAGTGATGCAGAAGGCTACTCCACCAATACTCTGATGCAGTAATGCTGAAGGCTACTCCACCAATACTCTGATGCAGTGATGCTGAAGGCTACTCCACCAATACTCTGATGCAGTGATGCTGAAGGCTACTCCACCAATACTCTGATGCAGTGATGCTGAAGGCTACTCCACCAATACTCTGATGCAGTGATGCTGAAGGCTACTCCACCAATACTCTGATGCAGTGATACTGAAGGCTACTCCACCAATACTCCAGTGATGCTGAAGGCTACTCCACCAATACTCTGATGCAGAGATACTGAAGGCTACTCCACCAATACTCTGATGCAGTGATGCTGAAGGCTACTGCACCAATACTCTGATGCAGTGATGCTGAAGGCTACTCCACCAATACTCTGATGCAGAGATGCTGAAGGCTACTCCAACAATACTCTGATGCAGTGATGCTGAAGGCTACTCCATCAATACTCTGATGCAGTGATGCTGAAGGCTACTCCACCAATACTCTGATGCAGTGATGCTGAAGGCTACTCCACCAATACTCTGATGCAGTGATGCTGAAGGCTACTCCACCAATACTCTGATGCAGTGAGGCTGAGGGCTAATCCACCAATACTCTGATGCAGTGATGCTGAAGGCTACTCCACCAATACTCTGATGCAGTAATGCTGAAGGCTACTCCACCAATACTCTGATGCAGTGATGCTGAAGGCTACTGCACCAATACTCTGATGCAGTGATGCTGAAGGCTACTCCACCAATACTCTGATGCAGTGATGCTGAAGGCTACTCCACCAATACTCTGATGCAGTGATGCTGAAGACTACTCCACCAATACTCTGATGCAGTGATGCTGAAGGCTACTCCACCAATACTCTGATGCAGTGATGCTGAAGGCTACTCCACCAATACTCTGATGCAGTGATGCTGAAGGCTACTCCACCAATACTCTGATGCAGTGATGCTGAAGGGTACTCCACCAATACTCTGATGCAGTGATGCTGAAGGCTACTCCACCAATACTCTGATGCAGTGATGCTGAAGGCTATCCACCAATACTCTGATGCAGTGATGCTGAAGGCTAGTCCACCAATACTCTGATGCAGTGATGCTGAAGGCTACTCCACCAATACTCTGATGCAGTGATACTGAAGGCTACTCCACCAATACTCTGATGCAGTGATGCTGAAGGCTACTCCACCAATACTCTGATGCAGTGATGCTGAAGGCTACTCCACCAATACTCTGATGCAGTGATGCTGAAGGCTACTCCACCAATACTCTAATGCAGTGATGCTGAAGGCTACTCCACCAATACTCTGATGCAGTGATGCTGAAGGCTACTCCACCAATACTCTGATGCAGTGATACTGAAGGCTACTCCACCAATACTCTGATGCAGTGATGCTGAAGGCTACTCCACCAATACTCTGATGCAGTGATGCTGAAGGCTACTCCACCAATACTCTGATGCAGTGATGCTGAAGGCTACTCCACCAATACTCTGATGCAGTGATGTTGAAGGCTACTCCACCAATACTCTGATGCAGTGATGCTGAAGGCTACTCCACCAATACTCTGATGCAGTGATGCTGAAGGCTACTCCACCAATACTCTGATGCAGTGATGCTGAAGGCTACTCCAGCAATACTCTGATGCAGTGATGCTGAAGGCTACTCCACCAATACTCTGATGCAGTGATGCTGAAGGCTACTCCACCAATACTCTGATGCAGTGATGCTGAAGCCTACTCCACCAATACTCTGATGCAGTGATGCTGAAGGCTACTCCACCAATACTCTGATACAGTGATGCTGAAGGCTACTCCACCAATACTCTGATGCAGTGATTCTGAAGGCTACTCCACCAATACTCTGATGCAGTGATGCTGAAGGCTACTCCACCAATACTCTGATGCAGTGATGCTGAAGGCTACTCCACCAATACTCTGATGCAGTGATGCTGAAGGCTACTCCATCAATACTCTGATGCAATGATGCTGAAGGCTACTCCACCAATACTCTGATGCAGTGATGCTGAAGGCTACTCCACCAATACTCTGATGCAGTGATGCTGAAGGCTACTCCACCAATACTCTGATGCAGTAATGCTGAAGGCTACTCCACCAATACTCTGATGCAGAGATACTGAAGGCTACTCCACCAATTCTTGGTTGAATGCAGTCGAGCATAAACCTTGCTAGGAAAAATTAACTTGTGCCATTCTCCAGATTCTATCTTCATTATGTTTTATGTTATGTAGGGGATGGTGGGCATGGAGTGGCTATTATAAACATTTCACTTATGCACGTATGATTACTTTTAGTTGACATCAAACAATTCAAGGATTCTCGCTTTTAGTTTTTATTGGCTCTCAGCTAAAACTCACTTAGTTTGCTAAAAACACTAAAAACAAGAAGCTGATTTAAAAGAACCTTTCAAGTTTTTATTTATGCTACATGTAGCTTCAGCCTGAGCTCTAAATTATTGAGTTAGTCAATGGATTGGTTGGTTCTGTTGCAGTGTGGATACCATCAGTTTCAGGGTTCTCACCTGGTATTCGACTCCATTATCAGCAGTAGCAAAATCTTCTGCAAAAGGGGTGATATGGTAAAGGATTTTTCTAGAAACCTCCAAACCTAATAAGGATGTATCACTGCTGGATTCATTGCCCATACTCCAACTATATATGGCCTTCACCTCAGGATGGTGGTGCAACATAACATGAATGTTTGCAAGTTCAGGCTTAGAGCAAGTGGATGAAGAGTAGATCAAATATTTGAACAAAATTTAAAGATGAGTGAACAAATTGTTTGTGGATATTATTGCGCAGGATCATTGACATTTCATGCTCCACAAAATCTGCATGCTGCAGGACAGGCACTCTACCACCCACAACAAAATATGCATGCTCCAAGAATAGGCATGCCACAACCCACAACAAGTCAAACTAAGCTCACTCTTGTGTTCCTTCATCTTTTAAACCTTGGTTGCTAAAATAGTTTTCCCCAAATTATCCTAAGCGGGAAACGTCTATGAACCTCTTGTTGGTACCCTCTAACTCTGCACTTGTAATTACAGTAGTTCCATTCTGTTTGGGCTAACTTTACATGGACATCTTGAGACTGTTTCTGGCTAGCTTACATGATTCTGTGACAATTGTTTTTCTGCAGGTAACAAGAAAACTTATCACCTAGGCATCAATCAGCCTGGCGTGGCAGATGCTTACATGTAATGCAAGTAACACGCAGATGTGTGACTGTCATGCAAACTTGACTAGAGATACTCAGTAAATCTCATTAAAAGCACACCACAACACTGCATCACGGACTATTATGTTACACAATTAAAATGTTTACAGCAATAATTGCATGGTAATTGTAAAGTTATAACTGACATATGCTAAATTATTTAGGTTTTCTCAAACTTGATCCTGGACACAAAATTTGTGCCTAGCAATTAATAATAAGCCCATAAGGCTTGCAATAACTGCACAATTTATTCTAAGAAACAAATTAGTTACAGATATCCTCGAAACTTCCTTGAAAAATGCTACATGGTAATCTTTATACCTCTACAAGAGCTCAATGCAATGCCCACGTTATCATTGTCTTAATTACAATGAGAATACAAGAGTACATCTCCACTGTGTGCTCTATAATTGCCAGCTACTCACTAAGTGACTAACCAACAGCTAAGTGTTGGTTACATAGTAAGTATACATACTTGCCTTACCTAAGATAGTTGCTGTAGCAGTCTGTGATTCATTCCCAGTAATAGCATCTACACAGGAAATGCTGACTCCATTAAAGTCAGAATAAGTCACCACTGAGAGAGAGCTTATTATTGATGCAGTGGGTTGGGGAAATACTTGTTCCAGCGTGAACCTATTCTCAGGTCCCCCCATTAAAGTAGTTGTAATTGTACGTGTTATTGATAGTTGAGAGTCATCAACATTCCAACCATGAGCATTTTCTAATACTGTACAAGTGAACATCACATTATCTCCAACACAAAATCCAGTCCCAATATAATTAGCACCATCTACGAGCACCTCCAGAGGAGCAGTCCAACCTAATAATGTAATAGCAACATTATGAATAGACCAATATCAGTGCCTGTACTGATGTTGACTACATTTATAAATAGACTATGATCAACAACCAATATCAGTGCCTGTACTGGTGTACTGGTGTTGACTACATTAATGTTACATTATAAATAGACTATGAAAAACCAATATCAGTGCCTGTATTGATGTTGACTACATTAATGTTACATTATAAATAGACTATGATCAACAACCGACTAATGTTGACTACAATATAACTGTGGATGACAAGATAAAGAAGCTTAATCACTGAGATATTAATCACTGAGATATTAATCACTGAGATATTAATCACTGAGATATTAATCACTGAGATATTATAGCAAAGGAGTGCTACAATGCGCACATTGGTGCTGTACTGACAAACTCTCCATTGGGCCATGAATAGTCAGATTCACTCTGTAACTCTGTGCCTTATGTGCTTAGGTGGGCCTTGTAGGTGAACAGACGGGTGGGCCTTGTAGGTGACCATTACCCAGGGGCTTATGTGGGACTCATTGGGTGTTTTTATTCACATAAGATAGATTGCTATGGAGTATTCTGGCTCCTGGTAGTCTCCTCTGCAGCATACAATCATGAAGTAAAGTAAAGCCATCCTTAACAACCAACATCAGATGTGACACACTACTGTAGACACACATATGCCTCTCCATAGTGTGTGCTGTAGACACATATATGCCTCTCCATAGTGTGTGCTGTAGACACATATATGCCTCTCCATAGTGTGTGCTGTAGACACATATATGCCTCTCCATAGTGTGTGCTGTAGACACATATATGCCTCTCCATAGTGTGTGCTGTAGACACATATATGCCTCTCCATAGTGTGTGCTGTAGCCACATATATGCCTCTCCATAGTGTGTGCTGTAGACACATATATGCCTCTCCATAGTGTGTGCTGTAGACACATATATGCCTCTCCATAGTGTGTGCTGTAGACACATATATGCCTCTCCATAGTGTGTGCTGTAGACACATATATGCCTCTCCATAGTGTGTGCTGTAGCCACATATATGCCTCTCCATAGTGTGTGCTGTAGACACATATATGCCTCTCCATAGTGTGTGCTGTAGACACATATATGCCTCTCCATAGTGTGTGCTGTAGACACATATATGCCTCTCCATAGTGTGTGCTGTAGACACATATATGCCTCTCCATAGTGTGTGCTGTAGACACATATATGCCTCTCCATAGTGTGTGCTGTAGACACATATATGCCTCTCCATAGTGTGTGCTGTAGACACATATATGCCTCTCCATAGTGTGTGCTGTACACACATATATGCCTCTCCATAGTGTGTGCTGTAGACACATATATGCCTCTCCATAGTGTGTGCTGTAGACACATATATGCCTCTCCATAGTGTGTGCTGTAGACACATATATGCCTCTCCATAGTGTGTGCTGTAGACACATATATGCCTCTCCATAGTGTGTGCTGTAGACACATATATGCCTCTCCATAGTGTGTGCTGTAGACACATATATGCCTCTCCATAGTGTGTGCTGTACACACATATATGCCTCTCCATAGTGTGTGCTGTAGACACATATATGCCTCTCCATAGTGTGTGCTGTAGACACATATATGCCTCTCCATAGTGTGTGCTGTAGACACATATATGCCTCTCCATAGTGTGTGCTGTAGACACATATATATATGCCTCTCCATAGTGTGTGCTGTAGACACATATATGCCTCTCCATAGTGTGTGCTGTAGACACATATATGCCTCTCCATAGTGTGTGCTGTAGACACATATATGCCTCTCCATAGTGTGTGCTGTAGACACATATATGCCTCTCCATAGTGTGTACTGTAGACACATATATGCCTCTCCATAGTGTGTGCTGTAGACACATATATGCCTCTCCATAGTGTGTGCTGTAGACACATATATGCCTCTCCATAGTGTGTGCTGTAGACACATATATGCCTCTCCATAGTGTGTGCTGTAGACACATATATGCCTCTCCATAGTGTGTGCTGTAGACACATATATGCCTCTCCATAGTGTGTGCTGTAGACACATATATGCCTCTCCATAGTGTGTGCTGTAGACACATATATGCCTCTCCATAGTGTGTGCTGTAGACACATATATGCCTCTCCATAGTGTGTGCTGTAGACACATATATGCCTCTCCATAGTGTGTGCTGTAGACACACATATGCCTCTCCATAGTGTGTGCTGTAGACACATATATGCCTCTCCATAGTGTGTGCTGTAGACACATATATGCCTCTCCATAGTGTGTGCTGTAGACACATATATGCCTCCATAGTGTGTGCTGTAGACACATATATGCCTCTCCATAGTGTGTGCTGTAGACACATATATGCCTCTCCATAGTGTGTGCTGTAGACACATATATGCCTCTCCATAGTGTGTGCTGTAGACACACATATGCCTCTCCATAGTGTGTGCTGTAGACACACATATGCCTCTCCATAGTGTGTGCTGTAGACACATATATGCCTCTCCATAGTGTGTGCTGTAGACACATATATGCCTCTCCATAGTGTGTGCTGGAGACACATATATGCCTCTCCATAGTGTGTGCTGTAGACACATATATGCCTCTCCATAGTGTGTGCTGTAGACACATATATGCCTCTCCATAGTGTGTGCTGTAGACACATATGTTATAGGATCTGAGAAAAGGGGTCTTATGTACAAAATTAAAAAAACTGAGTTATTGATACCACAAAGCAATGCCTATTTTGGAACTCAAATCATCACTTATTTCCATTCAGAAGAAAAGTTATGAAACCCTGAATGCTAGACGCTTGAAGCATTCAGGTTGAGAAAAATGCGTTTAAAAATAATGGCTTTTGCATCTTCCTGTGCACTTGATAAAGCCATTCCTTTGTTAGTTTGATAACCTCGCGGCCAATATAGCAGCTAGTAGGAAATCCCCCCATTTTGTGGGGGTTTCCCATCTTTCCGCATACGTGGGCAGTATTTTCTCCGCTTTACATGGCAACGCAGTTCCGTTACACACGTAGCAAGCTTCTTGACCACCAATCTTCTAACCTCACTCTTGCCTACAAAGAAGCAAGCAGGAGCCTTCAGACTTCACACAAATGTAAAGGAAAGGTAGTAGATTCCTGTAGTACAAAAAAATAAAAATAGTCAAACTATAACTTTAAGCTTATTTTGGTCATACCACAAAAACATTTTTCTCTAAATAAGACCGCTTTTCTCAGATCCTATCACATATAGCAAAACATCTATTGATTGGTTTGTGAACTTCTTCTGTACTTTACAATTGCTAAACTTAATCTTAGAAAGTTAACAATACCAACAAGATATGGCATGTGTTAGGAAAATAGAAGAAACAAGTTTAAAAGATGGACTCCCAGAGGTCCAAAGTTGGAACTTGTGGCTAGAATGTGGTAGAGTTCTCCACAACTATATCAAAATAAAAAACAAAACTAAGCAAAAATAAACTTGAAATTACTGTTTGTCAATGACTTTCATGAAAATTAACTTACTCGACGTTTTGTCTGAATGCTTGATGAAGGGCAGAGCATCAGCCAAAACGTAGAGTGAGTAGCTAAGCGCACAAGTTGGTTATCGAGGAATGCATTGTATCTGTGCAACTGAGAGTGAGAGTTAAGAGAATTAAAAAAGAACAACGACATCTGATTGACGAAAGGAAGCAAGACAGTTATCATGCTCACCTCAACCAGGTAGATGATCCTCTTGAAATAATGCACGAAATATTGTCCTGTTGATTGCCATGAACTATTTTCATTGCTAAAACTTTGTCTGCTGATTGAGGTCTAGATGGCAAGTGTCTTGTTGTTATTAAGCATTGCACACACATATATATATAATATACATACATATTATATTTCTGGTGTTACTGCAACTTGTGCAGGGATATGGGAAACTTATTGTGAGACACCTTGCTCAGCTTGGCAGAGCTGCCTCTGCATGATGCTGCCAGTTGGCAATGAGAAAACAAATCCACACCAATCACTTCAAAGGTCTTCCCCTGAGACTCATATTTAAAAATTGTCACTGGGGGAAAATGTTTCAATAACTTTATTGCCATACTCATTCAAATATATATATATATATATAATTATATATGGCTTGGGGAGTTGTCATTGGAAGTTCTCAAGTAATAAGCATCCAACCACACAAAACAGACCTACTAGACATAGTTAATAAACTCACATTGAGCTGTAATAACTAGGAGAAGGGCAGACACTTTCAGAGCAACCATTATCCTGCACACATACATGGGGTTAGAGATACATAAAAATATACATACATGTATCCCAGCACTAGAACTTCATAGAGATGGTGGTGGATGTCCACCACTTCCTTAATACCTCACCCCTTTCCCTCCTTTAGAATGGGACTTCTCTTCTCTATTAGTACAACAGGTAAAGTGAATACCCACCAGTCCACAGGTCTGATGTGCTCCATGTCTCTACAATACTTATCAATAAACTATTAGGTAGGTATTTTGTAAAATTTTGGGGAATGATTGTCCATGAGATACAGCCAGAGCTAAAAATTTTTGGTCACACCCACTTAATTGCTGATGAACTTTGGGCTAATTAGCAGGTGTATTGATAAGTATATCATAAACAAGCTTCCCTGTAAATACAGGACTCCCTTTTCCTGGACTATGCTGCGACGACTTTCAGGTTCAAAACTAATTATCTATGGAGGAGACCCTTTACTAATTCACTGCACAGCTGGAAAATTTGGAACGCCTCCACTAAAGAAAAGAAAATGATACTAGACTCAACTGAAACTTCCCTGTAAATTTTGTGATGGACACTCTGACAGTTTTTGAGTTATGAACAATTATGTATGGCATGTCAATTAAAAAATCGCTACTTAATGGACTACCAGAATTATCTAAATTGTGTTGCACAGTATAAGATAAAGTCAACTTGTATCGAGTTCATGTTCACACATATCTGTAACTGTTAGGTTTTCATTGTCTTTTTCAGCGCAGCAACAACAGCACTGGATTCTCTGTTGGAAATGGAATATGTTCTTCCCGTCGCAGAGATTGGTTCAACAGTTGTTAGCACATCTTGGCAGTGAACTGTCAGTTGGTCTGATGGGTCTGGATATATGTATGATGGGGACGGTCCATGGGGATAGAGGAAGGTAACCTCCACCTCATGCTTCTCTGGTGTGCATAACTTGACACTTGCAACCCACCAGTAGCCATCATAAGCCACTGTCACATAACCATTTATGGCTGAAACACTGTGATCAATCATCTCGGGAGTAAGATTCACAAGTTCCTGTCATTCTTGAGGTGAGGATGAAAAGGTTCGAACTGTGACCGTTTCCTAAGAGATTGGAATGAAGCAATGCAACTTTTGTGTGCCCGGGATTGTGCGTGACCTCTTCAAATCTCACTTTGAGTAGTTTGGCTTCTTGTTCATACTGTTCCGTTGTTGTAAACTGACAGTTGATATTCTCCATCTCTGAATCTGTGAATTCAAAAAGTTGGCGTGGAGTGGTGATCTGTTGATCATATGGTCGTTGGAGAGACTGGCTCTAGCTGCTAACCTCTTTATTGTCCCACCAATTCCATCGGATGGTCCTTTCCCAAGTGATGTAGCAAAAAAGTGCCATTCAGCTTGGACAACAAAATCATCTTTATGGAAGCAAAATTGATAAAGTTCTTCCGATTCTTGTACTGGGCAGTGCAACCATCAGAGAAATAGTAAGGTCCTGACCAAGTTTCTTAGTGAGGAACTGAAGCAGCAGTTTTTGAAACAGATGAACTGCCGCAGTATCATGAATGTTACATTCTGATATGATGATGAAATTTGTGTGTTCAGGTATTTTATCTTGCTTGTCACGCCCATAATAACACATGAAGGGGTGTATGTTGCCTGGAGATTGTTCCAGTGGAACGACTGAGCTGCATCCTGAATTATAAAACTGTAGATCTCTGCGAAGTCTGGACCAAGAACTCTCCAGGTTCAAGCACATTTTTCAGATGCTGAAGGTAACCTTCTTGTTGCTTGGCAATGAAACCATGGAGCAACAGTTTCTGAAGATTATTTTGGAAAGATTCTAGAAAGTCAGCAACTATCTGAACTCTGGTCTTAAGGTTTGAACGATCTGTTGAAATCCACTATTTGTACTGCACCTGATCAATCATGTTGTCTTGCAAGCTTTACTTGAAGACCATCAGTTCCAGACACTCTGAACACTTGTCAAGA
Source organism: Cladorhizidae sp. MBARI D1340-BT2 (assembly GCA_028752905.1). Taxonomy (NCBI): domain Eukaryota; kingdom Metazoa; phylum Porifera; class Demospongiae; order Poecilosclerida; family Cladorhizidae; species Cladorhizidae sp. MBARI D1340-BT2. Next base: position 2,137,702 of record JAQNBH010000006.1, read on the forward strand.
AAACACTCAATGCGAGGAGGAGAGGGTTGCACTGAATAGCTGCAAGGCAGTGACGGTAGTGTTTGAACTCACCATCAGTCACAGAATCTAACTTTGTCCCAGCAAACATGAGTTTTAGATTTTGGTGTGTTGTACAAACACAGACAGACGGAGTGTGTCCCACTTGATCCTGCTAGTAAACACTCCCTTGGACGAAGTTGAGCAAATTTTGAAAACCCAATCTTGGTTTCTGGATGGGTCTCCTTGAAAAGTTCATATCCTTCCTTCAGATTACAGAGCACCAAATGTTTTTGCATGTGTTGCTTTTTTCCATCCACTAGAACAGAAACAAAGTCTTTCATGCCAGGCATTTGTCTGCTTATGGTCTCGGACAGATAGAACTTCCGGAATGCTTCCTCAGAAATCACTTTTCCTGTCTTTGGGTTAGGCATTGCAAGAATCTCCTGTTCTTTGACAATTGCATTAGCTTTCCTCACCATGCAATTTGATGCATTAAATTCCTTTTCGATTTCAGAAATGGACCAGCTTTTAGGAAGAATCATTAGCACTTGCATTTGTTCACTTTTGTTCGTTGTTGATTCAAATTTTTCCTTGAGTTGTTGAATCATCTCCTGTCCAGCATCATGGAGTTTGGTCGCTGACTTTCCTATAGCCATTTCCAATGTTTTCCTCAGTGTCACCAATTCTCTTAGTTATCGATTTCAAATATTTATCTGCATCTAGTCTCTTCTTTTTAATGGGTGATTCTCCAAGAAGTACCAAAGACTCATTCAGCGTTTTCATATCTGCCTCAGGAGAATGATATGTGAAATCACTGGAACAGCCTGGAATTGGAAATCTACCATCAGTAGCATTGTCTTCAGTGCTGCTAGTCACTGGTAATGGTATATCACTCTCTACCAAATCCAGTGGTAGTTTTGCAAGTTTCTTGCGACACTGGGTACAAATCTTGTGTCCATGTTGGCTTGGATATCTGCAATAGCTCTTTCAGTTATAGCCCTCAAACCAGACGTCTTTTGTATTTCGTGAAGTCCAAGGGGATTACAACAGGATGTTTGCCGTAAGAAGAATTCTTCCCTAGCCTTTGACATCTTGTTGAAGGGACTTTAGAAGTGACTGTACCGGCTGAGCAGGACTTAACATTATATAGCCAACCAACCTAGAATTACCCCCTGGGATTTTCAATTGGATTCACCTAAGACCTGAATATGCCTACCAGCTCTTGGAAACATTCCCCCCAATAGGTCTCAGGGATTGATAGATCTGTCACCTGCGATCATGCAAATTACAATGATGCATATATACCTATTACTAAGGCCTGGAGAGCTATTATAATGGGTGTCCCTATGTACCATGAGTACATTTTCGTATGGTTATGCTGTATATAATTGCTTATTGCTCAAAAACTGTCAGAGTGCCCATCACAAAACTTACAGGGAAGCTTGTTTACATTATGAGGTACCGCTGGCAAAAATTTGGAGAAATTTGATGGATATATTTTGGGAGGGTTCAAGTTTGAACTTTATAAATTGTGATCCCTTTTTCTGGTTGATTTGAAGAGAAAGATTGTCTGGAGATAAATTATAGGCCTTGAAAAGAGCCTCAAAATGACCCCAGAACCAGCTCTACAGGAGCTATACTTCCAAAGATACGGGCATTTGAATTTCGAGGTAGTGCTAATTAGCCCGAAGTTTGTTGGCACGTATCTCATTAAGTGGGTGTGACCAAAAATATTTTAGCTCTGGCCGTTACTCTTGGATCCCCAAAATTTTACAAAAATCTGAGAGATGAAGGCAAATTTTCAGTTGATTTGACATGGAATGACCCAAGTTTGAACTCCGTCACCTTTGACGATCACCATGTAGATCCTGCCCATGGCTGCTTGCATGCACTAAATCACCAACCATCTTTTCCCTGCATAATATTATCTGGCTGGTCTTTGTATCTACTTCATGTAGACAATAATCATTCCACTCCCACTCCCTGCACTACCAAAGTGCATGGAAACAGGTGAACAGCAGCAAGGCAAAGACTTCCACCCTCACTAGCTAAGTGCATGGAGCCACGTAAACAGCTTGCCCCCCACATAAGGCAGGGTTTAGACCCCCGCGGCCCCGCCACATCGCATCACTAGCTAAGTGCTGCATATCATTAAATGTGTGGGTGGTTTTTTCAGGAGTGTGTTCAGAAGTAATCAAATAACAGCCAAAATAACTTTCAGTTCTGTTTTGCTCCTCCATGATGGGAAATTACTACTCAAATGGCATGGTCAGAAACAGTTGAGAAATTTGGAAACAAATGGAAGGAAAATGAAAAGTTGAAAAAATAATGATGAGCTTGAACAAGGCAAGCCAAACTTTGCAGCTTTACATATACCAGCACCCCGGTGAACATCTATATGGATCATGAGGGAGGATAGGGTATGGGGAGACATGCCTGGAAATGACCATCTTTCAGCATGAATGTGCTACGCTTATTGCAAGTAGTAATGAAACAGAGCAGAATATTCTTCATTTCTAACCACTCGAGCTGTTTCTTAAAGCATGTTTGGTGGAGAGAGAGCAAGAATTAAGGATCAATGTTCAAATAATTCCTGTCCACATTGAAAGCATAAACAAAAGAAACACTAATTCTCAGTCCAGCTCTCTCCAATACAATCTCTATAGTGACAGACATATAATGCAGGATATTCATTACACCAACCCCACCATATGTGTGTGTCTAGCAGTCATATAGCCACGTGGCCAATCTCTATAGTGACAGACATATAATGCAGGATATTCATTACACCAACCCCACCATATGTGTGTGTCTAGCAGTCATATAGCCACGTGGCCAATCTCTATAGTGACAGACATATAATGCAGGATATTCATTACACCAACCCCACCATATGTGTGTGTCTAGCAGTCATATAGCCACGTGGCCAATCTCTATAGTGGCCGACATATAATGCAGGATATTCATTATTCCAACCCCACCATGTGTGCATGTCTAGCAGTCATATAGCCACGTGGCCTATCTCTATAGTGGCAGACATATAATGCAGGTCATTCATTATTCCAACCCCACCATGTGTGCATGTCTAGCAGTCATATAGCTATCTCTATAGTGGCAGACATATAATGCAGGTCATTCATTATTCCAACTAGTAGAATTACAATCAACTTACAGCAAAACTTACAGCAAAACAGACGTATAACTGGGTGACGCGAGTGCAGTTATACTCTAGCTGGCAGGGAGAGAAGCCGTGCAAAAGAATCTCTACCGTGGGACTTCAGCGAACGATGACGTCATCAGTCTCAGAGCGCTACTACGTTAGTTTATCATATTTGACTTATGATCGTTAGTGTACGTGGGCTTTTATTGCAAGAGTAATCACATATAAAAAATAGAACTGTACAAGCTGGCCAAGCTTGACCGTAATGGTGACAATTCTGACACTGGAACTACCTGTGGCTCAGTGGGAGAGTACTTGGTTTACTGGAGATGAACACCACTCCTTGTTTGGTTGGTAAATGCTCAACAGCATGTACAGCTAACCAGTTGCAGGAATAACCCATTACATTGATTAAAGACATTGTCAAGGTGGAAAGGATACAAAGAAGGGCAACAAAGTTTATTTTAAAGGACTATTCAATGGACTATAAATCGAGACTGAACATTCTGCCTTTGATGTATCAGTTTGAAATCAGTGATCTACTTTTCTGCATCCGATCACTAAACTCTCCATCTTATCACTTTAACATAAAAGAATGCATCTCCTTTAGCAGTAATGCGACCAGATCAGGATCCAACTTAAGGAATTGCCACAGCCGTGCTGCAAACAGAACCTCATCAAACTCGTACTTCAAGCGGCTACCCAGATTGTGGAACTCATTACCTCCTGTAGACTTAGAGAAACCACTACATGTAATTAAATCTAACTTGATGAAGTTTATGCTCGAACATTTTACTGAAACATTTGTGTCTACCAACCCTTGTACTTATGTCCCTGTGCTAGGTGTTCTCAAAATCCACATCCACCTTTGTTTTCGTAGTTGATGTGTTTTCTTGTTCTTTTGTTCTCTACAATATATTATATGCATTTTGTTATTAGTTTATTCTTTTTAATCAAAACATGGCAATCAGTTCTGGACTGATTGACCTTCAGTGTTTATGTTTGTCTATGTTTATTTGTGTCAACCGTGAGCTATTTGTTTCACTTTGCTGTTCAAATATTCACTGTAAAGCATTAATAATAATTTTTTTTAAATTTAAAAAATTTCATAGGCGCTGGAGCTGGTCAGGCTGGTCAGGCCCAGGCCATATTTTTTATTTTATTTTTTAGGTCATAGGTCAAATACGTTGGATAAAACTGGGCATACTCAGTAAGTCTATGTGCACATGTGCTCTAGTCTTAAGCAGCTGCTTGTTTTTAGATCTTCTGAAATGGCTGCTTCTACAAGTGAGAAGTGGAGTGTGTTAGTGTCTATGATACAGCTGAGCCTCATCACCCATCTCTCTCATTTGCCTTTCCAAAGCGCAGAAAGCAGAACAAAGAGAGGTCTTGCCAAGCTTCTTGGTTCAGGACATGGGACTGGTTACATTATGATGTGGATAGAGATTTAGTCTTTTGTTTTTTATGTGCAAAAGCAATTAAGAAAGGAAAAATGAGAACAGGAAAAGCAGAACCATCTTTCGTAAGTTAATTTAACTTGTACTCTGTCTTAGTTTTATTACTGTTAATCTGAAAGGTTTCAAGAGGCTTCAGTAATTGGAAGGATGCAACAAACTCCTTTCAAAAGCATGAAAGTTGCTTGTCTCACAAGGATGCTGTTCAAGAGTTGTTAACTATACCAGCAACAACTAGTGATGTTGGTCTTCAGAACATGCCGTGGGAAAGCTGAAAATAGACAGTGTTTGTTGAAGATAATAGATAATATCTAACTTACGATTTCTTGCTCGTCAGGGATCTGCCATGGTGATGAAACTGATGGCAATTTTCACCAACTACTAATGTTTCGTGTTGAAGATGACCCAAAGGTATAGCTAAGTAAAAACAAGTTGAGATGTAAGATTGCTTTTGGTTGATATTTCAGATTCTTGAGTGGCTCAAGAGAAAGAGAGAGAAATACACATTTAATGTCATCCAAAAGGAGATATTGAAGGTTATGTCTTTGATAAATCTCCGAATAGTTATTTCTCAACTGCAACATTCCGAGTTCTTCACTATTATGGTAGATGAAACCACTACTACCGAACAGGTGAGTTCTTAAACACAGTTCTACTAACACTCATTGTTTCTTCCTTTCAGATGGTTATGATCTTCAGGTGGGTGGATAGTGAATATATACACATAAAGTTTTTACTGGACTCTACGTTCTACCTACTATTCAGTCTGCTACTATTGTATCAGCATGCCAACAATGAACGATCATTTAGTGCTCTACGTCGACTCAAGTCCTATCTGAGATCTACAATGTCTCTAGAAAGACTCAACCATTTAATAATTTTACATGTTCATAAAGAACTTACCAACTCTCTGAAGTTGCTAATGAATTTACCAGTAACAATGAACACTGTAGTAACATTTTTGGACAGTTCAAGTAATTTTTCAAACCTCACATGCTTATTGTCAACTCTCATACTATTCCTTAGCTGTTTCGGTAACCTAGAAGCTTGGAACTGTAGAAGAGTCTTTCAGGATGTAATACATGCTCTATGAGGTGTTAGTTTGCATAAAGAGCATTATTTCCCCAGAGATAAGTAATGAGGGCAACTGCTGCAGTGCATATTTAAATTGCAACTGGAGTTATAAGCAGCAACTCTTAGGTAGTTTTTGTTGTTGTCTTTAGGATGTGAAATAGATTGATTACAAAATATTATTATATTTAAGGACTATTTAAGGTGTGTCCTGTATATTACATTTTGCTCCAGTGAGAAGATTTATAATGGCTGGCTCATTTTACGTGCCAAGATTATTGTACAATTAATGTAATTAGCTCTCTCATAATACAATCAGCATTGACACAGTGCTACTATACAGTATATATATATATATACATAATAGCCAAGCATGGTACCTTATAGAGCCTATGATATCATAGTAATTTAGTGCATTCTATCAAAACAATACATGAAGCATGCATACTTACCACTACTCTGCACATGCTACCATTGCTACCCCCTCCTGGAGCATTGACTCACAAATCTACTCTGCTGATATCTGGAGTCTGCTGTTGTCTTGAGTGGTGCTGATCACACCTTCTTCTCAGCATCTGCTCTAGCTAGCTCTCGTTGTTGGCATTTCAGTCGTCTCTAGAGAGTTGGAGATTTTTGCTGGCTCCTAATGTGAAGCTGCCTTTCTAGTGGATGCAAAAGCTTGAATGTGTCCTAGTTAACATCACATTAACACTTCCAAAATAAATCTTTGTTGCTCTATGTGCATATGAACGATGATCTGATAATGCTCACAAACACACAGGGAAGGGAAATGCTGTTTGCCTAAGAACTATCACGCAAGCATACTGAAATTCGTAGCTGCTCCTAGGTGTTTCAAGAACATTTTTTTTAAAGTGAGCAACTGACCTGTGAAAAAATAAGGTAACAATAGCTACTGTACAGATGAAGACCACTAACAATTACAGAATCCTTTACCATATCACCAATGACTTCAGCTTAACATGGTTATCAGTGGTAAAGGATCATCACTTGGTTATGCTCAACGTGGTTACAGTTTTGTTTATATATTACCAGAGCAACTCAATATAGTTGGCTGCTTGACATTTTAGTTCTCATTCAAGTTGCTAGCTAAGTGGTGGAGGGGTAGCTATACAGAGTTCTATAAAGTCCAACTCTGATTCCTTTTTGTTTTGCACTACACATAACAACCCATTCCACATCATGTTGTTCTGATTGACTGTACCCATGTACACAACATTGCCACTGCACAAAAATCAGCACAAAACTCTCAGTTGAAATAATGAGCCTTCCCAATAATCAACTTAAATTTTACTTTCTTGACATTTCGACCCGACACTCAAGCCTTAATCAGGAATAATCGGATAAAAATTATATAAATAAAATATATTAATTATTATATTATACATAATTAAATAAATACAAACAAACAAACAAACCAATAAATAAATAAACAAACAAATAATAATAGTAGTATAAATATATATATATATATAACAATTATTAATTGGTTAATGTTTAATTAAAATAATAATAAAATAATAATAATTAAAAAATTAAGTCAAATTAATGATAAATAAGATAAAATAAGATAAAATAAGAATAATTGTGGTGGTCATGGCTTCAAGTTCAGGTTCTTGAGAGTAGCTCCGCAGAACCTAGGCAAGTCCATTCAACATTGTTGGGACCACTCACACATTGGTGCCAGGCTGCTGTGGAATCCCTCCTTCACTATCAGTTCTGAGGCAATCATTCAAGATATTCATCGCAATCTCAATTATAAAGATTTGTGATGCCTCGAGAGCCTCCCACACATTTTGTGCTCCTGCCAAATATCAATCTCCAACTGAGTGGCATGGATGCTGCAGCATTCTCACACATAGTGTACCACTCAACTAGTCTGCACCATCCTTAGGCTCATTGAAGGAGGGACCAACTTGGATGGGTATAGGGGTGGCAGGGTAGAGCTGTATATTTAATGCCTATGGTATTTATATATGCAGAAAATTGGACAACCATGATATTGTCAGAAGTAGCTATTCATGGTAACAATTGGCAGTTCTGGTACATCATCTTGCAGAGTTCTACTTCTCCACAACTAATCACCCTGGGCCATATCCAATGGAAGGGCATAGCTGCAGCTGTATGCGGAACTCGTACAGCATCTGTTTGGCCATCCCCCAAGGGTCATGTTGCTAATGCAGAGTGTGGTGAGGAACAAGTTTGAGTAAATGGAGATCTATATTGCCCAGGTGGAGATCAGCCATGGCTCCTTGTGATGCAGGATGATGGAGGTAACCCTCTCATTGTTGGGATGCTGATGGATTTTTGTGCACCTCAGGTGTTACTTCCTTGGCCTCCTCCTCACGATTGTTGCTGCCCAGCTCTTTGTTTTCTCCTCACCATTATTGTAGCCCTACCTATTGATTCCTCGCCATCATAATTGTTGCCCTCCTCTTTATTTCTTCCTCACCATTGTTGTTACCCTGCTCCTTGTTTCATTCTCTCCATTGTTGTGGACCTGCTCTTGTTTTCTCATCACACTTGTTGTTGCCCTGCTCTCTGTTTAGTCCTCACCATTGTTGTTGCCCTGCTTGGTTTCTCCAACGAGATCATTCTCAAAATGATAGAAATCACCATCAAGAGTTAATTGGTGTCATGCCTTCATGATTGCTCAAGGTTAAGTTAATATTTGCATGATATTATGTGATGAAATTGATCTCTCCAATTTCTCCCCAACAGCTGAAAAACATATAGTGCACCACCGCTGGCTTTTGCAGGATCCCAATTATATTATTTTTGGGGCCTCATGCAGTAGCCTCATACACATACATCACAGATACAGCAACACTGAGATATACATGCACAAAATGCACACACATGCATGCATGCATGCATGCAAATCCACATACATACTCACACACATGCATACATACGACTGGAACCTATATGGGTCACACAGACATGAGGTGACACAGTGTTCAATTGTAATTCCTATAATTCCTAGGATTCTTATAGTTACTAGTTACCTCCATGTAAACCATTGAACTCATTCCTAATGAAGTGTTTGAGGCTGCCTAGTAGGATTGCTTGTAAGTGAAAAGTTAGCAGGCTCAAATTATTCATGTCACATTTCACTTCTTCCTTCCTCCATTTTCCCCAGAACAAGTCAGCTGCAATATACATCAAAGAACTGCAAAAAGAACAGTCACTTTACCACTTGACAAGCTTCAAAATGTAAACTAGGTGCCCAGCTGGGTTTCCCATGAAGTTGAGCTTAGGCACTCATGTGCCAGTGCATAAATATGCCACAGAAATGACAAGGAAAGTGCTTTAAAATGATGAGTTCTATTACTCCATGGGTACATGTAGAGCTCCCAGGAAGCCTAATGTGGACAGGGTAACCTAGCTGCAGCTCCAAAAGTAGTTCTGCTGACCCATCATAGTGATCCTTCTGCTTGTCCTTGAGTTCTTCCATAGCAGTCAGTTCCACAATTGTAATACATGGCAAAAAAAAATGCAATCAAATCATCCCATTGATTTGATTTGTTTTGCAATGAGCAACTAATGCAATGAGCAACTAACTAACTACTAATACTTACTAACACACTTATATAAATAAAAATTCAAGACATATTTTACACAGGTATTGGTAGAGGATAGGGCAATTTGTCAACAAATTTGTCAAGTGGAGGAAACTTTACCCTATGCCCTATGCCACTCACTTGCTCCACAACTTTAGCTCTCCGATAAATGCAGAAATGGCTGGTGTCGATTATTGTCACCTTCCTTCATTAAAGTGCCAAGTTTCCTCTGTTGAGTTCTTTCAAGATGTCACCTAAATAGCACAGATGGAAAAGCCATTCATGGTAAGAAAAATGGTGTGCCAAGTGTTCTGATTTTGCTGAAAAAATAGTTGTATTGCCTCCCGAAGCTCAATCATGCAATTCCCAACCTTCTCGAGACAGCACATGTACACACAAACAATTAATAGTTGGTGTAACTTCGGTGTGGTAGAGTAGCACTCCCCATCTCTTTGCACAATTCTTTAAACATATGGATGCTGAAGTCTTTGGATTTTATGAAGTTAAGCAAGTTGGTCAAATACTGCTTCAAAGCATTTAGGAGTGCATTGGACATAAGTGTATATCGGTGGATGTTGCAATGGTACAGTGACCTCATAAGTGGTTAGGTTGAAATTCGGTCCGAGAGCAGTATATCAACATGATTCAAACTCATTTTGTAGTTTCTCAAGTTCCAATAAAAATACAACTGAAATGGCACCTATAAGTGGCATTACTAATTTTCTAATGAGCCGAGGTCATCCAACATTCCTTTTATAGAGCAACAGAGCATTCTCGTGACATAAAGTTACAGATAGCTGTATGAAAATATTGACAGTTATCTACCCGGGGGGGGGGGGGGGGGGGGGAAGTATTACCTTGTTTTTTTCAGAAGCATGGCCATTGGCTCAAAAAATAATATGTTGGGTACTCACATGCACTTACGCATGCACGTCTCAGTGTATACACACACGCACTTACAAATTTTCCTGCTCCATTTTGCTTTGTTCTCTATGTCTCCATCAGCATTTGTTACATGATGTTTTTACAGATATATTTTATATATAACTATAATAGTTGGTAACATAGATGTGCAGTGTTTTATGAATTATCAAAATACATTCCAAAGAGATGAGACCTAGAGAGCAATGCAGCCTCCAAACTGTACACAATAGAAGTGAATAAATGTTAGATTATTCAATGAAATCATATCTAAAAAGTAGGAGAATATTGTATTAATATTATAGATCTTATAAAGTGCATTATAATGATCAATACATTCTATAGCTATTCTTTATGTCCTTCTAGCTGTGTGAGTATTGTACGGCAGTCCTCATTGAACTTCACTGGCCAGCTCCTCCAATCCTCACTTCATCATAGCTAAATCCACCACTGCCTCATTATGTTTCTTATGAACACCATAAGCTTCACAGTTTGATAATACTTACTCTCCTCTCATAGTGCAGCTTCTGTAGTCTTGTGCTGTATCGTGTTCTCATATGCAGCATTAAATTCTTCATACATGGGGGGAAATGTGCAATCTCCTTCACTTCTAGCTCCACTGTGTAACTGAAGATTCATGTCTGCAGGAGAAAAGAACAGCTTGATTTCTCAAATCATGGCAGGGTATTGTACTTCCTCTATGTTTCTATGTTTGTATGTGGGGGTGTTTGTGTGTGTGTGTGTGTGTGTGTGGATGTGGGTGTGTGCATGCATGCATGCAGTATGTTAATTAGCATATTCTGATGAATACACACCTCCTCGAGTGTTTTAAGTTGAGGCTGTATTCCAAATGCAGTTAACTACTACACATTTGGTCAAACTCTTTCCTGAAAACCTCTCACCAGCCCACACATTCTTTATATTGTGTCACAACATAATTATACATTTGTATAATATATTTACCTATCAAATTTCACCAATAGAACACAATTATAAAGGTTAGGCCAGCTACACTCAGCTGGCTACATTCATGCATTTTCTTAGTCGGAGTCATTACATAACATATAAGATCTGTAGAATAGATAATTTATATGTGCGTAGTACAACAACTCTACTTTATCATTAGTAGCAGTTAAGTTAAAATGCTTTAACACTTTTTTGAGTTAATTTTTTAACATTCATCTCATAAGAATGCAAGTCCTACTAGCTGAAGTTCAGTATAAAGACAAGTTCTCAACATGACAGAAAGGAACCTGTTCCATTTCTGTGATGCATGGATGATGCAGTTCTATCCTTTGAAAATACATTGCAGTGTAGCATGTAGCTAACCTGCAGATTCTAGAGCACATAATGCACTTTAGGATACACAGCACTACCATCTACAACAAGTTCATTCTGATCAGTCTATACTTCATCTAGGGTGGCAAACCTTCAGGTGTTCAATCTTTAGTGACTCCATCCATGCCAGCAACTTCTCTTCCATCTCAGGAAGTTCAACTTTCCATCCATCAACCTCCTCTTATTTGATAGTTGCTTATTTCCTTGTTTCTCCAATCTCTCACATGCACTTTCACCCCAACCTGTCAGTCAGCTGATGTTCAGCTGAACCTAGTAACTATGGTGTACTGCCTTGGTTGCTCACTGTAAAAATATTAATACATATTTGTGTATTTCTGAGAGATTTAGCTACATTCATCAATCTTTCAGTTGATATTGGATATGTTATTCCTACTACACTGTCAAGTAGTGCTGAGAGTTTAGGCAGTTTGCATATCACTACTAGTAAGTATCATTCTAGAGGAATTGCACACTCGTCTTTCCTTGTGGCAGTTGATTTCCAGCATTGCCCGATACCAGTAAGTCAACAACATCTGGTCTTATGACAACCTAACAGACCCATGTTAATATATTGTAGACAGATGGCACATGCAACACTTTGGAACGAAATATATAATAAATATTTTCAACAATATACATTTTCAGTGTATACAGAAGGCAACTAAGAATTCAATACACACTTACTACAATCTCTTCCACCTCAGGATGGGAAGTTGCAAATATTATATGAAGTGCATGATCAACCACTAGAACTATACAGCATCAACATAAGCCCCCACCATCCCATCCTATATTATATGAAGAGCATGAGAAGTCAACCACTAGAACTATACAGCATCAACATAAGCCCCCACCATCCCATCCTATATTATATGAAGTGCATGAGAAGTCAACCACTAGAACTATACAGCATCAACATAAGCTCCCACCATCCCATCGTATATTATATGAAGTACATGAGAAGTCAACCACTAGAACTATACAGCATCAACATAAGCCCCCCACCATCCCATCCTATATTATATGAAGTGCATGAGAAGTCAACCACTAGAACTCTACAGCATCAACATAAGCCCCCACCATCCCATCCTATATTATATGAAGAACATGAGAAGTCAACCACTAGAACTCTACAGCATCAACATAAGCCCCCACCATCCCATCCTATATTATATGAAGTGCATGAGAAGTCAACCACTAGAACTATACAGCATCAACATAAGCCCCCACCATCCCATCCTATATTATATGAAGTGCATGAGAAGTCAACCACTAGAACTCTACAGCATCAACATAAGCCCCCACCATCCCATCCTATATTATATGAAGTGCATGAGAAGTCAACCACTAGAACTATACAGCATCAACATAAGCCCCCACCATCCCATCCCATATTATATGAAGTGCATGAGAAGTCAACCACTAGAACTCTACAGCATCAACATAAGCCCCCACCATCCCATCCTATATTATATGAAGTACATGAGAAGTCAACCACTAGAATTATACAGCATCAACATAAGCCACCACCATCCCATCCTATATTATATGAAGTGCATGAGAAGTCAACCACTAGAACTATACAGCATCAACATAAGCTCCCACCATCCCATCCTATATTATATGAAGTGCATGAGAAGTCAACCACTAGAACTATACAGCATCAACATAACCCCCCACCATCCCATCCTATATTATATGAAGTGCATGAGAAGTCAACCACTAGAACTATACAGCATCAACATAAGCTCCCACCATCCCATCCTATATTATATGAAGTGCATGAGAAGTGAACCACTAGAATTATACAGCACCAACATAAGCCCCCACCATCCCATCCTATATTATATGAAGTACATGAGAAGTCAACCACAAGAACTATACAGCATCAACATAAGCCCCCACCATCCCATCCTATATTTATGAAGTGCATGAGAAGTCAACTTTCTGGTCAATTGTTAGGCTTTTGTGTACTCTTTTTGTAGTCCTTTTTCATCATGACTGCCATTTCACAGTAGATGCCTATAAAAGTATGCATGTCTTATTGGGAGGGGGCATTAACACATATGCAATAGCAATGGCGGTTTGGATTTCCAAGGTTTCTGATTAAAGGGATCCAGATAAGCTGTATTGTATGAAGTTTCTGATTAAAGGGATCCAGATAAGCAAGGGACTAATGTATCTTAGGATGCTGCATTTGTAGTAGTCAGCTATAATTAGATAGTCGCCCAGGAGTAGCATTACTAGCTGAACTGTACCAATATGCTTGATTTTTGCACTGTTATCTACCATGTTATGAGCACATTATATAGCTGCTCTTGGCAACTTCCTCTCTCCAGACTCCTAACCACTTTGTCTTGTTTACATTACAGTAATTGAAATTTTGTACTAAAGTTTATAGTAAGAATTGGGATCCAAACAAATAGCCTTGTTGGTTTTACTGAACCAGGATTGGTCCAAAAGTGAGTCCAGACATGATTGATTAGGAGCAGGTGTTCAAGTGTAAATTGTTTATTCAACACCTAAATTCCAGTTGGAACAACTCACAATATCAGGGAGCATGCTACAACCACCCGTATTGGTTTGTAAAGTTTTTAAATGCCAAAAGTCTAAATCCCCAAACAAAGCTTCTAACTCAGATTGGAAGCTTGTTAAGTTCCTAAATGAAGGTTTAGTAGATTTCTAGTTTGTTAGGGCAAGCATTAAAGGACTTGCAAATATACTAATGTAATTGATCTCTTCCTTCCTGTAAGTTTTGCTGTGAACTTATGTGCCACTGCATGCAGTTTGTTTCCTTGTTGCAATAATGGAGCTGATCCTCATAGAGACTGCAGTGAGTGTATTGTATTTGTGTTCTAATGACATGAAGAATTAGAAAAATTTAATTCTTCACAGAAAAATTATAGCTCTAGCATAAGCTACGAATTAGTCCGGCATATATAACTCTCACCCAGGAAGTTCATCTTAGAGTGGAAGTTATCTCATACACTGCTCTAATATCCTACTAGCTTATTTGAGTGAGTGAAGGACCTGGTGTAGAACAACTTGGTGTCCTACAAAGTGATTTAAACACGCCTTCATTAGAGTAATAGTCTTAGCTGAGGATATTTGCATTGTGCCTTCATTATCAGGTGCTCCTACTTGAGGTGGACAGGTAGCTGTGTTAGGTACATAGGATACACAACTTATATATTATTGATACACCACAAGGAACCAACAAGGACATGTCACACAGGTTCCTATGGAGAAACAGTGGGGAAATAATCTGCTAGACTTAACACTTAGCGGACGGTACACGTTAATTGAAAAGTAAACGTGAGATTATTCAATTCGAACGCGCATCTATTCCCAGAGACCGAGGGTGCGTTTAATAACGGTGGGCAATATTTAGTAGTGGAGGCTTGATCAACAACTTCTAGGTGCTACTCCTCTCTATGATTACTTACTGGTACTTCATTACTCAAATCTCAAAAGGTTTTTCAAGTATATGAGCTGATAATAATTTTTAAAAAGTAAAGCGAAGAACTCTTGTTACCAAGGTGAGTAAGTAGTAACTTTACTTCAGCTAACCTAGTAGTTTCTTTTATGACTGTTAGATCAAGCTAAATAGTGTATGAATAGTAAATAGTTTAGCTAGCGCATCTAAATAGTGTAGGAATAGTAAATAATTTAGCTAGCGTAGCTAAATAGCTAGCCCACCCTTGTAGCTAACTAGCTAGCGCTTCATGTAGCTAGCTAGCGCTCCCATATAGCTAGCTGGCTAAAGCACCCAAGTAGCTAGCAAGCTAGCGCCCCCATATAGCTAGTTAGCAGTTAAATGGCTATCTAGCTTGTCTAAATAGCCTTTTCTTTCATTAGAACACTTTGCTGGTTTTGTTATATAGTCCTAATAGCTATCTAGCTTAGCTAAATAGCCTTTTCGTTCCTGAGAACACTGTGTGGTTTTGTTATATAGTCCTAATAGCTCTAATAGCTATCCAGCTTAGCTAAATAGCCTTTTCGTTCCTGAGAACACTGGTTTTGTTATATAGTCCTAATAGCTATCTAGCTTAGCTAAATAGCCTTTTCGTTCCTGAGAACACTGTGTGGTTTTGTTATATAGTCCTAATAGCTCTAATAGCTATCCAGCTTAGCTAAATAGCCTTTTCGTTCCTGAGAACACTGGTTTTGTTATATAGTCCTAATAGCTATCTAGCTTAGCTAAATAGCCTTTTCGTTCCTGAGAACACTGTGCTGGTTTTGTTATATAGTCCTAATAGCTATCTAGCTTAGCTAAATAGCCTTTTCTTTCCTGAGAACACGGTGTGATTTTGTTATATAGTCCTTGCTCACATTCAGTTGTCACTTATTAATATATTTTACATATAGGATTGCAGCAACATCTGTGATGAAGCAACATCTGTCATGTAATCATAACCATGAAACTAGGATGAAGGTATACTTATATAGTAGATTCAGTCTTCTGTTTTATATGTCCTCTGTGAGTGGTAGGTGTGGAGTGGAGTGTGTTAGGCAGGCACCACATCTATACAGGGTGAGGTGGCTGGTGCCATCCTGCCATTGCAGAAAGCACAGTCACACCTCTGACTTCCTCACACTTGGTAATGGTGTCCCTTGCCATTCAGCCTGTTTGCCCTTCAGCTGTTCTTGGGCCCACTTCGGCTCAGCATCTGCATTGGTCCTGTCAATGGTAAACTTTAGCATGGTTGGACCAAAGAATAGTTGAAAACAATCTTCTGCACTTTGGCAGGATGGAGGAACATTAGGTCCTGGTTGAAGGATGTATGGGCTACTCTGCAATGTCATCTAGAATTTAAAAATAAATAATAATGGTTTATATATATGTAAAGTTTGCTTGATATAAAACATTTGTCTGTGTAGTATATACCTAATACCTAATAATATTAATTGTTATTGTTCTTTTATTCCAGGAATGTCATACCTTCCCCAGCAGTTGTCCACATATATTGGCTAGCATCCACACGGCTGGTTCCACTTCCAACTGATCTTCCTCTACTCTGCTATCGTCTTCCTGCAGCTCTTCCCTTCCTCTGCTGTCCTCTACCTGCAGCTCTTCCCCTATTACGATGACCTCCCATTGACATCTGCTGACTTAGTCCTATCACTGTATCTCTCCCCCTATTTCCACTTGCTCCAACATCCATACTTGCACTCCCATCCTTGGTCTCATAAAAATTGCTACTCATTTCTATTTAATCATCCCTACAACTATTTGAGTCTCACAGTATGTACAATCACCAATGCCATTATCATCAGATAACATCTCCAGAGTAGAGTACAGGCCATTCATAGCTAACAACCACGAACCGCAGTAAAAAAAAAATTCGTGGTCAAAATGAAGTGGCTGTCACGATATCGTGACCCTGGTCTACAGGTGACTGTCACGAGTACGTGACAATGATACGCCTGCGCGTGTCACGAATTCGTGACAATGGTCCGCTAAGCGTTAAATCGGTATCTGGCTGTGTGTTGAGATCACTGATGATAACACCACAACATGAACAGCATACAGATGGTTGATAATTCACCAGGCATTATACTTGGGATCATGAAAATCATATCCTTTTACATATAAAACTCCTCCTCTTTTAGTGTAAATGTGTGGCTTGACAAAGTGTCATCACTTGCTGCAGGACTGAGATGTTCATTCAGTAGTGGACCAGGATTGTTACTTCCTGGAGAATGGGGACGTTTGTTCGACGATGATGGATCAAGTTCTTGCTCTTTAGTCAGCAACAAATGATTCATGATCTAGCACAGCCATTGGATTGAAAGAAAAGGCTCTACATGTTATAAAGATGTCGATTATCATAGACCTACAAATTGCAACAAAAAAAAGAATTCAGTCACCTATCTTAACATAAACACACAACACCACATGCACTTTCACATGATGTTTGGACCATGTGGAGTAAACATCCTCTACAGTATACACTTGTAATAACTATTATCTCTCATCTCAATCGCATTTCATAACAGGACCACCAAGAATAAGTATGACTGCTCCACAAATTCCACCCACTACAACAACAGCAACTGCTCCACTACTTCCTCTAGCACCATTACTGCCACCACTGCCTAAAGGGGCATCTATGGTAATGAAAGTTCCAAAAACAAGTAACAAGTATCACTGAGGTGGAAAAATAACAGTAAATAATATTATTTTTCACCCCAAACTATTAGCAGTTAAATTTAAAACGTACTTATTTTTGGTGGTTGCTTTATTTCTAATAAGTACTTAATTAGCTCATGCAATATTCTGAACTACAGAATCCCCATACCACAGAAATAGTCTCAAGATATTTGCATTAACCACTTCCATTTTTCAACTACTGACTTCCATTAACCCAGAGAGTAATACAATAGGACAAACTCTAGTTCCCAGGACTTCAAGTGTGTGGGAGGGGAGGTGGTGAACTTGGAGGGTTGTAGTTTTCAACAAGACAAACAAATTGTGAATGCAACACCAGTTGATCTGATCTAAGTGAATATCTCTGCTGTTGACTATTGTGATCATGTCATCTCATTATCCATGCTCACATGATGGGAGGACATTACTGACTGTCGTAGTTAGTAAACCAGACAGAATCAAATCTGCCGATATATTTAATTTTTATCAGAACTATTTAAAACATATGGTAGAAAATGATTTTGAAGTGTATAACTTCATCCAACTTGTTGTCATTTATATAGATATGGGCTCTATAGTTGACAAAATCAATACAACAATAACCTTCTCAATATAATAAACTTGATATTGTACCCTCTTGACGTTTTGGCTAGATGCTCAAGCCTTCATCAGGAATAGGGCTAACGTGTTTCCCTTAAGTAAACTCTCAATGAACTCTCAGTTGACATAATAACAGTAGAATATTCTTCATCAACTTGAAATTGTGACGTTTCGACTAGATGTTCTAGTCTTCTGAGAGTTCATTGAGAATCAAATATAGTTGTCTGTTTCTAAATGATTTTTTTCCCTCAGACTCTTCCCTTATTTAGAAGTAAGTTTATGTTTGAAGTCGATTTATTCCCAAATATTTGGTGTTTCTATATAGTATATAGTTATTTCCATACAGAATATTAGTTGTTCTTATACAGTTATTTAGCAGTCGAACAATTGGTCAGCTGTGGAAATACTCTCCAACTCGTTTCTTCTTCTTGTACACTACACAAATCAGCACATACCCAGTAACACACCAGAAAACTTTTCAACAATGGTGGTAGGTGTGGCAGTGCTTAATAGATCACCTACAAATATGACCAGGTTTACTAAATGTTGAACGCTTTTATGTTGATAACTCATGATGGCACTTATGATGGCACTTATGATGGCACTTATGATGGCACTTAGATGGCACTTATGGCGGCTAAAGATCATGCCCTGAAAATTTGAGAAACTGTTGAAGTACGTAACATTTGTGGTATAATATGAACAGTTTCCCTCCATAACATGTGAGGTCAAGCTGTGTATTACTAACTTGGCTCAAGTGCATGACCATCTAGCCTCCCACCATGTCGACTACTTCCCTGGCCCATCTGTTGATATCTATGAATCATGATAACTTCAAAATTTAATTTGCAGCAGAATGTACAGCATCTAAAGAATGTGAGTCCAATGTGCACACTCAAACATTACATCATCCATTCACAAAGGGTAAGTGCATCGACCTCGTTCATTGTTAGGTCTTATTTTGTCCGCTTGAATGGGTGCTGAGCTTATACATGAAGGATAGTTCTAGCCATTAGTGCAATTACAAAATAATCTTAACCAACTCTTAGTTGCCATAACGAAATTACAATGACCTTCTCAATATGAATTATTCCTGACGAAGGCTGCAGCATCTAATCAAAATGTCGAGAGAGTAAAAATTTAGGTTGTTTATTGAGAAGGTCATTGATTTCAAATTATTCTGAAATTTTTTATAAAAAACTGCATGCTTATAAGTAATTGTTCATCTATGTTTAGATGGTATTTGATGGTATTTGCAAATCAGGTCTATTTATTATAGCTGGGTGTAGAACTTAAAGATTTGAATGAGGACTTAGAGGAGCATGACAAGACAGCTGAAGTTGAGGCCCTGAAGAAGAGAGGACTGTCAAATGGCAGTTCTTCAGCTTACCACATTTATTTAGAGCTTTTTAAAGTCAATCTTTTCATGATTATATAGTCCATTCAGAGAATAAGAAGTCAGCAGCAAAAACACTTTTCTAAACTAATTAGCATCTCATTGACATTCCAAGGGAAACAATTGTGCTTCCTACATTAGGAACATAGCATGCCATTCTCACTTTTTTAGATGAATGCCTATTGGCTCAAAGAAAATATAATTATTCTACACTGCAAGCACATACGCATGCATGGGACAATATATACACAAATGCATACAGATCAGCCTCCTGCCATACATATGCATGCATGTGACAATATATACACACACATGCATACAGATCAGCATCCTGCCATACATATGCATGCATGTGACAATATATATATACACACACACATGTCATTTTTGAATATCTCTATCAGCACTTGTGAAATAGGTATTGAATTTTACACATTTAATTGAGATAATGCTAACATTTATTACATTTATTATGCAAAGTAGGTGGCTGCACTGCTCTCTAGGTCTGTATTTGGATAGTTCATGAAACACTGCACGTCTATATTACAAAATATTGTAGATATATTATATCTAATATGTCTGTAAAATCCTTGGAACTGCATATATAAAGTGTTACAAAAAAGAGGACAGTATTATATAAGTAATAATGTGTAATATATTCTATAGCTAACTGTTCTTTATGTTCTACTAGCTGTGTGAGTAATGTAATTATTGAACTGCAGTCCTCATTGAGCTTCACTGGCCTGCTCCTGGAATCCTCACTTCATCATAGCCACTGCCTCATCATGCTTCTTATGAACACCATAAGCTTCACACTGAGATAAAGCATATTCTCCTACCCTTGGGCCCACAATTGCAGCTTCTGTAGTGTTGTGCTGTATGACTACATCAGTGTTCTCATATGCAGCATTAAATTCTTCATACACAGGAGGGTAAGTGGAATCTCCTTCACTTCTGGCTGGATTGATCACCTGTGTAACTGAAGACTCGCGTCTGCAGGAGAATAGAACAGCTTCTCTCAAATAATGGCAGTGTGTTGTACTTCATGTATGTGTGACGTGTGGGAGTGTTTTTGCATGTGTCCATGTGTATTATGTCCCATGTTGTGTAATATTATCAGCGTCTCCTGACAGACATACACTGCTTTGAGTGTTTTCAAAGGAGGCTCTATTCTAAATTCAATTAACTACTACACATTTGGTACAGACATATATGGACATCAAACAGTTTCCTGAAGATCTCTCCCCTGCCCACACATTTTTATGTTTTGTCACAACATAATTATATGTAGTGAATAATATATTTAGCTATCAAATTTAGGAAATAAAGCAAGATTATACAAGTTAGGCCAGCTACAACACAGAAGCATTTCTACAGCTGGTTACATGCATGCATGTCCTAAGGTCTGAGTAATTGCACCTAGGTCCAGCTAAATAATTCAACTTTATCACTAGTAGCTGATAAGAATGCAAGTGCTACAAGCTGAAATTCAGTATAAAAAGTAATCAACATGACAGAAGGCAACCTGTTCCATTGCTGTGTTGCATGATGGTCCACTTCAAAACAATTGTATGGTTCACAATATAGTGCAATGTACACAACACTGAACATTGACCTTCAATTCAACCATCGATGGAGAACAGCTTCAGCTGTGGGGCATATCAACACTCAATATGCTGGGAAAGGTCAGTGCTGGCTGGGACATGGAATAGCAATTCAGTCCACCACAGATGTGCACATAATTATCAATTCTTAAGCCAATGTATAGCTCTGCAGTGTAGCTATGTTGCTAACCTCTGGATTTTAGAGCACATAATGCAATCTAGGATCCATGCTACTCACTAGCCTACAACAAGTTTGTTCTGTTCGATCCATTCTTCATTTAGAGAGGCAAAACTTCAGGTGTTCAAAATTCAGTGACTCCACCCATGCCAACAACTGCTCTTCCATCTCAGGAAGTGATACCTTCCATCCATTAACCTCCTCTCCTTTGATGGTATCCTTTTGTGTTTCCTATTTCTCACCTGACCTTCATCATCTCTGCCATTATCTTGGCTGTGATTCATCACACACGTAAATGGACACTTAACCTCAATAAGATGTGGTCCAATATGATGGGTGGGACCGATTGCATATTTGTTACGGCAGTTACAAATGGAGGGGCAGTTCCTATAATCACCTGAGACTGAGCAACAAAGTTACAATTTGAGGAGTAGCTATAATTGTAGGGTCAATTCTTAATCGAGGATATACAAATGAATATGGCCATATGTACTGACAAGACTAAGCCATAGTAAAGGTTAATGTGTAGAGAAGCTATCCATCTTTAGAACCACCCAGTCCACCTCTTCACTTTGATGGATGTAATAAAAGGCTTCAGGTCATAAATTTCCTTAGGGCAAATAATACATTGGAGTGGTCCATATGCATTAAACTTGATGGTTATTACTATTATTTTGTTGGCAATAATTAACCAGGAAGCATTCTCTATTTCATGCTCCATTGTAAACTGCTTGGTTGCTTGCTGTGAAAAATATTAATACATTTTTGTGTATTTGTGAGAGATTTAGCTATGTTCATTAATCTTTCATTTGATATTAGGTATGTCATTGGCACTATACACTGTCAAGTGGGATTGAGAGTTTAAGCAGTTTGCATATTACTAATCAATTTTTTTAGTAAGTATCATTCTAGAGGCATTGCACACTCTTCTTTCCTTGTGGCAGATGATTTCTTGCTTTTCCGATGCCAGTAAGTCCTAAATATCTGGTCTTATGACAACCTAACACATCCATGTTAATGTATTGTAGATGGATGGCATGTGTAATATCAACAATGTACTTACAGAAGACAACTAAATATTCAACATATTGAGACTTACTGCAATCTCTGTCCTTCCACCTCATGTTTGGAAGCTGCAAATATTATATGAAGAACATGAGAAGCTAACCACTAGAACTATACAGCATTAACATAAGCTCCCACCATCCCATCCTATATTATATGAAGTACATGAGAAGTCAACCACTAGAACTATACAGCATCAACATAAGCCACCACCATCCCATCCTATATTATATGAAGAACATGAGAAGTCAACCACTAGAACTATACAGCATCAACATAAGCCCCACCATCCCATCCTATATTATATGAAGAACATGAGAAGTCAACCACTAGAACTATACATCATCAACATAAGCCACCACCATCCCATCCTATATTATATGAAGTGCATGAGAAGTCAACCACTAGAACTATACATCATCAACATAAGCCGCACCATCCCATCCTATATTATATGAAGGGCATGAGAAGTCAACCACTAGAATTATACAGCATCAACATAAGCCACTACCATCCCATCCTATATTACATGAAGTACATGAGATGTCAACCACTAGAACTATACAGCATCAACATAAGCCCCCACCATCCCATCCTATATTATATGAAGTGCATGAGAAGTCAACCACTAGAACTATACAGCATCAACATAAGCCCCCTCCATCCCATCCTATATTATATGAAGTACATGAGAAGTCAACCACTAGAACTATACAGCATCAACATAAGCCCCCACCATCCCATCCTATATTATATGAATAACATGAGAAGTCAACCACTAGAACTATACATCATCAACATAAGCCGCACCATCCCATCCTATATTATATGAAGTGCATGAGAAGTCAACCACTAGAACTATACAGCATCAACATAAGCCCCCACCATCCCATCCTATATTATATGAAGTGCATGAGAAGTCAACCACTAGAACTATACAGCATCAACATAAGCCCCCACCATCCCATCCTATATTATATGAAGTGCATGAGAAGTCAACCACTAGAACTATACAGTATCAACATAAGCCCCCACCACCCCATCCTATATTATATGAAGTGCATGAGAAATCAACCACTAGAACTATACAGCATCAACATAAGCCACTACCATCCCATCCTATATTATATGAAGTGCATGAGAAGTCAACCACTAGAACTATACAGCATCAACATAAGCCCCCACCATCCCATCCTATATTATATGAAGTGCATGAGAAGTCAACCACTAGAACTATACAGCATCAACATAAGCCCCCACCATCCCATCCTATATTATATGAAGTGCATGAGAAGTCAACCACTAGAACTATACAGCATCAACATAAGCCACCACCATCCCATCCTATATTATATGAAGTGCATGAGAAGTCAACCACTAGAACTATACAGCATCAACATAAGCCACTACCATCCCATCCTATATTATATGAAGGGCATGAGAAGTCAACCACTAGAACTATACAGCATCAACATAAGCCCCCGCCATCCCATCCTATATTATATGAAGTGCATGAGAAGTCAACCACTAGAACTATACAGCATCAACATAAGCCACTACCATCCCATCCTATATTATATGAAGTGCATGAGAAGTCAACCACTAGAACTATACAGCATCAACATAAGCCCCCACCATCCCATCCTATATTATATGAAGGGCATGAGAAGTCAACCATTAGAACTATACAGCGTCAACATAAGCCACCACCATCCCATCCTATATTATATGAAGTGCATGAGAAGTCAACCACTAGAACTATACAGCATCAACATAAGCCCCCACCATCCCATCCTATATTATATGAAGGGCATGAGAAGTCAACCACTAGAACTATACAGCATCAACATAAGCCACCACCATCCCATCCTATATTATATGAAGGGCATGAGAAGTCAACCACTAGAACTATACAGCATCAATATAAGCCACCACCATCCCATCCTGACCTTGCTCTCAAAATTATCCTCCATGACACTTGTTAGTTCTACTGACTCTTTTCAATGGAACTTAAATTGTGAAGTGCTACGATAGATTCATCAGCAGCCAACAATAATAAAATCAACTTCTATTCACTAATATAAATCATTTATTAGATTGATGTGAAAATAAGAGAGAGATTTAAAAAAATTCACAACACTCTGCACATGTGCCATGTTTTATTCGCACTATCAATGGGCAGAAACGGTTGGAGCAGGAACAGCATATGCCTGAGCACAATACAGTCAAAGAAATGAGAGAAACTTAGAGAAGTGGGAGCCGCAGATCAGAGGCTGAGAGAAAAAGTTATTGTTTAGATATAAGGATAGAAATAGAGATTAGGAAACCTTTGAATGTCAACAGCAACCTGAGGCCCTGAGAAGAGAACCACAAATGTATGGGACAGTGAACATGCAAAAGAGATAGCAAGATACCTCTGAGCAATGTGAACAGCACTGACACTTGCTGAGACAAAATGGTCATGCCAGGAGATAGCATAATACAATAAGCCAATACAGTTTCTATTTCCAGTATGAACAATACTGAGACAGGAAAAGCTGTCAGATAAAGAGCAGAAATGCTAAGCAGATAGATAGTCTGCAACCTTTGACCTGTGCAAACTGCATATGTTAGAACTCGCTAACTCGAGCATTAGCTAGTGAGGCTGATCCCCAGCACCACTTGTTTGCTTATTAGTCTTTTAAAAATAGGTTTGTTGAGAATGATGAAAAATTGTTGGAGTGGTGGAGTTTGTGGTTTCTGGTTGCTCTTGTTGTTATTATTTAAATACAACAAAAAACATCAAAAATAATAACTAGGGCATAAACAAGCCAGTGTGTCAGGGAAATTCCCTCTCTGAGTCAAGCCCAACTGCATTTCCTTTATGTTCTTGTTCTTATTATACTCAATGAACTCTCAGCAGACAAAGCAATGACTTTCTCAGTTATCAATTAAATTTCCTCACTATGTTTAAAGCTAGATGTTCTAGTCTTCATCATCAGTAAATTATTCCTGATTAAGGCTATAGGATGTAGCAGAAACATCAAAAGTATTGTTGTTGTTGTTGTTGTTATTGTTATTATTGTTGTTGTTGTTGTTATTGTTATTATTATTATTATTATATTATTATTATATTATTATTATTATTATTGTGATTACTACTATTACTACTACTACTACTACTATTATTATTATTATTATTACTACTACTACTACTATGAATAAATAATAATAATAATAATGTTTATTATTATTATTACTACTACTATTATTATTATTATTATTATTATTATTATTATTACTACTATTAATATTATTATTATTATTATTATTATTATTATTATTATTATTATTATTATTATTATTATTATTATTATTATTATTATTATTATTATTATTATTATTATTATTATTATTATATTATTATTAATATTATTATTATTATTATTATTATTATTATTTGTTATTATTATTAACAAACATTTGCAGTTGACATAGTTAGATATACATCGATAATCAACTTGAAATTGCTGACTCACTGTTTTGGCTACATGATTGTAATTATTATTACTACTACTACTACTACTACTACTACTGCTACTACTACTATTACTGCTGCTACCACTATGTAATTGACATAATATCCATATTGTTTAATGAATAAAATTTAGGGAGATGATGGAAGGTTTGGTGAGGAAGATTAATGACAGTGAAAAATGTTTATTCAAGAATAGGTTAGAGCTGGGAAGGTTTGAATGGTGATGGTTGCTGGTAATATTGGAGCAGGATGACCTACTGCTACTCACCATCAGCATCAAAGCCAAAACATAAAAAACTACCATCTCTGTCTGTCCAACATTCCTCCATCTCCCCTCTGTTTCTCTGCTTTATGATTCTTCCAGAACCTTTTGTTTCCATTTTCACCTGGTGGACCCTCACTAATCTGAATAACCTGGGACTTCGGACACTCCGGATGAGTGAAATTTTTTGATTATTGGAATGTATGAATATTATTATTGAGGCACAAATATCTTTATTATTTTGTATTACAGGTCGCTGCATGGTTGATACTCACTAATTATAAATAAAAATCACAATTTACACCATATAATTGGTGATAAGTTGTGCCCAGACAATAACTGTATTTTAGAACAGTAGCTATAACAAGTGTGAAATGTTAATTGCGAACCTTGTACTATGTTAAATGTCTGTGGTAATTAAGTATTTGCAGGAACTTGCATGCATGTAACATGTGCTTTTATGTGGAGTATTCTGATTGGTTGTAAAGTATCATGTGACCTGATCTCGAACAGGTGGGCTGCAACCTATTGAAGGGAACTGCCCACTAGGTTGAGGTCAGACTGTACTTGTGCTTGTAAGAGTGAGTTGCATTACTGTGTGTGGCTAACAGGTTGCGGCATGAAATATATACTGAATGGAAATATGAAGGTTAGAAAAATTCCTTCTTCCAAATGCTGGTCTCTTCCAATCTTCATAGTCTTAGCTTCTCCGCTGCCTCCCATCTCTGTCAGCTTTCTTTTGTAAGCTCTCAACCCGCTGTCCTTTTTTTGTGTGTCTAGAATCGGGGAAATTCTTACTCCATATTGTTCAGACAGAAGCTTGTAGCTCTTTCTTGATCCCAACCCAGTGTTCTCCCCAAGATTTTTGTAAGAATGTCATCGGTGTAGTGCACTAATAAAAGTTTATTCATAGAGTGGAAGCTGCTCTGCAATCCTACCTAAGCCATCATGCTCTGCTATTGACTTACATCGGTCAGAGTCCACTTGGTTATAATATAAATTATAAACACTTAGCACTGAATTCCAACACCGTAAACAAATCAATTATCAGCACTTTTGTGATCTCTTGTTTAATACAGGATACACGCAGGTCCATAGTTCATTCTATTTTTATGCAATGAACCATGTTCACATCTAATGTAAATATAACAAAACACTCACCACAACACAATCCATTTTAAGAAACAAATAAGAGCAAGAACAGCACTAACCACAAGCATACCTGCTGGCTGGCTAGCTAACTAACTAGCTGGCTGGCTAGCTAACTAACTAGCTGGCTGGCTAGCTATCTAACTAGCTGGCTGGCTAGCTAACTAACTAACTAGCTGGCTGGCTAACTAGCTAACTAACTAGCTGGCTGGCTAGCTAACTAACTAGCTAAAATGAACATTTGCCCACAGCATCATAGGTGAATCGATACATTCCTTGTGTAACCAACGACTGCAGGCACACTTAACCCATTCAGCTCCAGTTCACATTTTCATATCTTCACTATAAATGCATAAACATTCACAGCATTCCCAATTCTAAGAGGAAGGTTCAATGGGCAAATACTATATCCAAGTTCAGACAAGCTGTGTGAGTTCGGAAGCTCCAGGTTCAAAGGATGTACATTGGGAAGGTCAAGGTTCAGAAGGTAAGGTGTAGCTTCAGAGGGTGTAAGTTGGGAAAGTCCAGGTTCAGAGGGTGTAAGTTGGGAAGTCCGGTTCAGCCAGTCCACCTGGTTCTGCATTAAAGTTTTGCTTCTTTGTGGGTCTTTTCTTCCCACATGCACTAAACCTTAACTTCACTGATTTAGACCATGAACGATTGTTTTCCTTTGCTGGCTTTCTCTTCCATCTTCCTCTGGATCAATTCTTCCCATTGTCTCTTCTTCTTGTCTTCCCTTTCATGTTTTCTTTTTTTCTCTTTCAACGCTACTTATTCCTTATTCTTGTCTTCTCTGTCATTTTAGATAGTGATCTCATCTGCACTAGTCACAACAGGTGATCTGTAACTCATTGGGAAGCTGATTTCCTTGTGTTTGGTGTGGCTGGTGGATATTGCATGAGGTATTTAGACATCTAGACTAGCAGGATGTGGAGATTGATTTGAGTGGATTGAGGACCTATTTGAACCTGGAATAGAGGAATTGCTCCAAACTTGGTGTCCTACTAGGTAATTTAAACACTCCTTTAGCTGAGGATATTTGCATTGAGCTTTCATTAGTAGGTGGTCCTACTTGAGGTGGAGGGTTAGATGTGGAGGTACATTGGATATATGACCAGAAACTGATACACCATCAGGAACCAACTTGGTGCCACTTCACACAGGTTCATGGAGACACAGTGGGAAAATACTTTGCTAGACTTAAATCAGTAGAACCTGGCAGTGTGGGGAGATCACTGATGATTACACCCTCAACATGGACAGCATACACATGGTTGACGCTCCACCAGTCATTATACTTGGGATCTTAAAATCATATCCTTTAACATACAGAGTGGAATAAAACTTCTCCTCTTTTAGTGTAAGGGTGTGACCTGACAAAGAGTCATCGCTTGCTGCAGGACTGAGATGTTCATTGACTGTCACTTACTGGAGAATGGGGATGTTTGTTCAATGGATTAGGGTCTTCCTCTTATCAGCTACAAATGATTTATGATCTAGCACAGCCATTGGATTGAAAGGAAAGGTTATAAAGGGACCACATGTTATAAAGATGTCGATTATCATAGATGGATGCATAGTTTCTAAATCATGCTTTTGAATTGGTACTTCATAATCACCTTACCAGGATTAGCATGTGTTATGCCCATTTGGGCCGAATACTGAGGTGTCAAGGGCTGCATTTCATGTGTTGTGTGACCACTTTCTTGGGCATTCTGAGTAGTCCCTGGGTTATAGTGAGAACTCTGGCCATCCAGTAGCAAAACTATAGGGCAACTTGAAACAGCGAATTTGAGAAAATGTTGACTAAGCCACCATTGAACCATTTCATATCTATTCATGCTTGAGTACTCAAATTGTATATTGCTCCTGGGACTTCGGCTTTAATGCACTCCATATTTAAGTTTCCGGCATCAAATATGGTGAATGATGGTATTGACTTACCAACTGCATTCGCCAACCAATGACCGCTATCTGGCCAAATGAATGATATTACACATTACATTGGCCTCCATTGGTTAATGCACTAGGTGGGAGGCACTCCAAACACAGACCTGATGCGTCAACATTCAAAATTTTCCAATTCGTTTTCTCAATTCGCTAATTTTCTTGCAATATTTCTTTCAGGAGTTTGAAATAGTTATCAAGTTCTTCTTGATTAGAATTGTACATAAGCTATAGCGAGAATTTGGAGAAATCAGCAATATGAAATACCATTCTTTTTTTCTCTTTGGTAAATGATTTTACATACACCCTTTACCTTATGATCTGGTCTTACCATACCCAATCACCTGCTTGAATTATTCAAGTTCAGTTTCCTCAGTAGTTGTTAATTAAATAAGCTGGGGTCCCAGCTTCATGTTGAACCTTTCATGAAGTCTGTCTTGTAAACTGGACCTAGTGACTCCATGCTCAATGGGTGCATGCTGGACAGCACAGCCATCCTTAACTGCTGCATCTGAGCTAGCAGAGACTAATCTGGCCATTGTTTTCATTTCTTGCTGCTAGCTAGTCAGCCAATTTGATGGCTAGGGCTCCTCTACCACCATAGTCGGTACAACTTCAAGGAGCAAATTAACTGGAAGCAAATGACAATTAATAGACCAATAAAAAACGAGAAGCTCTGTCCAATAAATAAAGCAACTAAAGAACATGCAGAGTGGCTTCTCAAAGTCAGGAAATGTTCTGGAAAATTATCATAAATTTTGACATAAATACACAACACTAACACCACATGCACGTGGACAATGATGTTTAGACCATGTGGAGTAAACATTCTCTACAGTATACACTAATATCTGTCATTCAGATATACCTTTCTTGGATAGCAGGACCGCCAGGATAATTATAATGGCTACAAGAATGAGTATGGCTGCTACAGCAACTCCACCCAATACACCAACAACCACTGCTCCACTGCCTCCTCCAGCACCATCACTGTCACCACTGCCTATAGGGGCATCTATGGTAATGAAAGTTGCAAAACAAATATCACTGAGGTGGCAAAATAACAGTAAATATTCAACGTACCTATTAGCAGTTAAATTAAAACATACTTATCTTTTGTTGTTCTAATAAGTACTTAATTAGTTCTTGCAATAATCTGAACTACAGAATCCCCACAGCACAGAAATGGTCTCAAGATGTTTGATCATTAACCACTCCAATTTTACACACACTGACTTCCATAAACCCATCACGTTTATCCAGGAAGCTGGGGCTGTGTGACTCACAAGGTTGTGTATATCATTGGCACCAACCTCAGCATATCCCCCCTTCTCTTTTTCACTCCATTTTACCAATTCTTTAACTGTGTATGTGCCAATGGAAGGGAGTAGGACAAAGTCTAGCTCTCAAGACTTCAAGTGTGTGGGAGGGGAGGCCATGAACTTGGGGTTGTAGTTTTCAACAGGACAAACAAATTGTGAATGCACCAATAATATTATTCAACAAGAATGATTGAATATCTCTGCTGTTGACTATTGTGATCATGTCATCTCATCATCTATACCCCCCTCAATGGGAGTGATTGTCATAATTAGCAAACCAGACACAATCAAATCTGCTGATATATTTAATTCCTTTCAGAATTACTTAAAACATATATAATGATTGGTAGAACATGATTTCGAGTTGTATAACTTCATCCAACTTTTTTCAACTTATATAGATATGGTCTCTATAGTTGACAAAATCAATCCAATATAACAATAACCTTCTCAATAATAAACTTGAAATTGTACTCTCTCAACGTTTGGACTTGATGCTCTAGCATTCAATAGGAATACTGGGTACAGGTTTGCCTTAAACCAAACTCTCAATGAACTCCCAGTTGACATATATAGTAACATTACAATAAGCTACTCAATATGAACTTGAAATTGTACTCCCTCGATACTTCGACTAGAGGCTCTAGCCTTCTGAGAGCTCATTTGAGAATCCAATATAGTTATCTGTTTCTAAATTGTTTTGGTTTCCTCAGAATCTGTCCTTATTTATAAGCAAGTTAATATTTGAAGTCGATTTATTCACAAATATTGCTATAGAGATTTGTAGAGAATATTTCCTTTTGTTGTCATTTCTGTAGTTTATATAGGTGTTTCTATATAGTATATATAATATTATAGTTATTTCTATACAGTTATTTCTATTTATGTTTATATAGTAGTCGAGCAATTGATCAGCTGTGTCAATGTTGAAATATACCCTCAAACTTGTTTCCTCTTCTTGTACACTACACAAATCAGCACATACCCAGTAACCCCATCAGACCAACAATGGTGGTAGGTGTGGCATTAGGTGTGACTTGGTGTGGCATTTAATATAAATATGGCCAGATTTGGGGAAACCTATAAATATTAAAACACTTTCATGTTAGCACCTATGATGCCTAAAGGTCATGTCCAGAAAGTTTGAAACTATTGAACTTCATAACCTTTGAAGTATAACATGAACAATTTCCCTCCAGCAGCACTCAAAAATTAATCATTGTCATTCTAAATGTGTTATTGGGTGTTAGGTTAAGCTGTGTACTACTAACTTTGCTCGAGTGCTTGACCATCAAGCCTCCCACCAAGTCGAGTTCTACCCTGGCCCATCTGTTGATATGAAGATATCTCTATATTATATATATAAATTGAACTAGCAGCAGTAGCTGAAAAAGCGAACCCAATGTCTATGCTCAGAGCATATACTCCATTCACGAAGGTTAAGTGCATTGACCTAGCTCACTTAACCCTTTAACGGATGTAAGCACCATATGGCAGAGGAGCTCACTATAAATCACTCGTTGATCGTAGAGCAATAATTTATATATCTAAAAAAACCTACGTTAATACTCCACATACACAAGAAATTTCAAATCCGTAAACATCCAGGAAGTAAGAGAGGTTCATTGGGTTAGTCGGTTGAGCCACGCCCCCGAAAATGTCCGAAGATTTATTACTCTCGAGGAAGTGCTTGCTGAGGTTGCAGACTACAATATTGCCCTTTCTGGGGATGAATCTGAGTAAGAAGAGGGTGAAGGCATCTATGCTTACCTGGAAAACGCGAGCTCCAAAAGGACCGCCACGGAAAGCTTAGCCATGGAGGCAGGCTGGGTCTGATAGCGATTTCCTGCTCTCTGATGAGGAAGACATGGGCCAGGACGACCACGAAGGCTTCCCAGGTTTGGGAAAGTATATATGTAGCTGCAGTAATGGATTAGCATGTGGTTCACCATTGGAAAGATTTTTTTGTTCAAATTCAAGTGTAAACTTTGTGCTAAATACCTATTCCAAGTGATTGTTCTTACTCTAACTCTATCATCTTCATCTCAGATACTCTGAACTTTCTCTAGCACTGTAATAGTTATCTGTAGAGTGTGTGTGTCCTGTAAATCAAAGAAAAAAGATGTTCTTGTATTGATAAAACAAGTTATAAACACTATAATCTATATAATTATATTCATGTCTGTGGTTTTTGTTTGCGGTTTTGTTTGTGGTTTGAGAATTTACCACAATGTTTGTAAACAATGGTGCTATCCCATAGTCAATTACAAGGGGCACATATGTATTCCTGATTTTATATAGATTTTTTACTGAAATTGATATTTTCTTTCTGGAATCCATCCATGAAAGGGTTAAGATCTTATTTCCTATTCTAGAATGGTTGCCTGAGGTAATAACTGAGGATAGTTCTAGCCGTCAGTGCAATTATAAAATACTCTCAACCAACTCTCAGTTGACATAATTATTATTGAAGTTTATGAATTGTTCCTAATGAATGCAGGAGTATCAAATCAAAACATTGAGTTTTTGAATAATTACAAAATATTCCGTGTTTTTAAATACTTGTTCAAACCCATTTAGATATGTGTTTGCAAATCCAGTCACAAAATTATTATTTATTAATGCTAATTATTGGGCGAAGATTTGAAGGAGGACTTAGAGGAGAAACATGACAAGGCACCTGAAGTTGAGGCACCTGAAGAACAGAGACTCTGAAATGGCAGTTCTTCAGTTTACTACAATTATATAGAGCTCTTTTGAAGTCAAACCTTCCTTGATTAGTCCAGTGAGTATCAATACTAATCAGTCTCTCATTGCTATTCCAATGGAAACAATTGTGCTTCCTACATTAGGAACATAATATGCCATCCTCACTTTTCATAAGTCAGGACCACGATGAAATGAGTTCAGACTTTCATTATTAGGACCAGGTATACAGCTATGGGAACAGGACCAGACCAAATGTACCTCCTTCTCTACTGGATGCAGCTCTCTTTTGCACTAGATGCACAGTGGAATCATTCTGGCAATTACAACTCTCCATGTCACTCTCTTAATTGAGAACCAATACCTCAATTGTTCCAGCTTGACAGCAGCAGTGTTAACTTTTTATCTTCTTGTTGTTCTTTGTTTCTGCTTTTGTTGTTGTTTTTGCAATGTGGTCCATTTGTAACGGGTCAGCTACATCCTCCTTCAAGAATTTGTATATAATATAATGTCTTGTCACTCATAAATGGCTTTACCCAGTTTTCTTTCACATCTTTCATTCTGCTGTGAAGGTAGTGATACTTGATTTTGGTGTGTAATACACACTGTTAATGGTGTATTTTTTACAATATAAGGTACATGTTCTGCATGCTACAATATGTAAAGCATGCTAAAATGAGTGTATTTGTAGAGACAGCACTGTACACTCTATTTGGTGTATGTTGGACACTTTTTTACATGATCGCACAGGTGAACTCCACAAAACAAGTAGCAGAGAAAAACAAAAACTCCACCCTTAACATCTACTTTTAAACATTTTTCTCACATGTTTGTCTTTGTTGTACACTTCACAAGTCACCACATACCATACCTTGAAATTTCTTATTAGAGTCAGCCCTTTGATAGTGGTTAGCTAGAGTATCCTCCCATACTTTGTAACTGCTATTAGAGTCACCACTTTGGTAGTCAGTAGCTATAGCATCCTCCTACACCTTGTAATTTCTGTTAGTCACCACTTTGGTTGTCGTCAGCTACAGCATCCTTCCATACCTTGTATTAGAGTCAGCCCTTTGGTAGTGGTCAGCTAGAGTATCCTACCATACATTCATTGTAACCGTTATTAGAGTCACCACTTTGGTAGAGGTTGGCTACAGCATCCTTAGTCCTTCAAGGACTTAGTAACTATCACAGAATGGAAAAACTCCACACACCAAACAGCAGAGAAGATACAATGACTTTCTCGATAATTTTACTCACTCGATGTTTCTGTTACATGCTGCTCAAGCCTTCATCAGGATTAATGAAGAAGGCTAGAGCGTTATCTGAAATGTTGAGTGAGTTGATCATCAAGGAAGACATTGTATCCATTTATGCCAACTGAGAGTTTGTTGAGAATAAAAAGGAATAAGATTGTCAGTTTATTAACTGAGTTCTGAGTCGATGAACTTGATCTAACTGTCAATATCCTTATTCATGCAATCAAGAAAGAGATTAGTCATGAATTATATATTGGAAAATTTTGAGTCTTCTGGTAAGATAATTGATAGGCTGTAAATAGACTTCACACAAAAGTTTATACAAGGGAAGTGAGTTGTATTTGACTCAAGGCATGCTGGAAGACTTTTGGAGCTAATTATAGATGGAGCTACCATTTTGACAACTAAGATGCTGTAATGTGAGTTTTAGTTGAGATATGAGTTTTGTTCTCTTTGAATATTTATCAGACAACATTTGTCACACTAATAAAGGGTGTGCTAATGAATTGCCTGCTGCTGTGTTGATAAATTGTATTTACAGGTGTGAATTAACACTTTTGCATCATGGTTTATCATATCATTTATATACTATATTTATGCACATATTTTATTTGGCCACTAAAAAATAAAATTGGCACCATTTTATGTCCCCTTCACTACTATAATAACTTACATGTGCCATTGCAACTAATTATCTGCGACCTGGTTGATGCCACACCCTCAGAGCTCAAGTAGATATTGCATAGAGAAGTAGAATCTACCGTGCTGGTAGAAGACAAGACAAGATGACCAGATGTACTTGCAGGAGAAATGGAAGTTTGGAGAGTAGGTCCGACACAATCACCAATATACACAATTTCAGCGTTGGTAAAATTTACTGTTGTCATAGTAATTGGTGGTGCAGCAGCAGATATTACTAGAGAAATAAAGTTTGCCATAAAAGCATTTATTTGTGCAAGAAATTGCATTCAATTAAAGTTAATACATTTAAAAAAATTATGATCTCATGCACGAGGATGTATAATAGGTAAGGAGTGACACTATATAGATATGTCTATTCTGTGGTACTTTAGAAGATAGACAGTACCGGAAAGAGGCATTTTTGTACCTCCAGTAGTTTCTACTAACAGTAACATTCCTAAATTAAACACAGGATTATATTTCCATATGGCTGAGCCTGTGTTTGGTATGGACCTGAACTTGGTTCCTTATTGTTGTAACTTGAAAAATAAATACTTTTCTGATAACTGGTAAATGGAAATCACACAAATTAATTCCACAATGACATCTGTGCTGTTAAAAATCACATGATTTTATTACCAAAATTGTAAGCATTTTTAATGGTATTAATCTACACAGCAAAGTAACACTAATTTAAGCTCACTTGGAAAAATTGTCCTGACAGCATTATTTAGTGCAGGGAGAATTGCAAATTCTTCAATCATGCATCGAGATAGTCGCAGGATATATTTGTTATAGCACTCTAGTGGAAGACTGCTAGAGATAGCCCAATGCACCACACCATTGCT
This sequence comes from Cladorhizidae sp. MBARI D1340-BT2, assembly GCA_028752905.1. NCBI lineage: Eukaryota > Metazoa > Porifera > Demospongiae > Poecilosclerida > Cladorhizidae > Cladorhizidae sp. MBARI D1340-BT2. The sequence continues at coordinate 2,173,909 of JAQNBH010000006.1, forward strand.
AACTCTGACACCGGATAGTTCTGAAAGAGCTAGAAGAAGAATACAACACACAATCACATAGCACAGATAAACTACATCCTCCTTAAATAATGATTTTTTAAAGTTCTGTCCACACTGCACATTCAAAGCACAGTTGATGTGCATCGTTTACCCATTGGTCACTTCCGCACTAAATTCAATTGTCCCAATGCATATCAGAGCTAATGCACCTTCAGAGGTGGTTTGAATTGATTTAAATTGATTAAAATAATAAAGATAGGCTGTAAAATAATCTCATCGAACTCTCAATTGACATAACTAAATCACAATGACCTTCTCAATAATCTACTTGAATTTTACTTCTCGACATTTTGACTAGTCTTCACAAGACAATATTATTCATGTATTCTTGTTATATACTGATAGCTAGCATGTGATACAAACCACACAACGGCACTCACGTCCCAGCACGTAAACCTGATGTGGGGAAAAAACAATAATAATATTAGCTAATAACAATTATAGTAACAAATATAATAATACAAAATATATATAATACAGAATAAAAAGTAATAGTAAACAATAATAATAATAAAATTTATAAAACAAAAATGCTAATATAATTAAACATAAAAATAAGAATAAAAACATGTGCTTGATATTAAAATATTAACAAATAATGAATACAGAAACATTATGGTGTTCGTAGCGTTAAGTTCTGGCTTTTGTAAGTGTCCACCCAGGTAAGGATTACTACCAGTAAAGTTTTGCATATATTATGATGTGGTAATGTTTCAACAAGTGAAACATTTGAAGGGTCACCAGCTTCATAGGTGAGTTTGACATGGTCAGCACAGCTTGAATGTTAAATATTTGCCACACACTTATTACTCTTATATGCAGCCAAAACCACATATTCATGAACACAATGAATATTCATAAGCTGCAATCTGGAAATAATCATCAGTCAGTTACTATAGGTGGCAAGTTAACAAAAATGGACTTCAAATTTTTGTGTTAGTGTCATAGATTGTTGGTAGAGTTCTGCACATGTATAGATGTGATGGCACTTTTGTAGGAGTTTTTATATCTTGAGAATGTGCACTTTAGAATCGGGATAATATCAGTGTAGCTATAGAAATATGTCCAAACTACTAGAGTAATACAATAGATCTATTTGGCCAACGTGAGAAACTAAAAATCATGTCTAACTGATGGGTATGCTGTAGTTAGTGTTATTCTAAATATAATGAACAAGAGGCACATTACATATTGGGGCTTGTGAGTGAAGTATCTCTAAGGTCAAAGTTGATTAAGGTTCATCACTATTTATTTATTGTATAACCAATTCATAAATAAAGTATTTAATTTATATTTGCAACAACAATAATACGCTAATGAATTTAAATACTGAGGTAAACATAGTCATAACCTACATAGAGTACCTGAGAAGTCAACCTGTCCTGCAACAGAGCCACTGCTGCCGCTATCCACATCCTTAGTCACTGCAACAGCTGTGAAGCTATAAGTGTTCCTGCAGAGATTTAAGCCACCAGCACTTCGAGTTCCACTAGAGCTGATAGTCACTGTAGACATTGTCAGTCCATTCTCAGTAATAGTGAGAGAATAATTTAGGACACAGTGAGAAGAAGGTCCAGAAGTGATCAGGGTCAGATTGAATGACTGGAAGTCATCACTTGCAATGGCAGATATAGTTGGAGGTGGAATTTCTAGTGCACAAGATAAATATATTGAATGATCTAAAGACTTTAATCACACTCACCAACCACATCCAGTTGTTGCTCATTAAAAATATGATGCTACATGTTCCACCATGATGTCACACCTATCAAGTGGAGCTAACATGATGTCAAACCTATCAAGTGGAGCTAACATGATGTCACACCTATCAAGTGGAGCTAACATGATGTCAAACCTATCAGGTGGAGATAACATGATGTCATACCTACCAGGTGGAACTAGCATGTTTTTACACCTATAATTTATAATATTCTACCTATTATGAATAATAGCACTATTCAACCTCAGAGATTCTAGCCTACTAAACAGTTATCATCAGCCTAATTGGTTACTCCTCCAACTTTCAACTTGGCCTATACTTCATTGTAAATGGGGAAAAACACTGAGTTTATAGATGGGGTAATGCATCCAAAGACGGTCACCTGAGGTACATTGACTGAAGGATTAGACAATTTTTGTATGACAGAATCAAATTTAGACATTATAGTGGGTGCAGTTGAAGAAGATTTCCCACTGATGAGGAAACAGTGTAGCCGAGTCAAAATGAATTGATGAAACAACATCCTCACCTGACTCAACAACTATCAGTAGTTCATGTGAGAACCAGAGTTGTTCTTTTGTTAGTACACCTCATCACCCTTTTGAAATGGATAATTATAAAAGGAGCCAGTTGTATTGCAGCAATAAATGGTGTGGTACACAAAAGTCTCATTCAGAAAAACTCAAAGTGGTTAGTACATTAACTTTATTCATGGATCAGTAAATACTTCAAAATAAATAGAATATTGTGCACCTTGTTAAGCAGCATTTTGGTGAGCCCAAAATATATAATGTGATCTTGATTGCATTACATATCTCTTGAAATATTTCTTGAACATGACGTTAGTAAAGTAGCAAACCTCCCTAAACCTGACAGTGATGTTGAGTTTGGAGCCCAGCTAAGTAATCAGCGAAGCGATGACCAAATGCCCCCTGATTTATTCTTATAAAATTCCTTTATACAATTCAATCTCTTCCATATCAAAATTTACCTTTAACCTTTTTGCTGTCACAAGCATGATTTAGACTATTTGAGTGTTACCTCTATTCATTGCCTTTACTTGACACAAAATACATCCCACAGATGATTTCCTGGCTGAAACGAAAAAAAAATTCTCCCCAGAAATTGTTACGGCATTATTTATGATGGTCCAGTTGGTTCTATGCACAATTTTAGCTCAGTTAGTATTGCATTTTGATTTTTCATAATCGCAGGTGAGACAACATTGGTGATCGAAGTGAGCCCACACAAGGTAGTTAGACAGAAAATTGGATATTGCCATATGGTGTATGTATATATATTATGTTACTAGCCACCTATCTACCTGTGTTTATATATATGTATGTATTCACCATATATTAACCCATAAAAAATAGAATTATATAGGACACCTGTCTTGAATAATGCGAGCTTATTAAATCAGGAATGGTTCGAGAACAGAGCTTAGCTGGAGGAAGAACAGGCTGCATGGGCAAGTGAGAATGGTGCTGCTTATGCAAACACAGAAAAAGAAGCTATAAGCAAACACAGAACTATGATTATAAAGAAGCTAACATGGTCCAATACGCAGGTTTATCTGGAAGCAACAGGTATGAATATGCTCTTATACAGATATCTCTCTGAAGTTTAACAGAAATAGCTATGTACTTATAGCTTTATTGTGGAAAATTGTTGAATTCAAATGTGTGTGTGTGTTAGAGTGAAAAATAATGTTACCTTGTATTACCAATCTTTGTATGTTGAATATCTCACTTGAGAGGAGAAAGGGGAGGCACATTCATGAAGGCTTGGATAATCAATCTGGAATTAGCCGCTTCAGCTCCAATCAGCAAACAAAACTTGGCTCTTTCTAGCTAAGTCTCTGAGACAAGAATTCATTAATATAATCCTTTAGCCCTATCTAGCAAGATAATCAAGCAAGATACACATTGAAAATTATTTCTCAATCATAACTGCAGCAGATTTTTTATTGCCTTCATTGCTAGCACTTTTGTCGTCCATCACTGGGAAACTTCCATAGGCTCAGGTAAAGCTTCTACACCGCATCTGTCCATGTTTCTACAAGGAAAGGAATCATTACAAAAGTATGACATTAACTAAACCATGATGATTGCTTTTTGATCCAGAACATGACACTCTATTCATGGGAGCGCTCGAGATAACTGTAAGCAAGCTTTAGCTTCAAACCTCATATGTAGCTATAGCTACTGCATTGGGCACTAGGCAAGATCCAAAGAGAGATTAACTACTACATTTCTAAGTGCCCACAGCTTAGGTGACCTTGAGCTGTGCCACGTACTATGTTGTGGCTTTCAATACTGCTCTAGAGTGCTGCGAGAACACCAAAGCTTCTTAGCAGCTGCACTGGTCTGGGCTCCAACTCTAACTGCCTGCACATCTTCCATGTCCACAAATTTAGCATTGCCTAGCTATAGAAGTGTGGGTAGTCATGTGTATATAAGCAGATTCTTGTGCGCATCTGCATACTAAAACAATAGTTACATGCACAGCTGCAGATTCTGAAAAAAATTTCAGAGAAGAGCTAGCTGTTTATTTACCTGAATGGTTAAAGAAAATAGACCTCTTAAAAGGAGAGAGGGATAAAAGTCAAGGTTTGGTCCTGAAATAGGGAACTAAGATTGGAAGAGAGAAAAAAGAGTGAGTGATAAAAAATTGCCTGGGAGAAGCACAGCAGCCCATGATGGAGAAGCTTCCTGAGGCTCAGGTAAAGCTTCTACACTCTATCTGTCCATGTTTCTATCTGAAAAGAATGGATCTTGAAGTTTCATTCTGACCCTCTAGCTATATGGACATGCCTAACAGGATATAATCATGATGGATAATGACCTTGCTATATAAACATGGAAATGATCGTCACACTCAATATCTAGCAGATTCTCATCCCAGCCTTGGCAGCAGTTTGCAATCTATAAGGGATATCAATAAACTATTCTTAGCTACTTCAATATAGAGGTCTAGGGCAACAATGCTAGGAATTAAAAATGTGTTTATTGGGAAACATGCTATAAGCAGCGGATGAGACGCCGCCAAAAAATTGAGGGGGTTTAATGTTGACATTACAATAAATATTGCCAAAAAAATGTATTAACAGCTGAATAATGTTCACAACAAAATTCACAACAAAAAACTATGTCCAAAACAAAATCTCAGTTAATAGTTTCCAAATTACTTAGTTCTATTGTGTCTGTAGATGCTTCTGATGTTAAATTAAGGTCATCCATATACTTTGTGTCTATGCAATTCTTTAAGGGGAATTCTGTCACTGGATGTGAGTAGGTAGGGTTAAAGTAATTTCAAAGCAGAAAATGATCTCGGATAATCTTACATATCTATATCCTTACATACTTCCCAAAGCAAGACATTCAAATTGGTCTGAAAGTCTTTACCATTTGCTGCTTTTATAAATAGTGCACTATAGAGCCTCTGGCATATTGTGTACTAAAATTAGGGAGGCTCAAGCCAAACCCTTCCCCGCTCCCCCTCCCCCCTATATTTCAGCAACTGCTAACACACAGATTTGGCAATTTAGCACAGTGCTGTTTTTACGTTTTATTAATTTAGCCAACTCAGTGTGAAAGTTTGGGGGGGGGGGGGGGGTCAGCCCTCCACTTCTTAAATTAGTGTGGCTCAAGCCCCCTTGCCCCCTATGTTTGAACCACTGATTTAAGTAATTGTCTATTCTCCATCACACTAATCTTTCTATTGACACTGAATGCCTTGAATTCATTACATAGCAAATGTCATTGTCGGTGAGGTGGGTAGATCACACTTACAACATTCATGAAGGCACACTCAGCATCGTTCCATTTGCATAGCCAAACAATTAAAGTTGTCTTAATTGGAATTGAGCTGCTGATAAACCAGTGTTGAAATCAGGCCTTTAATTGTGCTTCAAACAGTGGTTTTTGTTTGTGTGGACCAATCAAAAGTTAAACCTCAATGCTTGCAACTGATTCTTCCTTTTGAGTAAAAAAAATCTTTATATGCCTCCGACTTACTTTGACTCTAAATAATAACACTTTGTGCTCATAATAAGGTCATGTTGTTCTGTTGCCACAACCTGTGAATGAGATGTACCGAGATGCAGTCTGTGATTTGTCTACATCCAGGAGGTCAGCTCGAATTGACTAAGTTGTAATTAATTCACAAAATAGCACACTTACAGTATCACCAGAATCAAGTCTACTCTTAACTGGGCCTTTTACAGATCCAGATCATATAACCATACAACATACTAATAATTGGGTCAGTTCACAATATTGTCTAACCAATCATATCTCTGTTAGCTATGTACTTGTGTGTATGTATCTTTTGACCAACAATCTAGCTGAGTGTTGCGTGTTGCTTAGCTATTATCAGTGCACACTAGCTGAGTGTTGCGTGTTGCTTAGCTAGTTATCAGTACATACTAGCTAAGTCTTGTATGTTGCTAAGTTAGTTATCAATGCACACTAGCTGAGTGTTGTGTGTTTCTTAGCTAGTTATCAATGCACACTAGCTGAGTGTTGCATGTAGCTTAGCTAATTATCAGTACACATTAGTTGAGTATTGTGTGTTGCTTATAGTTATAAGTACACACTAGCTAAGTGTTGTGTGTTGCTTGGCTAGTTATCAGTACACACTAGCTGAGTGTTGTGTGTTTCTTAGCTAGTTATCAATGCACACTAGCTGAGTGTTGCATGTAGCTTAGCTAGTTATCAGGACATACTAGCTAAGTGTTGCATATTGCTTAGCTAGTTATCTAGTCTAATCCATTCCTGTGTTCAGGCTGTTGGTTGTTATCGCCTGTCGCTGACAGTAGCATTGGAGAGCTCTTGGAATATGACATATTTGGGTAAAAACTAACTGCAAACCTTAAAAAAAGGATGAAGGTTACAAATTGTGGGTGTTTAAAAAAAAAAGGATTAACCTCCTCTTGTTAATGTTATGCTAATTACATTGTCATTAATTTTCATAAATCAATCATTTAGCAATGACTACCACGATGAATTCCTTCTCAGCCAAGGGAAATGTAGTAGTGAAAGATTGTTTGTTTTACCTTATGCAATCATTGCTACAATTATTTTAAATTACTTAATATAATGGTGATGTAAATGCAATGTTTGGTGTGCTATTAATTATGCATACATCCAAAATAAGCAGGGTGTCTCTAGTCTTGGTGTAGCTATATGATTTAGTTTACACACCAAATTGTGTTAGTTACCTTACCTAAGACAGTGGCTGTAGAAGTTTGTGTGTCGTACAGTTGTAGAAGACCATCTGAGCATGTAATGCTAGAGCCATTAAAGCCAGAGTAAATCACCAATGAGAACGAAGATATTATTCTGTCACTCAGGGTTTCCACACGTGTAAATGTGAAACTATTATCAACAACAGTTGTACTTGCAGGAGCTATTACTTGAGTAACACCAGAAACATTCCAAGCATGATTCAAAGTTGGTAGTCTGCAAGTAAACACAACATTATCTCCAACACAAAATCCTGTTCCCGGGTCATTTGCACCATCCACAAGCACCTCCAGAGGAGCAGTCCAACCTAATAAATAGCAACATTATAAATAGCTACACCTTTAACAAATGTCAGAGCCTGTACTAGTGTTGACTATATTAATGCCCCGTTCACTGTGCGTGGCACAGATAGATAATGATGTGTAATACACTGAGACACTTCAGCAATAATCGGATAGGCTAGCACAATAGGTTCAAGAGTGTACACAGTTGGTTGGTGCTGTTCAGCAGATAAAAATACTAATATTTCTGGAACATTGCCCATGTGAAGCAGATCTCATGAAAGGTCTGGGTGAATGAGAAGACACTATGTGCGTAACTATGCCCTATGCTACATAGATAAGTGCTTGCTGGGCCCTGTGAAGTGCTGTAATTAAGATAATGTGTGAGACTGAGCAGAGATTTTCAAGTTCTCTGCTGGTGCTAGTCCCAGCAGACAATAAATATCTCGTTACATAAATATAACTGCATGTGTCTCTCATGTGGTATATTATAGATAAGCATTATATGGTCTATGACAAGCTATTCAAAATGAATTTTAACCTTAAATGACCTACAATAAAAATAAATTGACAGTTCCAACATTACGTCTAAGAACTTCATGTTGAGAGAGAGTGCTCTTGCAGTGCTACCACACTCTGTACAAGCTAAGGCCACACTTCTACACAGCCTCAGTGTCCCCTCCTGGTGCCCTCCATTCCAATACATAGTCATGAAGTTCACCAACACTAAGGTCTAGAGATTGGTGGAGTCCCTATCCCTCCTGATGAGGGATCAGTTTTCATATATAGAGGATATTCATTGTTGCTATTTGTATGCTTAAGCATATATATTACAATAGCTTATGTATAGTTGTGTAGTCATCATATCCATCTGTGTGCTTAATAATTAGACACATAAATATATATAGCTATGTGTAGGCACCATATCCATTAGAGTTTATGCATTACAGCCAACATATCCATGCATATATATACAGTCAGTAGAGGTCAAAGTAAACTTTACTTTCCATAGCATATTTTTCCATGCTGATTTCACTCCATGAATTTCATTTTTACCAGTAGTTATGTTCTGGCTTCATCGCAGTGTCTGTCCTGAGACATCAAATTTGAACAGCAGGTCAACTTTGTGGATGCCAAGAGCTAATCCGATATACAGTCAAGTAACTAGTGAGCTGTGGTGTTGTAGAAAGCTACTGCATTGAACATCTGTTTGCTGTGAGGATGTCAAGATATTTCATTTGAACATTGATCAGTTATGGTGATGTCAAAAGCTACTGCAATCAAGTGCCCAGTGAGTGGAGTGATAATGAGAGTCAATCCAGTCAAGTTGTTCTCCAGCTGTAATATTTCAAGGAACTATTTCAATCAATGCCATTATCGGCAGAGACAATAACTGGACATTCATTCAGTTGTACTAATGTCAAGACCTACTCCAGATGATTATTTGTTACCTGCTTCGATACCTATAGCTGCCCTAATCAATCATCATGCTGTGATGTCAAATGGTACTCCAACAATTCTCTGGACTGCAAAGCATTAAGTTTTGGGTAATTTGTTTTTTAATCTTCCTATTTGCCAGAGTTTTATCCTTGTTAATTTTTTTAATTTTTTGGTGTTGGTGGGTTTGAGTAACTGGTACTAGATAACGGAAACATAAAGTTGTTTTAAACTACCCTCATCCAGATGTCCCACATCCAGGCATGTCCATTTATGTGGTCCTCAAGCTCCCGGAAGGATGACTCCTTTTGAAAGTAGTATAGACCAGTTTTCGGCTGACAGATAGCGATCCTTGCTTAGATTCTAGCTAGTTTCTTGTTTATAGCTTGTACCTGAAGATGTGAGTCTAGAACAATGTGTAAGGCCCCCCACAACAGTTATGAGAGTGAAGGTAAAGAGGCCAGAGGAAAATATCAGTGAAGCTTTCAATGTCCAAAAAGTATCACTATTTAGCTTGAGATGTTCTTTGTAAAAAATGAAGCACTCTACAGCTCAGATGGGTCATCAGTATTGGAGAAAATGTGTTATCTTCCCAGATGCCGCCATTTCTAAGTTACGTGTAGTATCATTCCCGCATGGATATGGTGAGTTTGAATGTACTGCATATTCACACAGCAATAATCTCAGAGTTCAGAGCACATCCATAACCACAAACAATAATAAAAACTAGAAGAGAATGAAATTCAATGAAATATCCTTCATAGGTGATGACTAACATAACCAGGAGAGCATTGTCTTATAAATATTATAGTATTCATCTAATACTCACATAATCTTAACCAATATCATTACTTATGATGAAAACTAGAGCATCTAGCTGAAACATCGAGAAGTTTATTTTTGAGAATGTGGTTTTCCAAAAACGCACATCACTGCGTTAATTTGCTACAGGTATATACTGTTCACCCAGTCTTTCCCCTTCTGAGGTTGTTATAAACACTTATCTGGCCTAACCAGGAGGGGGATGGATTATTAAAGAATTGGGAGGAGTCACTGACTTCTGAACCAGTAGTCTAGCCTGTACATTAGACTCCCATGTCAAACTATTTTCACACTGAAAACAAGGAGGGGCAAAACAGAAAAAATGTCTGGTGACTTACGCGAGGTTTCCAAGGTTCAGTGCATGTTGACATGGTAATTTAATTGATTTGACTATAGATGATCACATGGATTGTAGACATAAAAACATTTCCAAATCATTACCTTAGCAAGTGAAATGATGAACCTATCATCCTAGCCATGAACAAATTAGACTATAAGCACCTTTACCAGAAGCAAGGAACAAAATGACATTTCACTGCCCCTGTGCTAAACAATTGTTCGGCTATTCTTGTCAATGTAAAATTTATGATGATAAGCATGGCTAGTGGATATTTCATCTCCTATTATCTCTCTCTTGACAAAGCAAACAGAGGGTTTCCAGCAATAAGGGAGGTAAGGTGTAGAACTATGAGGTAGCAGTCTCTCGCAGTAATTAGCAGGTTTGTAGAAATTCTTGCCAATACCTGTTGTCTATTGCATTCTATCATGTGGCATCTTTAAACCAACACATTTATTATAAAAAATCCTGGCAAAGGTCACCAGATTATAACTCTTGGTAGACTGGTAACATGACATTTCATTGATAATATTAGACTAAAAATAAAGTTATATCTCAAATGATTATACAGCTTTTAAGGTGTTCATAAATGGTAACATAGGCTGATTTTGAACCACTCGAGCATTCCTTTAAACTTTGAAGCTAGTGAACTGCAAGCAGCTGCATATTTTCACAACCAATAGTGATCAGTTGAATTCCTCAGGAATTACTCTTTTAACAGCACTTAACAACACACACATTCAACAAAACCAGGTTAGTACTAATAATGCACATGCACCAGGGGGGTTCTTCAGAAGCATATATTGTGACAAAAGTTAACAGCACAGTAACTGAGCTGAGTTACCAAGCAGCTACGAGTATTTGTACCTAGAAGTACTGAGTTGGTATCCTCAGAAGTTTGCTCATGACAATATTCAACAGCACAGACCTGCATTCAACAAAATCAGGAGACTGTACCACATCATATAGCAAATTCAGTAGGTGTAACTCAACATTACCAACTTCAGGAGACTGTACCTCATCATATAGCAAAACATCTATTCATTGGTTACTTCTTCTGTTCAACCTTACAATTGCTAAACTTAACCTTAGAAAGTTAACAATACCAACAAGATATGGCGTGTGTTAGGAAAATAGAAGAAACAATTTTAAAAGTTATGGATTCCCAGAAGACCCAAGTTGGACCTTGTGGCTAGAATGTGGTAGAGTTCTCCACATCTATATTAAAAAAAAAAACCAAGCAAAAATTAACTTAAAATGACTGTTTGTACAATGGCTTTCATGAAAATTTTCTCACTCGACGTTTTTTCTGAACGCTTGATGAAGGGCAGAGCATTAGCCAAAACATAGAGTGAGTAGCTAAGCACAAGTTGGTTATCGAGAAATGCATTGTATCTGTGCTGTGTCAACTGAGAGTTAAGAGAATTAAAAAAGAACAACAGCATCCTACTTCAAATCATGTACAAAAATATTGTCCTGTTGATTGGCATGAACTATTTTCATTGCTAAAACTTTGTCTGCTGATTGAGGTCTAGATGGCAAGTGTCTTGTTGTTATTAAGCATTGCACACACACATATATATATATATAATATACATACATATTATATTTCTGGTGTTACTGCAACTTGTGCAGGGGGAAACTTATTGTGAGACACCTTGCTCAGCTTGGCAGAGCTGCCTCTGCATGATGCTGCCAATTGGCAATGAGAAAACAAATCCACACCAATCACCTCTCTTCCCCTGAGACTCACTGATAATTTTATTAAAAAATTGTCACTGGGGGAAAATGTTTCAATAACTTTCCATTGCCATATACTCATTCAAATATATATATATATATATATATATGGCTTGGGGAGTTCTCATTGGAAGTTCTCAAGTAATAACCACTCAACCACACAAAGCAGACCTACTAGATAAACTCACATTGAGCAGTAATAACTAGGAGAAGGGCAGACACTTTCAGAGCAACCATTATCCTGCACACATACATGGGGTTAGAGAGACATAAAAATGTATCTCAGCACTAAAAGTTCATAGAGATGGTGGTGGATGTCCACCACTTCCTTAATACCTCACCCCTTTCCCTCCTTTAGAGTTGGACTTCTCAAATATATTAATACAACAGGTGGAGTGAAAGCCCACCAGTCCACAGGTCTGGTGTGTGGGATGCGTCTACAATACTTATCAATACACTATTAATAAACATGCCTCTACAATACTTATCAATACACTATTAATAAACCTTCCTATACAATACCCTATTAATACAACAGGTAAAGTGAATGCCCCAACACTCTACAGTCCTGGTGTGCTCCATGCCTCTACAATTATATACATTACTTATCAATACACTATTAATACAACCTTCCTATACAATACTATACACTATTAATACAACAGGTAGAGTGAATGCCCCAACACTCTACAGGCCTGGTGTGCTCATGGGCGGATCCAGGATTTTTGAAAGGGGGGGGTCCATTTTTAATTAAATGAACTTGTGAATCACAATAATAGCAGCAGGTCTATACTGACATTAACAGGACATGGTCATAAAGACTTGCACAGTGGCACATCGTAAAGCTGTACTGAATTAAAAGCTGTACTGAATTATATAGAAAGTAAGTTTTTCAACCCCCCAAATGTCATAATTATGTGGACTGTGTTAGATCAAAGCAGTATATACTGAATCACTGATTCTGGTTCAAGTGTATTGACATTTCTGTCGAAGGTCTCCTGGCGTTTCTGGGAGATGATGTAAGGCAATGTTTCTGTTGGGTTATCTGTAACATGCATGAATGTTGTTGCTACATCAAGTGAATTTTTGTGGTACTTGCACTTGTCATGTTTTTCCAATACACCATCCTGCCCAGATGCCTTTGAAAAATTACAGAAGGGCTTTGACACCAGGACACCAGATGATACGCGCCCATCCTTGAGTGGGAAGAGGACGCAGAATTTGCAGAGCCCTCCATGAAGCACTTCTGAGTACACAAACCATGTGTATTTGTGTAGCCAAGAATGTTGGAATGTCAGTGTTTTGATCTTCCTGTGAGTTCCTTTTTGGACAGTTTGCTGGCAGAAGTTTCCGTACTTCTTACCAGGTGTGAAGTGATCTCTCAAGTAACCCAACCTATCCCTTCTGGATAACTTCGTCGAATCAATGCCTCCAGCTAGGATGTTTCCAACATCATACTGGTGTGGTCGGCTGGGGTTGGATGAAGCATGGGACATGTCTTCACAAGTGGATTCTGGTGCAACTGGTGTTGGCACATCTTCAACATTGGATATTGGTGCAACTGGGGGTAGCAACATGGCATGACTGTCTGTGCTTGGTCCTGAGGTGACAGCTGTGAAACCACCCTCTGGTCCTTCAAATGAATTAAAAATGGTTGTTACTATAGAGCCTATCAGACTGATCCCTGCCCCTATTAGAATATTAAACACTCACTTCTATTCAATGCTGGCTCTTTAAGGAATATGTGGAGAGGACCCACTCGGGTACGTTTATTTCTCTGTGAAACTCCATTCTTAAAAGTCTTAGCAGGTACAGTCAGTACGCTCGTTTTTTAGGCCGCATGCCCCTACAGTCTTCGCGTGGTCCTATACGCGTATGGTAAGCCCTAAATTAATTTTGTAGCCTCAAGACATAGAAACTGCAAGTAATTGTGCTGTCTGTTGATATCAATATGCTAGGTTGTCTAGCGACAAAAGTTTTCAATCCTTTTTTGTTACTCTGCTAGTGTTTATAGCTGTTTATGATATAATCGGCTAAGCTCTAGTACAGCAGACAATTTAGTTTGTCTGAGAGGATCTTCAGGGCCAAAAGGGGGGGGGTCTGGACCCCCTGGACCCCCCCTCTGTATCCGCCACTGTGTGCTCCATGCCTATACAATACTTATCAATACAACCTGCCTATACAATACTTATCAATACACTATTAAGACAACAAGGGTAGAATGAATGTCTACTAATCTACAGAACATGTGTGACCCATCTACAATACTCATCAATACACTATTAGGTAGAGTAAATGCCTCACCACTCTATAGGTCTGGTGTCTAGTAATACAACCACTAACATCTGGTGTTTCTTTGTAAGCTGATACCACCTAATTGGTGCATCCGCTTATGTTGGCTCCAAAAGGACAACAGATTACTCCATTTTCACACCTGTGTATAAAAAGTGAGGGTGAAGTTCTTGCCATCCAGCTAGCTCAAAAGAATGAAGTAATGACTATATATGCTGTATTATAAGCAGAACGAATAACTTGCAGACAGTTGTGCTGTCCACTTGGTAGAGTTCTTACTTCTAATAAATTGTTACCCAATACAAAGGAGACTGCAGCTGATCCTCTAACAAAACATCTACTGTGTGGTTGGTAAAGTTGAGCTGCACAACAAGTCCATGCAGTGACTGTAGCTGACTCTACATGGGTACAGTCACCAATAGCAACAACACATGGCATGTGTTCATGTGTGTAGTATACAATAAAGTGTTTAAAACCATGCATCCCTGAAGCTCACACTTGCACTGTCAAATATAATATACAGAAACAACAAAACAACAAACAAAGAAACAAATAATAAATAAAATAGCTTGAAACAAGTGATTGGTTTAATCAGCTAAATGAAAGGAAACAAGACTGACCTCATGTAGACCACACCCAGTTAGATGGCATTTCACATTTAAAATAATACACACCACTTTCTGCCTTAGTAGATGTCATCTAACTTTTATTTCTTCCCTTTTAATTAATTTTTTTTTGTAAACCTAACGATGATAAAGACAGTAAAGACAGCCTTCTTCCTGCATGCTTAGCACTAGGCATCATAGATGTTATGGGCAATTCTTAAACTATTTGGGGGGGGGGGTTATCTTGCTGAGCACAAGCAAACCAAACAGGAAGTGATGTCAGCACTTCTCTCTCTTACACTGAGCCACCAGGATTTGGAGTAATTGCATTCTTGTAGCTATAATTATGATGAGAATGTCCAGTATAAGCTTGGTGAGTCACCAGATGCTCCTTCTCAAACAATTAATATGAAAAGCTACAGCTATAGTAGCCAGATTCATACAATAGTCACCACATCCAAAAGTGGAGAAATACCATTCTATATATGTAATATATTACATTTCATGCCTCTTCTAAAGCTATAGAATGCACTCTGCAATCTAACCGACAGACTGTGTTCCATTCTATAAATTGGCCAACATTCTATACAATACGATACAATTATTTTGCAGCATATTCTATAGATTTTCCTAGGGTGGTTATGACTAAATCTTAATGAATGTGGAATACTATACACTATTAATACAACAGGTAGAGTGAATGCCCCAACACTCTACAAATAGTTTAAGATATACAACAGATATAGCAAGTACAACACATCAAGTACAACAGGTACAACAGGTACAGCAGGTACAGCAGGTACAACAAGTACAGCAGGTACAACAAGTACAGCAGGTACTACAAGTACAGAAGGTACAGCTGGTACAGCTGGCACAACAGGTAGAGCAGGTACGGCCAGCAGGTACAACAGGTACAACAGGTACAGGAGTTACTGACTAAGAACACACCATAAAACAAGATGGAAGCTGGCTGCGCTAATGCACAATGCATGATTATAATTATGGAGTAACAGGAAGTTCTGTAGCTACTGCGTAAAATGATAATGAAAACACTGCATTCCTCCCTCTTCACTGGCTAAATTCACACAACAAACATATACTTGTGGGGCAGACAACAGCCCAACATGACGTAGGAAATCTGGACCCCAAACCAGTCAGGGGATATCAATATCATACAGAATTCCATGGGACTGATGTAAGGACTAGCGGATTCCATCTTTATCCCTATCTCAGTTGACCCCGCTGGTACTGGGTGAGGGAAGTGATGTCGAGGGCTGCTCGACATGGTCAGCCAGGCCATTATCTTCGCTCCATCAATGAAGATGAACCTAACAGTCATTTGAGTGCATGCATTACAGTGTTGAGTGCATGCATTACTTAAAGTGTTGAGTGCATGATTACTTAAAGTGTTACTTGTGAACATGGTGTTATTGTGAACGTGGTTGTGAGTGTAGTGATGTAATGTCAGGTGGACTCTCTGTGTGCATGTAATTATGGTTACTTTCTGTATGCTGTCTGGCAGGACTTATAAAAGGTCCTGTCAGCCATTTGTGATTAGTCTTGTCTTCACCATAGTTTTCGTCAATTCATAAGTTATACCTAGACACCCTAAATTTCTCTGGGTAGGTATTAACTAAGGCGATACTTAGAGATAGACTCTGGTGGCAGCACCTATTAACTGAAGGGAGAAGGTAATCCTAAGGAGGAACCTTAGACACCTTCTTTAAAACACCAACTACCCCTTCACATCTGGTGGCAGCGGTTTTGCTTGGAAGAAGCATCGGACCAGCAACACAGCCAGAAAGCTACTTATATCGACTTCATGTCGAAGGATTCAAGGGAGCTAAGGTCAAGGATGAAGCCGCAGTCTACGCTCTACGGAATGATGGAGGAGAATGATGCAGCAAATTTGACGAGCAGGTCCGAGTGCACGCTGATGAGTAGTCAAGGTCACAGTGAACAGTTGACGGATTTCTTCATACAATTTATGAAGGAACGTCTCTTTCTCGACAGAGAGAGGCAGGACGAGGACAGGAAAGCCAGGGTCCTAATGGAGGAAGCCAGAACTAGGCTGGAAGAGAAAAGGCTAGAAGCAGAGGTCGAACTACAACGTAGGCGGGAAGAGCAGTACCACCGGAAGAAGCAAGACAGGAAGCAAGCTAACATTCGTCAAACCCTCAAGACCTGGAACGATATAACTGAAGCTGAAGCTAACCTGGAGACTTTCGAAGCGATCATGCGGGAGGCAGACGTTCCTGACGTCGACTGGCGGTCCATCCTGCGGAAACAACTCGCAGGTAGGGCGTTGTCAATTTACCGGGAATTGTCTCCTACGGAGGAGATGCCGTACCAGACCGTGAAGAATGATCTTATCGAACATTTAGGAACAACCCTTCAACAAACCAGATGCGCCATATGGCTAGACAGACCCAAGCCAGACCAAGATCCTCGCAGTTTTCTACAACAGAGCTTGTCTCAACAGCCTATGCTGAACGAAGTCGAAGAAGTCTTGAACGAAATGTTTACTGGAATGATACTCAGAAATTACTTGAAGCCCTTCTTCACATCAATCAGCACCCAAATACTTCACGTTATCACAAAGTGGAAGCCTTGTAGGAGCTGTGGGAAGCCAAAGGATTCCATGAGAAGAAGAAGCTACTGAGACACCAGCCCAATGAGGGGCAGCAGTATCAACAACGTCGACGCCAGGATGGATGGAATGCACAGAGCCAAGTATCTGGAAGCAGCTATCAGACCCCCAGGAGGGAAGGTGAGCCTTCTGTACATAAGGCTGGGAATGAGCATGGCTGGGGTGGGCCTAGGGAAAGCCAAAAGTACACAGGGGATGGCAAGCCTGACCAGACAAAAACCTTTAGCCAGAACTCTGATGTTGTTTGTTTTGGATGTAGGAAAACTGTTCACTTTAAACGGGACTGTCCTTCAAAGCAGTTGAATAGGATTAGGTCACCAACTCCTAGTACCAACAAGCTAAAGAAAATAGATACAGTTAATGGTATTCCTTGTGAATTTCACCTGGATACAGGGGCAGACATGTCGGCAGTGCCACCCTCCATGGTGGAAAAAGCACAGTATACTGGGGAGAAATGCTTTGTACACTTAGGAGGTGGGTCTAAGACTTTCATGAAAATTGCTACGGTTAAAATAGAGCTGGATGGGATGGAAGTGTTGTATAGTTCTAGTTCGTAAGGGACAATGTGTGGATGGATTACTTGGAGCAGACCACCTGTTATTAAAAAAATGTTGGATTCAGTAACCAAACCCGACCCGTTACCGGTGGAGACAGAGGTTACTGTTGACCCCACACCAAGGCCGATATACTGGTGGAACTAAGGTACCACATAGGGAAGAGTCCCATGGTTCCCCAACTGTGTGTGCAATTACTAGGACCATGAGCAAGGCAGACCAGGAAGAGATAACCCAGAGGACCCTTGCTAATGCTAAGGATGGAGCTGTTCTACCCCACTAAATGTACCCAAGATGACTAAGGCTAGTCCTTGTGCCCCATCATTGGAGAGTAGTGATAATGACAAGGAGGGGGAAATGGTGGATAGCCCTAGTGTCACTCCTCTGGGAGAGGTAGAGACTGAGGTAGAGGTGGTAGTCGAGGAAGAGGTGGAAGAAGATCTTGCAGAAAGAGTGGAAGAGGCAGATGTTCTTGTGGGGTTAGAGTGTGTGGAACCTGAAGGCGAGCCTCTCCTACCTGACTTGTCCAATGACAGGGAAGGAGTGAGCGAGCTGATAAGGCAGCAGAGAGAAGTTGTGTCGCTGTTTGAGATGAGGAATAAGGCTGAACAGGAGGAGAATGGGTATTACTATAATGGTGGAGTGTTGATGCACACCAAGTTGGCAGATCAGGGGGAAGAAAATGCTAGGATTGTAGTATCCCTGATGAAGCGTTCAGATGTCATGGATGCAGGGCATAGAGGGCTGGCATTTTTCCCATAACAAGATGGCAGCCCATATTAAGAACTCTTTTACTTGGTCTGGACTTGATAAAGATGTGAGGCGATATTGCGCTTCTTGTCCCTAATGCCAAAAGGCTGGTAGACCTCTCTTGCCCAAGGTCCCTATGGTGGCCACACCCATTATCTCTACACCATACCACAGCATGGCCTTTGACATAGTCGGACCTTTACAAAGAACGAAGCGTGGCTATGGCCATGTTTTAACTGCTATTTGTATGGGAACCAGATATCCTTACTGTATACCCTTGAAGAGGATTGATGCTGCTGAGGGATTAATGGACATTTTCTCACACACTGATATTCCCCATGAGATTCTGACAGACCAAGGTAGTGTGTTTATGGGTAGACTTTGCTCTGAACTGTGCAAGCTATTAGGGGTTAAGCATATTAAAACAACTGCCTACCATCCACAATCTAATGGTGTGTTAGAACTGTGGCATGGGTGCTTAAAAGGCATGTTGAGAAAGATGGAGGATAGGTTGGAGCAATGGGACAAACTTTTAAAGTATTGTTTACTCGCCTATCGGGCTACACCCCATGCTGCCACAGGTTACTCCCCCTTTCAATTAGTCAATGGCAGACCACTCCATGGGCCACTGGAGGCCATGAAAGATAGTCTGATTAGTGGAGAGCTACACTTCTCTGGGGCAGTTGAATGGGTCAACCAGTTAGGAAAAACCCTCACAGACCTGCACCAAGTTGCTCGTAGTAGAGAGGCAAAGTATAAAGCCAAGATCAAATTGAATTATGACAAGAAAGCAGAGATCAGAGAATACAAACCTGGGGAGATGGTGCTCTTACACACACCAAATCTTACTGGTAAATTGGGAACTTGTGTGGTACGGCCCATATGAAGTAACCAAACAGTTAGGGGAAACCACTTACCAGTTAGCAGTGCCAGAGAGACGGAACTACAAGATAGTTGCCCATGCCTATAGGCTGAAGACTTGGAAAGACCTTTCAGCTAACCTTTTTCGGGTTGTGGTTGCACAGAAATGTGCTGACTCAAATCATCCTGTGGGTAGAACAGTGTTAGGAGAAGCAGAGATGTCTGAGGATCAGAGACGGATCATGCAGGCTAGAACTTAATACTTAGGCCACCAAATTGGGCTGGGGAAAGTAGAAGTGCCTGAGGCACGAGTGAAAGCTCTTACTAACTTTAAGAGACCTGTCAATAAGAAAGACTTGCATGCCTTCCTGGGTACGGTTGGTTATTACCGACGGTTCATCCCAGACTATGCCTTATGGGCTTGTTCCCTTAATAATGCCCTTTGTAAGAAGGCTCCACACATCATACAGTGGGATGACAAAATTTTATCTAATTTTGAACATTTGATTTCTGTTCTATGTTCCGACCGAGTGCTGTGGCTTCCACGAGATGACGACCATTTTACGCTTCACACAGACGCATCATACAAAGGAGTTGGCGGGGTGTTGTCAGCAATCCGGGATGGTGTAGAGCGACCGGTAGGATACTTCTCCAAGGCACTCACTGAGACAGAGAAACGTTATTCCGCCACTGAAATAGAGTGCTTGGCCATCTACAGGAGTGTGGATCATTTTGCTATCCATTTGCTAGGTCGACCATTCACCGTGATTACACTCTTCACGTCACAAAGACTGAATGCATGCTTATTCAAGTGGGCACTGTCACTGCAGTCGTACAGTTTCAAGGTAGAGTACAGACCAGGGTCAACCCATCAAAACGCAGACAGATTATCCAAACAGGCGTGGGACGAGGATCTGCCCTCAGAAGAAGACAGCGTTCGGGAGGGACTGCGTCCAACTCAAGGCGGGGGGGATGTCGAGGGCTGCTCGACATGGCCAGCCAGGCCATTATCTTCGCTCCATCAATGAAGATGAACCTAACAGTCATTTGAGTGCATGTATTACAGTGTTGAGTGCATGCATTACTTAAAGTGTTGAGTCCATGATTACTTAAAGTTTTACTTGTGAACATGGTGTTATTGTGAACGTAGTTGTGAGTGTAGTGATGTAATGTCAGGTGGACTCACTGTTTGCATGTAATTATGGTTACTTTCTGTATCCTGTCTGGCAGGACTTATAAAAGGTCCTGTCAGCCATTTATGATTAGTCTTATAGTTTTCGTCAGTTCATAAGTTATACCTAGACACCCTAAATCTCTCTGGGTAGGTATTAACTATGGCGATACTTAGAGATAGACTCTGGTGGCAGCACCTATTAACTGAAGGGAGAAGGTAATCCTAAGGAGGAACCTTAGACACCTTCTTTAAAACACCAACTACCCCTTCACAGGTGCGACAACGAGACAAGTCAGTGTCAGACCTTTCTTCCTTTTGGCAGTTGCCATGGTTTCTGTCCTGACCACTTCTGGAGAAATCCAGTATATCATTCTCAGAGGGTGTGCCACCCTCAGGGACCACAGTATCGGTGTTGCAAAATCTGATTTTCAGCTGGCCAGAGTACTTCCGAAAACTCCTGCCCATTCTCCACAAGAACAGTGCACAAAACCAACCTTGAACTCCATCACCTTTGACGATCACCATGTAGATCCTGCCCATGGCTGCTTGCATGCACCAAGTCACCGACCATCTTTTCCCTGCATAATATTATCTGGCTGGTCTTTGTATCTAGACAATAATCATTCCACTCCCACTCCCTGCACTACCACAGTGCATGGAGACAGGTGAACAGCGGCAAGGCAAAGACTTCCACCACACCCTCCCTCACTAGCTAAGTGTATGGAGCCAGCTTGTTAGCCCACATAAGGCAGGGCCCAGATCCTCACCATACTCTCCTCACCTGCATATCCCATCATTAAATGTGTGGGTGCCTTTTCAGGCGTGTATTCACACCTCATCAAGCAAAAATAACTTTCAGTTTGTTTTGCTACTCCACAAGGGGATACATAATACGCTTCAATAACAACTCCATTTTGTGTGGGTGTGTGTGGAGCAGAAACAGTTGAGAAATGTGGAAAGGAATGGAGGGAAAATCAAAACTTGAAAATATAATGATGAGCTTGATGAAGGCAAGCAATACCTGCATTCCCGTGTATGTGGATGGATTCATGAGGGAGGATAGGCTACAAAGTAGACATGCCTGGAAATGACCATCTTTCAGCATGAATGTGCTATGAAGTAGTAATGAAACAGAAGAATATTCTTCATTTTTAACTGCTGGAGCTGTTTCTTAAAGCATGTTTGGTGGAGGGGGAGCAAGAATCAAGGATCAAAGTTCAATTAATTCCTGTCCAATTAGAAACATTCAAAGCAGAGACAAAAGAAACAACAATTCTCAAGTTTATCAAATAGTAAGTCCAGCTCTCTCCAATACAATCTCTATAGTGACAGACATATAATGCAAGATATTCATTATTCCAACCCCACCATGTGTGTGTGTGTCTAGCAGTCAGGTAGCCACATGGCCAATCTCTATAGTGGCAGACATAGGATATTCACTATTCCAATCCCACCATGTGTGTGTGTCTAGCAGTCAGGTAGCCACATGGCCAATCTCGACATAGGATATTCATTATTCCATCCCACCATGTGTGTGTGTCTGGCAGTCATATAGCCACGTGGCCAATCTCTATAGTGGCAGACATAGGATATTCACTATTCCAAACCCACCATGTGTGTGTGTCTAGCAGTCAGATAGCCACATACAGTGGCAGACATAATTATAATGCAGGATATTCATTATTCCATCCCACCATGTGTGTGTGTCTAGCAGTCATATAGCCACGTGGCCAATCTCTATAGTGGCAGACATATAAAGATGGTCACTGTACTATGTAAACTTTGATGTTAAATTCTTTTTTGTTCTTTATTTTTGTAAGTTATTTTGAGGACAAATGTGGTGCATTTGAACTTAAAAAAATTGTGCATAGCTACTTTCTGGTTAAGATATTGTAACCTGACTTCTCTGTGCTTGAGAAGTTAAGCTGCTAACCTCATAGCCTGATATCTTTCCCACTTGGGCTGTGGTTAGAACAACCAAAATAATTGACCGAATCAACATAATATATTGGCAATTCGTTTTGAGGCCCCCAACTTTGACTGCCTGTAATTTGGGTGTGGTTATATTTGGAAGAGTTGTTTGTTGTTTTTGTTTTGCTTTCAAAATAGAGCACACTGAGAGAGCTATTTTTTAGTTATTATAATATATCAAATTCATAGAGTGAAGTATGCAGAATACATGAGCTCCAAGGTTGGAACCAAAAGCACTTAGTAAGAGACAGTATTGCCCCCCCCCCCCCCCCCCCCCCCTTATGAGTGAGCACCCCCATTATGTGGGCATCTCTAAATGTACGCATACATGTGCATGGTCTGAATAGCCTGACCAATGGGATTTAGCTTGCTCTACCCCGGGGAAACACATACCTACAGCAAATGATAGGGCCATGAGGCCTAGCACTAGCACTAGCCCCACCCATGGACACACACACCTGCAGCAGTCACTCAAGACTATGGTAGAGTTGGGGCATGATTAGTCTAGCACAAACAAGACTATGGTATAGTTGGGGCATGATTAGTCTAGCACAAACAAGACTATGGTATAGTTGGGGCATGATTAGTCTAGCAAGCAAACAAGACTATGGTATAGTTGGGGCATGATTAGTCTAGCACAAACAAGACTATGGTATAGTTGGGGCATGATTAGTCTAGCAAGCAAGCAAGACTATATGACAATATAGTCTGGTGGCTCTGGCAGGTTTCCATGGTTCAGTGTAGGTGTGGCTAACACATGGATGGCACTAGCATAGACCTCATATTTTTGCAAAGTAACTATCATAATGCATACTGTCAGATTGCAATGTCAAGCTTCTGACAACCACCATATAGAAGCATGGGGAGAAATATCAACACTATTCTTCTCTCTCCCCTCCTATTTTTACTCGTGAAAAATACTCTGACTGGAGATTAGGAAAACAGTCAAAATTCGACTTTCCATGGAGGTCAAACATTTCTACCAGCTTGTTCCCCACAGAACATAAGCTATAGCTATAATAATTTGTTGAGCCCAAGATCACTAAGTAACAAAGACTACTGAAGAATAATCATATTAACTATCGCTGGATATCTTTAGAATTACAATAAACTTACAGCAAAACAGCCAACCGTCGGTGCCAGAAGAATCTGCAAGCGATGACGTCATCGGTCTCAAAGCGGAAGAATGTCGACGATTTTAATTTCAGGTGTGGTGTGTATTTGATACGTTCGTACAGTGTATCATTTTTAGAATTACTACTTATGATCGTATTTCGTCTTAGCCTTTAGTGTACGTGGGCTTTTATTGGAAGAGTAATCACATATCAAAAATAGAGTGGTACAAGCTGGCAAGCTTGACCATAATGGTGACACTAGAACTACCTGTGGCTCAGTGGGAGAGTACTTGGTTTCCTGGAGATGAACACCACCCCTTGTTTGGTTGGTAAGTGCTCAACAGCTAACCAGTTGCAGGAATAACCCATAACATTTCCTAACATTCAGTGAGTAGCTACACTGCAAGGGAATGTGTTCACTGATAATGGGCACCCTGTGAAGTGTTAGTTGGTGCAAAAATCTTATTTACTTTCAGACGGACAACTCCTGCCATCTATATGTTCTTCTCTTTCCAGAAATGTGGCCCGTTTATAGATTGTACTGCGCAATGAATTTCTAGATTGCATGCCAATCAATAGATTGGTGCTCAATCAATAGATTGGTGCTCAATCTATAGATTGTGCAATACTCACTGTCCAAAATTATCTAAGAATTTGCGCCATCTATAAATCTTTGGCAAATTGATGATAGAGAATGAATCATGGCTATATATATATAATAATGTCAAAATGTTTAGTACATATACCGATTGTGATATAGAACTCATCCAGAAAATGGTGCCATTACCCCCTTCTCAAATTTAATAAGATGGTTCCTCATGCCTGACTGATCCCAAATGGTAGCATTGGGAGGGACTCCATGGCATAGAGCAGTTGCAGTTGCAATTGAAAATAGTCCACAGTCTGCCGCACCTTTCTGAATTTGAGATGGCATTGCCTGAACAGTGATGGCATCTGAGCTCTCGTGTAAGATTGAGCAAAGTTGCTTTGTCAAACCTTTTCTGACTCTTTTTTTCAAGCTGTCATATACTTGTATTGTGTCTGGATTATTCAATGTCGAAACACAAAGCCAGTGGTTCTGATTCTCATTTAGAATTTGGACTCCATTAGATTTCATTTCATGCCTGATCCAAAAGAGTGTTCTGTAGTCCATTAACTCTGGAAACTCCTTCAGCAAAAGCGTTTGTGCGGTATTAATGTGCTTATCATTTAGCCACCCATTTCCTTCAATAATTTTCTTGTCTTCATAGGTAAGGAAAAACTGAGGTAGCCAATATTTTGCAGTGCGAATTGGTTTAGTGTTGAGAATAGTGATTGGAGTACTATTCTCTTCACCAGCCATATGAAGATTTGCAGGTGAGGCTTCATTCTTGTCAGACTCTGATCCTGAAACCGTGCCAATTTCCTTCGCTTTCTTCGATGGGGGAGACATGTAAGATGTAGGTTCCCTACACCGTTTTGATGTGCTTTCGGGTGAAAGTGGTTGATTACACCATGGCATTTCGAAGAGCATGTGGCACCTTTCTTTTGGCAAACACAACGGTGATTCTTGCAACTTGTCTTGCAGTTGCAATGCCCACCTTGAAAGTCGTTTTGTGGATTGATTCAATAACTTGGCTGCTTCACGTAATGATAATGTAGGTGACTCTTTCCATCCTGAAATTGATAAATTGAGCCTTCCACAGTAGAGCTCTAAATCACATTCGCCATAGCACTTTTGAAGTATACCATGCTCACTCCTACAATATAGGGATAAAGTATGCAAATTAACCAAATTTAATAACCGTCTATGCTAGCAATTGAAAGGCACTGCATATCCATTATAGGGGAGGAAGGGAATCACAAAATACTGAGCACATTGGCCCCACTATACATCATTAAAAATGCTGTGCCTAAATTGATAAATTTTACCTGTAGTAATTTCATTGCACAAGCAGATAAAAAGGCTGTCTAAATGGAGCATGCCTTTCAAGTATAATGGAAATATTGGCACAGAATAATATTGTAGTCAACAAACCTCAATCGATATAAATGATGTTTTGAACCAAGTCGCTCAACAATCACACAAGTAAGTCAATGGAGATCAGTTGAGGTCCGGTCAATCTATGGAATGCTTATGCTAACAAAATCTCCTGAGTTGAATAACATCACCTTTTTGTGTTTGGATTTATAATATTTTAGTTTCAATTTCTCTATCGGCTTCTTGGCGAAGTTTTAAGTTTTTTTGTGAATTACCAAGTATTCCTACTTCACAGTCACTTTCGTGGTCACTTTTTTCACTGTCTTGAATATTTCTGCATTCAGACATCCTCTATGTCTTCTTCCAAAATCATTGTGCCACGGATATTGGACTGGTGAGAAGAATCCTCTTCAATTTGTCTATCTTCAATGATATCTTCCACATCCTCCTCCAAAATCTTTTTGCCACGGATAACAGGAAATATATTTTGACGAGGGGGTTGGCCAAATGCTAGTTCATATGGGCTTGTATTCATTGTCCCATGAATAGTGGAATTGAGCTGATCTGTAATGTACAATAAGAAGCATAATATGCATTCACTAAAACATTATCCACTATTGCCGTACATTGGATGGCTGGTAGCCATTCTGACCAAAGAGGGTAGTCGCCACTCTGATCCTCTTGAAAGTGAACTCCGATCATTCGCTCTACAACACTGTTACCTTGCTCTACCATTCCTTGACATTTTGGATAATTGGTCTCAATTATGTGTATTAAATTAACTCCTTCTGTACCTCTGAAACTGTCTTCTTTTCACGACCTTTCTCATGACAATGAACTTCTTCAAGAATGCTGAAGAAATCTTCAACATAAGCAACTTTGTCAGATAAAAGTGTAGGGTCATTTGGATTCTGTGAAAATGATAAATAGGTAGCTAGCTAGGTAGGTACACATGTACAATTATTGTTTGTCATTTTTTAGCATAGGTATATGATGTATAATGAGATTTTAGTAGGTACTAAAAGTCCTGGACGTACTTTCATCAAATAAAAGATTGTGAATAAAGACTAGGTACACTTATAACCCCAAGCTACTGGGCCAACCAGAGGGCGAGAAGCACAAAAAAGGATGCTTAACTACCACCACACAGAATGCTGTAAGCTACACTAAGCTAAGAAATGCTACTGCACCCAGTGTTATTGATATAATATCTCATCTATGTATCTTGTGTTCATTCTACTATCACTCATTTTTACATAGACTGTATAGTACGAACCTTCTTCTTTTCAGGGAGACAAAGTGCATCTTTGATGCCAAGTGATGGATGAGAAAGTAGCTTGAAACCTCTCTGTTTTATCCAGTGTCTGAACTGATGTGTCTCAGATTCTTCATTATTTCCTTCCAATATTCTTACAATTCTCTCTCCTTTAGCCATTGTCACAGTCTTGCTCTTAGCACAACCTAGAGAATTTTCACTTCCATAGCCTCCATAACGTTGCCTACAGAATTCTTCAAATATATCACGTTGCTCCTTCAAGTCTGTCATTTCTCTTAGATACTGAAGAGTGATCACATATGGACCATATAGACCATGCTAGTCTTTTTGTACACACAAACCAGCTAATCAAGACAGTAGG
The DNA here is from genome assembly GCA_028752905.1 of Cladorhizidae sp. MBARI D1340-BT2. Taxonomy (NCBI): domain Eukaryota; kingdom Metazoa; phylum Porifera; class Demospongiae; order Poecilosclerida; family Cladorhizidae; species Cladorhizidae sp. MBARI D1340-BT2. The sequence continues at coordinate 2,201,124 of JAQNBH010000006.1, forward strand.
TAATCATACCTTTCATTTAGATCAGCACCTTTGACAGTCGCATAATCTACTGATAAGTTACAATATCTAAATTGGACAACCTATCAATTATCAGCTGCACAATCTATAGATTGTCTCCTGCACAATCTATAGATGGCATGCAATCTAGAAATTTATAGATTGCGCAGTACTCTATTAACAGGCCAGATTTCTAGAAAGAGCAGAACATATAATTTTTGAAAATTTTTGAACTGGAATTATAAGCAGCAACTCTTAATTGGTTTTTGATGTCTTTAGGATGTGAAATAGACTGATTACAAAATATTATTATACTTAACCCTCTTCCTACCAGCCTATACTATTTTGGACACTCTAGTGTCAATTTTTGAAAACTTTATATCTCAAGTTTGGTAAGGGATCAACGATTGCCACTTTTGCTGAATCTTATAAATGGGGGGATAATCAAACTTTGCATTTATCTTTTTTTCACAAAAGCTGTTCAAATTCGGGAGTTGTTCTTGTTCTAGCTATCTGTGTTGCTATAGCTAGCTGTTCCGGCCCATCTAGGAAGTATGATTTAGACAGTGGTGTCAATGCTATTTGAGTAAGATAGCTCCAACTTTTCAGAGGATGATGATATTGACCTCTCTGATCCAGAAACAACAATGCAATATGCTTGTGATGAAGAAAAGAGTAATATCAGGTACATACGTAGTTGTAAAATAGTTTGCTAGCTATGTATTATAATTTAGAAGGTTCTCAATCACATAGTTCTCTTATTATAGAGGCCAACATGAAAATTCAGAAGAAGAATCTCCTGATGAAAGCAATGCTATTCCCCCGATAATACCACTGATACTGACGAGGGCACTGACAGCACCAAGGGTGACAATGCTGGTAAAAGTAGTGATGATAGCAGAGAAGAGAGTGACAGTTCTTCCAGTGTGTTGTCAACTCAAACGACATGGAAAGCTAGAGGACGGGGCAGAGGGCATGGCAGAGAAGGAAGAGGGTGTGGGTGGGGAAGAGGGGTTGGAGGATGGGGAAGAGGAGGTGGTGGATCTGGTGGAAGACCTAAAACTGAGCAATGAACCAGGAATGAAACTACTTGCTGATAAAGATACAGCTAGAGTGTCAGCTCCAACATTTACACCACATCAAATGCCTGGTCCCAGCGTACCAACAGGTACCACTAGCCACTTTGATTATTTCTCTCTCTTTTTTGATGCTAAGATAATTGATGAAATATGTGTGAATAGTAACATATTATGCTGAGCTCCTTTATAAAGTCAAATATCCAAATAGTTATAAATTCTATCCTGAAGATGGCTTACTTTTTATCTATTCATTGTCCGTAGTTATTTATATGGGTTTGCATCCAAGGCTTGATTACTTCTCATATATTGGTCTATGGATCCCTTATTTTTATCTGAATTCATTAAAGAGTGTTACCAATCAGTCGGAAATGCCATCCTTACATTTTTGCATATTAGTGATATTGACCCAACAACTATTAATTATTCAGATTATTCAGATCGGCTTCAAAAAGTTCGAAATCTTTTAGATCATCTGAATTCAAGATCACTTTTATCCCCATCAAAATGTTTCTGTTGAACAGATGGCAAAAAGCAAGGGTCAATTCACGTGCAAGCAGGAACAAGCCAACAAAATAGGAGTTCAAACTCTAGGTTGATTCTTCTAGGATATACATGGAATTTTCAAGTTTACCGTGGAAAAGAGGGAGAATCTGTAAGCTCGAATGGTCTGAGTTACGATGTGGTAATGAAGATTGTGTCTGGATTAGAAAAACGGTTATATTGTTTACATGGACAGTTTTTATTCATTACCAACACTTTTCAGGAACCTGTCAAACAGTGATTTGGTGCTGCAGGGACTCAAGACACTACTCGTAAGGGCTGTCCACTTGTTCTGACAGCACAAAAGAAGACGATGATGAAGACTGCTTACAAGAGAGTTAAGGGGTGTGGATTCGAGATGGACCAATAGTCTATTTCCTGTGGAAAGATACAAAAGTTGTATGTGAAGCATCGACTGGTAATTCAGATCATAATAATTATGGTGAAGCGGCATGTAAAAAAAGGTGGGGGTGGCTGTGAAGAGGTCATGGTGCCAATTCCTAACTCTATTTATGATTACACCAAACAAATGGGTGGGGTTGACCTCTCTGATCAACTTTTACAATACCACCAAACAAGACGGCAAACCCACAAGTATTGGAAGACCTTGTTTTATCAGTGTTGATATTGCAACAACAAATGCTTACCTCCTTCACAGATCAGCAATTCCTGTGTCACAGCAATCTAGACATGATCATAGGTCCTTCATTTCAACATTAGAGAAGGAGTTGCTAAAGGCTGGTTCAACTGCACGTATGTCTCATCCTGTGTGTCGTCCATTTCGATGCGATTCGAGTACAACACAGGCTTACCTATGGTCCAACGAAATATTGTGTACTTTACAAGTCTAAGAAGAAATACAAGCGAAGTGACAAGCTTTGTATAAAGTGTAATGTTCCTCTGTGCCTCACCCATGATCATGATTGCTTTGCTCAGTGGCATCTACCCAGTTGATACGTGGAAAGTACATGAATAATTAGCTATATAACTACCATTGATTTTTCTTATTTATATATATATCAAACCGAAATATTTGAAAATAGCAACAAAACAAAGTGGTTAGATGCAAAAATTGTGGGTTTTGTGCCAAAATTTGAAAAATTTAATCATCTATGAACTAAGTTGTAATATATCACTTTCACTGAAATTGAATATTTCATGAATTAATGATCTATCTATGGTCTCGACATTTCAAACTGAATTGCAACCATTTTGGTTACAGTATATGCAAAAACTTTGGTTTTGTGGATTTTGTGTGCCAAAATTTATAATATTCAATCAAGGAACAAAATTGTAATACATACTTTTCACTAAAATTGAGTATTGCATGGAGTAATGATCAGTTAGAATGGAGCCATTTCTAATATGGTAGGAAGAGGGTTAAGGTGTTTCATATATTCAATATTTATTACATTTTGCTCCAGTAATAAGGGTGTCAGATTTATAATAATTGGCTTTTACATGCCAAGATAGTTGTATTTACAATTAGTGTAAATATATCTCACAATGCAAAAAGTGGCATTACCCCAGCGAGATAACAATAGCCAAGCACCAGGTACCTTATAGAGCATATCACAGTAAACTTGTGCAAAACAAAATACCTGGAGCATGCATACTCTCCTGTGCTGTCCACATATTGCTGTCAGATACATGAAGCAGTGCATGCTTTTCTCTGCTGTCTACATAATTATTGCTGTCAGATACATGAAGCATGCATACTCCCCTCTGCTGTCTACATATTGTTGTCAGATACTACATGAAGTATGCATGCTCTCCTCCTCTGCTGTCTACATATTGCTGTCAGATACATGAAGCATGCATTCTCTCCTGTGTTGTCTACATATTGCTGTCAGATTCATGAAGCATGCATGCACTCCTCTGCTGTCTACATATTGCTGTCAGATACATGAAGCATGCATGCTCTCCTGTGCTGTCTACATATTGCTGTCAGATACATGAAGCATGCATGCTCTCCTCAGCTGTCTACATATTGCTGTCAGATACATGAAGCATGCATGCTCTCCTGTGCTGTCTACATATTGCTGTCAGATACATGAAGCATGCAGCTGCTACTGCCAATAATTTCTATAGAGTATATACTTTAAACAAGCCGGACTGTGAATCTTGTGGTGCCCTGAGGTCCCACAGGTCAAACGTGGTCTGCATTCACCCACCAATCCTACAGGTCCAACGAAGTCCATGCACTGTACCAGGACTGCGTTCACCTACAAATCAGGAGGACCCTGTGGCCATTGGTCAAGCTCGCTAATTGTTATATATTAAATACTTGCAAAGTCCCACCTCCCAAACCATTTATCTTATATTTTAAAGAAGATTTGTATTGCCCTGGAATTCCTTAGTGGGCAAAAAAATGATCACTCAATTATCTATCTATTTCTCACAAATCCTCTTGGTTTAGAACTTGGACTCAAAGGGACTAATAAGGGATAACTTTTCATGAGGAAGATCATGGGCCATATCAGATTTGGAATAGGGATAGCCCCTGGGATATAAATGATACAATCGGAAACAACTTAGCATTGTCAGCTATTTTGTATGTGTGTATTGTTTTCATTTTCCCGACGATACCATACCAATAATACAACATGGCTGCATCTGCACCATTAGATACCACACCAATAATACAACATGGCTGCATCTGCACCATTAGATACCACACCAATAATACAACATGGCTGCATCTGCACCATTAGATACCACACCAATAATACAGCATGGCTGCATCTGCACCATTAGATACCACACCAATAATACAACATGGCTGCATCTGCACCATTAGATACCACACCAATAATACAACATGGCTGCATCTGCACCATTAGATACCACACCAATAATACAACATGGCTGCATCTGCACCATTAGAAAACCACCTCACTTGCTGAAATGGCAACATTTACTGAAGGCAGTGTCATTTTCGATGGGATCTACAAAAAAAAATTTTTTTGTTTTTTTAATGATTAGCTTCTTGTGAAATAGGGTGCCCAGCTATTGATATCTAGGGCGTGCTTTCATGATTATTTAAGCTACTTAGTGCCTAATCTCTGGGAGAGTCCAACTACTGAATGCCTAGGCCTACTTCATAAGGAGCCCGGCTATTGGCTGAGTGCATCTAGGTTGTGAGGTTGCATCCCATCAACACTTTGGAACTAAATGTACTATGGTCCACATATACATGCTAGATATTGATAGTCACTTATTTGCTGGTTCTCATAAATGGTCAAATAAGAATAGCACATCCTCTGATGAAGGCTTGAGTGGAATGTCATGGTGAGTGATTGTTGGAAAGGTTATTGTTTATAGCTGGAGAATGGGTCTAGGCAAGAGACTAAGCAGACTTTATCTGGGCATGGAATAACACAGCACTGAAGTCAAGCTCAAACCTTTATGTCAACATCTTTAAGAGGTGTATATAAAAATTGGTTACTTTAAGTGAGAGCTATATATAAGTAGCTGTAAGTGAGAGCTTTATATAAGTAGCTGTGAGTAAGAGCTATGTATAAGTACCTGTAAGTGAGAGCTATATATAAGTAGCTGTGAGTGAGAGCTATGTATCAGTAGCTGTAAGTGAGAGCTATATATAAGTAGCTTTGAGTGAGAGCTATATAAGTAGCTGTGAGTGAGAGCTATATATAAGTAGCTGTGAGTGAGAGCTATTTATAAGTAGCTGTAAGTGAGAACTATATATAAGTAGCTGTAAGTGAGAGCTATATATAAGTAGCTGTAAGTGAGAGCTATGTATAAGTAGCTGTATAAGTGAGAGCTATGTATAAGTAGCTGTGAGTGAGAGCTATATATAAGTAGCTGTAAGTGAGAGCTATTTATCAGTAGCTGTAAGTGAGAGCTATATATAAGTAGATGTGAGTGAGAGCTATGTATCAGTAGCTGTAAGTGAGAGCTATATATAAGTAGCTGTGAGTGAGAGCTATGTATAAGTAGCTGTAAGTGAGAGCTATGTATCAGTAGCTGTAAGTGAGAGCTCTGTATAAGTAGCTGTAAGTAGAGCTATGAATAAGTACCTATGAGTGAGAGCCATATATAAGTAGCTGTGAGTGAGAGCTATGTATCAGTGAGAGCTATATATAAGTAGCTGTGAGTGAGAGCTATATATAAGTAGCTGTGAGTGAGAGCTATATATAAGTAGCTGTGAGTGAGAGCTATATATAAGTAGCTGTGAGTGAGAGCTATGTATAAGTAGCTGTAAGTGAGAGCTAGTAGCTGTGAGTGAGAGCTATGTATCAGTAGCTGTAAGTGAGAGCTATATATAAGTAGCTGTGAGTGAGAGCTATATATAAGTAGCTGTGAGTGAGAGCTATATATAAGTAGTTGTGAGTGAGAGCTATATATAAGTAGCTGTAAGTGAGAGCTCTGTATAAGTAGCTGTAATTGAGAGCTATGTATAAGTAGCTGTAAGTGAGAGCTATATTAAGTAGATGTGAGTGAGAGCTATGTATAAGTAGCTGTAAGTGAGAGCTATGTATAAGTAGCTGTAAGTGAGAACTATATATAAGTAGCTGTAAGTGAGAGCTATATATAAGTAGCTGTAAGTGAGAGCTATTTATAAGTAGCTGTAAGTGAGAGCTATGTATAAGTAGCTGTGAGTGAGAGCTATATATAAGTAGCTGTAAGTGAGAGCTAATATATAAGTAGCTGTGAGTGAGAGCTATGTATCAGTAGCTGTAAGTGAGAGCTATATATAAGTAGCTGTGAGTGAGAGCTATATATAAATAGCTGTGAGTTTGAGCTATATATAAGTAGCTGTGAGTGAGAGCTATATATAAGTAACTGTAAGTGAGAGCTCTATATAAGTAGCTGTAAGTGAGAGCTATGTATAAGTAGCTGTGAGTGAGAGCTATGTATAAGTAGCTGTGCGTGAGAGCTATATATAAGTAGCTGTAAGTGAGAGCTATATATAAGTAGAGCTCTGTAAGTGAGAGCTATGTAAAGTAGCTGTAAGTGAGAGCTATATATATAAGTAGCTGTAAGTGGGAGCTATATATAAGTAGCTGTGAGCGAGAGCTATATATAAGTAGCTGTGAGTGAGAGCTATATATAAGTAGCTGTAAGTGAGAGCTATGTATCAGTAGCTGTAAGTGAAAGCTATATATAAGTAGCTATGAGTGAGAGCTATGTATAAGTAACTGTAAGTGAGAGCTCTGTATAAGTAGCTGTGAGTGAGAGCTATATATAAGTAGCTGTGAGTGAGAGCTATATATAAGTAGCTGTGAGTGAGAGGTATATATAAGTGGCTGTGAGTGAGAGCTAAGTATAAGTAGCTGTAAGTGAGAACTCTGTATAAGTAGCTGTAAGTGAGAGCTATGTATAAGTAGCTGTGAGTGAGAGCTATATATAAGTAGCTGTGAGTGAGAGCTATGTATCAGTAGCTGTAAGTGAGAACTATATATAAGTAGCTGTAAGTGAGAGCTATATATAAGTAGCTGTAAGTGAGAGCTATGTATAAGTAGCTGTGAGTGAGAGCTATATACAAGTAGCTGTGAGTGAGAGCTATATATAAGTAGCTGTAAGTGAGAGCTATGTATAAGTAGCTATAAGTGAGAGCTATGTATATGTAGCTGTGAGTGAGAGCTATGTATCAGTAGCTGTAAGTGAGAACTATATATAAGTAGCTGTAAGTGAGAGCTATTTATCAGTAGCTGTAAGTGAGAGCTATATATAAGTAGATGTGAGTGAGAGCTATGTATCAGTAGCTGTAAGTGAGAGCTATATATAAGTAGCTGTGAGTGAGAGCTATGTATAAGTAGCTGTAAGTGAGAGCTATGTATCAGTAGCTGTAAGTGAGAGCTCTGTATAAGTAGCTGTAAGTAGAGCTATGAATAAGTACCTATGAGTGAGAGCCATATATAAGTAGCTGTGAGTGAGAGCTATGTATCAGTGAGAGCTATATATAAGTAGCTGTGAGTGAGAGCTATATATAAGTAGCTGTGAGTGAGAGCTATATATAAGTAGCTGTGAGTGAGAGCTATATATAAGTCGCTGTAAGTGATTGTTCTGTATAAGTAGCTGTAAGTGAGAGCTATGATAAGTAGCTGTGAGTGAGAGCTATATATAAGTAGCTGTAAGTGAGAGCTATGTATCAGTAGCTGTAAGTAGAGCTATATATAAGTAGCTATGAGTGAGAGCTATGTATCAGTAGCTGTAAATGAGAGCTATATATAAGTAGCTGTGAGTGAGAGCTGTGTATAATTAGCTGTAAGTGAGAGCTATGAATAAGTAGCTGTGAGTGAGAGCTATATATAAGTAGCTGTGAGTGAGAGCTATGTATCAGTGAGAGCTATATATAAGTAGCTGAGTGAGAGCTATATATAAGTAGCTGTGAGTGAGAGCTATATATAAGTAGCTGTGAGTGAGAGCTATATATAAGTAGCTGTAAGTGAGAACTAAGTATAAGTAGCTGTAAGTGAGAGCTATATATAAGTAGCTGTGAGTAAGAGCTATGTATCAGTAGCTGTAAGTGAGTGCTATATATCGGTGAGAGCTATATATAAGTAGCTGAGTGAGAGCTATATATAAGTAGCTGTGAGTGAGAGCTATATATAAGTAGCTGTGAGTGAGAGCTATATATAAGTAGCTGTGAGTGAGAGCTATATATAAGTAGCTGTGAGTGAGAGCTATGTATCAGTAGCTATAAGTAAGAGCTCTGTATAAGTAGCTGTAAGTGAGAGCTATGTATCAGTAGCTGTAAGTGAGAGCTATATATAAGTAGCTGTGAGTGAGATCTATGTATCAGTAGCTGTAAATGAGAGCTATATATAAGTAGCTGTGAGTGAGAGCTATATATAAGTAGCTGTGAGTGAGAGCGATATATAAGTAGATGTAAGTGAGAGCTATATATAAATAGCTGTGAGTTTGAGCTATATATAAGTAGCTGTGAGTGAGAGCTATATATAAGTAACTGTAAGTGAGAGCTCTGTATAAGTAGCTGTAAGTGAGAGCTATATATAAGTAGCTGTGAGTGAGAGCTATGTATAAGTAGCTCTAAGTGAGAACTATATAAGTAGCTGTAAGTGAGAGCTATATATAAGTAGCTGTAAGTGAGAGCTATTTATTAGTAGCTGTAAGTGAGAGCTCTGTATAAGTAGCTGTAAGTGAGAGCTATGTATAAGTAGCTGTGAGTGAGAGCTATATATAAGTAGCTGTGAGTTAGAGCTTTGTATCAGTAAGAGCTATATATAAGTAGCTGTGAGTGAGAGCTATATATAAGTAGCTGTGAGTGAGAGCTATATATAAGTAGCTGTGAGTGAGAGCTATGTATAAGTAGCTGTAAGTGAGAGCTAGTAGCTGTGAGTGAGAGCTATGTATCAGTAGCTGTAAGTGAGAGCTATATATAAGTAGCTGTGAGTGAGAGCTATATATAAGTAGCTGTGAGTGAGAGCTATATATAAGTAGTTGTGAGTGAGAGCTATATATAAGTAGCTGTAAGTGAGAGCTCTGTATAAGTAGCTGTAATTGAGAGCTATGTATAAGTAGCTGTAAGTGAGAGCTATATTAAGTAGATGTGAGTGAGAGCTATGTATAAGTAGCTGTAAGTGAGAGCTATGTATAAGTAGCTGTAAGTGAGAACTATATATAAGTAGCTGTAAGTGAGAGCTATATATAAGTAGCTGTAAGTGAGAGCTATTTATAAGTAGCTGTAAGTGAGAGCTATGTATAAGTAGCTGTGAGTGAGAGCTATATATAAGTAGCTGTAAGTGAGAGCTAATATATAAGTAGCTGTGAGTGAGAGCTATGTATCAGTAGCTGTAAGTGAGAGCTATATATAAGTAGCTGTGAGTGAGAGCTATATATAAATAGCTGTGAGTTTGAGCTATATATAAGTAGCTGTGAGTGAGAGCTATATATAAGTAACTGTAAGTGAGAGCTCTATATAAGTAGCTGTAAGTGAGAGCTATGTATAAGTAGCTGTGAGTGAGAGCTATGTATAAGTAGCTGTGCGTGAGAGCTATATATAAGTAGCTGTAAGTGAGAGCTATATATAAGTAGAGCTCTGTAAGTGAGAGCTATGTAAAGTAGCTGTAAGTGAGAGCTATATATATAAGTAGCTGTAAGTGGGAGCTATATATAAGTAGCTGTGAGCGAGAGCTATATATAAGTAGCTGTGAGTGAGAGCTATATATAAGTAGCTGTAAGTGAGAGCTATGTATCAGTAGCTGTAAGTGAAAGCTATATATAAGTAGCTGTGAGTGAGAGCTATGTATAAGTAACTGTAAGTGAGAGCTCTGTATAAGTAGCTGTGAGTGAGAGCTATATATAAGTAGCTGTGAGTGAGAGCTATATATAAGTAGCTGTGAGTGAGAGGTATATATAAGTGGCTGTGAGTGAGAGCTAAGTATAAGTAGCTGTAAGTGAGAACTCTGTATAAGTAGCTGTAAGTGAGAGCTATGTATAAGTAGCTGTGAGTGAGAGCTATATATAAGTAGCTGTGAGTGAGAGCTATGTATCAGTAGCTGTAAGTGAGAACTATATATAAGTAGCTGTAAGTGAGAGCTATATATAAGTAGCTGTAAGTGAGAGCTATGTATAAGTAGCTGTGAGTGAGAGCTATATACAAGTAGCTGTGAGTGAGAGCTATATATAAGTAGCTGTAAGTGAGAGCTATGTATAAGTAGCTATAAGTGAGAGCTATGTATATGTAGCTGTGAGTGAGAGCTATGTATCAGTAGCTGTAAGTGAGAACTATATATAAGTAGCTGTGAGTGAGAGCTATGTATAAGTAGCTGTAAGTACGAGCTATATAAGTGGCAGTAAGTGAGAACTATGTATAAATAGCTGTAAGTACGAGCTATATAAGTGGCTGTAATTGAGAGCTATATATAAGTAGCTGTAAGTGAGAGCTATATATAAGTAGCCATGAGTGAGAGCTATGTATCAGTAGCGAACTATATATAAGTAGCTGTGACTGAGAGCTATATATAAGTAGCTGTGAGTGGGAGCTATGTATCAGCTGTAAGTGAGAACTATATATAAGTAGCTGTAAGTGGGAGCTATATATAAATAGCTGTAAGTGAGAGCTCTGTATAAGTAGCTGTAAGTGAGAGCTCTGTATAAGTAGCTGTGAGGGAGAGCTATATCTAAGTAGCTGTGAGTGAGAGCTATGTATAAGTAGCTGTAAGTAAGAGCTATATATAAGTAGCTGTGAGTGAGAGCTATGTATAAGTAGCTGTAAGTGAGAGCTATATATAAGTAGCTGTGAGTGAGAGCTATGTATACTGTGAGTGAGAGCTATGTATAAGTAGCTGTGAGTGAGAGCTATATATAAGTAGCTGTAAGTGAGAGCTATTTATAAGTAGCTGTAAGTGAGAGCTATATATAAGTAGCTGTAAGTGAGAGCTCTGTATAAGTAGCTGTGAGTGAGAGCTATATAAGTAGCTGTAAGTGAGAACTATGTATAAGTAGCTGTAAGTGAGAGCTATATATAAGTAGCTGTGAGTGAGAGCTATGTATAAGTAGCTGTAAGTGAGAACTATATATAAGTAGCGAGCTATATATAAGTAGCTGTAAGTGAGAGCTCTGTATACGTAGCTGTGAGTGAGAGCTATATAAGTAGTTGTAAGTGAGAACTATATATAAGTAGCTGTGAGTGAGAGCTATGTATAAGTAGCTGTGAGTGAGAGCTATTTATAAGTAGCTGTAAGTGAGAGCTATGTATAAGTAGCTGTGAGAGCTATATATAAGTAGCTCTAAGTGAAAGCTATGCTGTAATTTTTCTTAAGATTCCATTCATAAACTTCAATGGAAAAGAATCTGCCCTGAACCTCAACTGACACCTAAAATAGAATGCAGTGAGTCTGTGTCCGAAGTGCATGTAATATTGTGGAGCGTCAAATTGTCAGAGCCATACAAAGTTCCTTAGATAGTTTAAGGCATATACTTCAAGGTTTCTGATGTTGAGAGTTTCCAATGTAGTTCCATCTAATCTCTGTCTGAAGTGGTTTATTGTCATCCAGTATACCAAACAGGATAAAACCTGGAAAGTATCTACCCAGCACAACTGGTTAACAATTGATTTGGCTCTCATAGTGTAAAGTGAGAGAAGGAGGGATTCATCGGCATTGTGTTCTTTTTGCAGGACCACCAAACAGGCAAAGAGGTGGTAGTCAAAGTGCAGTAAATGATCCATTAGTGCTATCCTCCTACCAAAAGCCCCCACTGGATAAAGATGGCATTCTTGTGCACTATGAGCAGAGTGTTATGCATCATCATGCTACAGCAAAGGCAAGTATAACTCTATTAATCCTGACACCAGAGTAGATAGCATTCTTATGAAAAAGAGAAATGAGAAGGAATAAGGAAACTGAGAAATTCTTTGCCAAACTGTGTAGTATGGTGTAGAGTTTTTAGCCAAACAAGATTTGCCTTTCAGAGAGGATAAGGTTGATTTTCTAAATTTTCTGATGATTCTGTAATAGAAGTAATTTTGTAGCTACCATCCACCCTCCTAGGAAAAGAGAATAGCACTCTCCAGAAGCACATTCTATTTAGTAGTAAAAATGAAAAATACGCCAGCAAAACAATCCAGAACTAATGATATGCCTGCAAAAAAAAGATGGAGGTTAACTAAGGAGCTTAAACTAAATGTTTGCCATTCGTAATAATAGCAGATGAAGTTACCCATCCTCTTGTAAACCAAGAGATCCTTTCAGTTGCTTACAATATGTGGTTTGACTTCACTGCAAACCCCCAATATCAGAAAATGACTCATTAACTTGAGAGAGCAAATGGTCCCACAATAGCCAAGACAATTTTAGAATCACTTGATTCCCTTTGCATCCACACAATAGCCTTGCTGTTAGAATTGTTCACTAGATTGAATTTGTTCATTACAGTTAACTTCTTCAAATAATGCAGGTCTTCCATTTCTTAGTTGCAAGAGCTCATAGGTCCCTCAGCAAGATAGGTTGCAGGTACTTGCTTCTCTGCTGCTCTAGTAAGTCATTTTGACAGCAGGTCATGTTCACTTGAAGAGTTTAGATATGCTTGCGCATCACATGAATCAACAAACGATCTACAACCTTATGGTATTAGATGTATGCAAAGACATCACAGATTCCCTCCACCTAAAAGAAATTGGCTAAAGCATAAAATCAAAATAATATTTGACACCCTACACTCTGATTTGTATTGATAACACATGTTAAAGTGAGAACATACCCATTACATTATGTGGGCATTTCCAAATTAACACATCCATAGGCATGGTCTGAATGTCCCAACTGATGAAATTTAGCTGGCTACACCCATGATGTAGCTATGATCTGTTCTCAAACTTAAACTTCCCTCTTCTGTCCCGGCAAAGCGGTGTCCCTGCTAGTAATCAAATAAATGATGTGGAAGAGGGATGGGGAGACCATTTATTACATAGACACAGTTCAAGGGAGACATTTAGCTAAGGTGGTACCAAATCTATTCTGACAGTGCAAAGCAAGTGTCACTCCATTTCCTTTAACAGGTGACAGAATTTACTGACCACAAAAAAAATTAAAATTGCCAAACTTTATGCTTAGTGCACTTAATTTAACCCACTCACTGTCACAAGCGTTTATATACGCAAAAAGTTGTTTATCAAATTAAAAAATCCATAAAAAACGATCGTACCGTTCACAGACACATAATAGAGGTCCTACATTCTTACCCTACGACCGTACCGAATATAAAGGCAATAGACGTTCGGTAACTAGGGTAGTAATATTGAAAAGTCGGACCCACTCAGAATTTCAAATCATGTTCAAGATGGCGGTTGGACTGTCCTTGGATAAAGTTATTTCTCAGGTTTAGGGCGACAATTTTGGACTTTCTGAGGATGAAAGCAGTGATCAAGAAGGCGCTGGCATCTCATCCTACCTTGGCCAGAGCCGTGTTGACCCTGAATTTCTTCTATCGCTTGGCAGAATAGTTGCTGATGACCTACCTTCAAGGAAGCGTAGCGCTTTCACTCGAGGTGACGATCTAGATGGAGATGAGAATACCAGCGATGAAGAAGGTATTTACAGTCAGTTTAGCTACAGTTTAGCTATAGCTAGTTTTGTTGTTAGCAAAGCAGAGCATGGAACTACAATGCTCTTTTAGTTTCGTTGTTGCGGTAGTCCGCGGTAAAATTATTTGATGCCAATTTCTTATTCCCTTCAGGTTTGATGCATGAAGCATTGGATTGGGCAGCTTCATCAACTCTGACACAATCTATTGTTGCTAGCCCTCCTATTACTGTGGTGGCTGTTTCATCACCTTCTCCATTGTTCCTACCAGTATCTGCAACACTAGGTTGTGTAACCTCTGCATCAGGTTCTATGACTTATGTGACATCTGTAGTCACTCCTATACTATTTCCATCATCATCATTGTCTGTTCCATCATCATGCCCTCCTTTATTTTTACCCTCGCACTCTGTGTCCTCTTCTAGTGAAGTATGCACTCCTTCACGACCAGTTGTTCAGCTTAGTCATAGCACTAGGAGTGTTCGTCATGCTCGAGTTTGTCAGAGTAGTGGTAGTGAAATAGCTTCTTGTGCTTCAAGTTCTGCTCTGCCTTTAGCTAGTCCTCTTTTTCTTTCTGGAACTTCACCTACCATTTAGCTCCGTCTCTTGCTTCTTCTACTGTGTCCTCAGCTAGAACCCCCTCCTCTAATTCTCCAGAAGAGGGTGTTTGCGTATATGGTTGAGGCATGCATTCTGAACAGCTATGTTCTAGACTCTCATGTCCGCAGAGCAGATCACCTTGCCAGGGGTTACAGGAAGAGAGATTTTTTTACCTTCCGGTTGGAGGTAGCTAAGGAACTAGTGGTATGCTTCTGCTCACGTCAGCATGCTGGCCGCCCTCGCTCAGTTCATAATGAGCATCTAGACCGGCTGAACACCACGCTTGGCAGTGGTCAGCACTAACCGAAAAACAGCAGCACTTGGTGTATTGTCTGTGTAGCAGTTGGAAACATGTCTGGAATCTCAAACGACCATGAGACCACTTATTTGCCGTCACTGCAAAGTACCACTGTGTGTCACAAAGAGGGACTGTTTTTTTCAAGTACCACACCATGGTAGACTTCGTAGTTTCCTAATTTTTGCTTCACTTTTTTTAAATTTTACTTTCTATGGTATTTCCATTTTTGTCTCTGTTCTATGTGCCTGCTAGATGGCTGTTGTTTTGTATATGCATGTTTTTGTTGCTATTGTTGTCCTGTTATGGGAAGATGAAGATGTAATAAATAATTGTTCATACAACACCAACATGATAACAATATCTTCATAATATTAAAAAATAAAATATATATATGTTATGCAAGTTTTGTGAATACAATGAGTGTGTGCATATATATATATATAATACACATGTTGCATTGTCAAGCATATTGAAGTAAGAGCTATCATTAGGCTGTAATTACATAATGATATTCATCTTTTGTGGTCATTGCTTAGCAACCTAAAGTTGACCACAATATTTGTCGACACCAATGCTATCCCATCAACCATGATTGGTAGGGACTTTAGTGCATTCCTGATTTAATATTAATTTTTATTTGCACCCGAGTCCAATAATTAAAAAAATGCTGGACGGTGAATGGGTTAACGAACTTGACCAATGAATATAATTATGCCAAACCTGAGGAGTAATGTGAACACAAAATAGGACGGAGATAGAGGGATAAGGAAAATTCTGCCCCAAATGCTCTAGCTTCCCCCAAATAACTTGAAGGTAATCATGTGCAGTGGAACCTCCCACTTTTCTGGACAGTGCGAGACCGAAATTGCTTGTAATTCTGAATTTGCAACTTATTCAATCATGAAATGTAGGTGTGGCTAAACACTGGTCATGTAGACATAACCATAAAGAGTTGCTTTCTTCTGTGTGCTATTTCCCACTGTATGTCACGTAATGCACAATTATTTTATTTCCAGACCATTTGTATGAAACATTTTCTTCCTTGACTAAAATTGTGTTGAGTGTAAGCCAAACCCCTTGGTCCACTCTAAATATGTGGGCAGCTTCCTCAAGATTAAATAAATAATTTCTTGCCACAGCATGATCCTGATTATGATCATACTTCACAGAGCATAAGTGGATTAGGGCTCAGTCAAAATTAGGGCCAGAGCAATGGCTAGAGTTAGGACTAGGTTAGTGGCTAGGGATAGGAGCAGGAAAATAGCTAGAGCTATATGGAAGCTGAATCTTTAATGAGCTTTCTTCTTTTTGGTTATGGACGTTGTCATCACTGGAAAACGAAAATACAAGCACAAAGCAATGCTTAAATCACTGGCACAGAGCAATGCTTAAATCACTGACATAGAGCAATGCTTAAGTCACTGACACAGAGCAATGCTTAAATCACTGACATAGAGCAATGCTTAAATCACTGGCACAGAGCAATGCTTAAATCACTAGCACAGAGCAATGCTTAAATCACTAGCACAGAGCAATGCTTAAATCACTAGCACAGAGCAATGCTTAAATCACTGGCACAGAGCAATGCTTAAATCACTGGCACAGAGCAATGCTTAAATCACTGACACAGAGCAATGCTTAAATCACTAGCACAGAGCAATGCTTAAATCACTGGCACAGAGCAATGCTTAAATCACTGACACAGAGCAATGCTTAAATCACTGGCACAGAGCAATACTTAAATCACTGGCACAGAGCAATGCTTAAATCACTGACACAGAGCAATGCTTAAATCACTGGCACAGAGCAATGCTTAAATCACTGACACAGAGCAATGCTTAAATCACAAGCACAGGGCAATGCTTAAATCACTGGCACAGAGCAATGCTTAAATCACTGACACAGAGCAATGCTTAAATCACTGGAACAGAGCAATGCTTAAATCACTGACACAGAGCAATGCTTAAATCACAAGCACAGAGCAATGCTTAAATCACTGGCACAGAGCAATGCTTAAATCACTGACACAGAGCAATGCTTAAATCACTGGCACAGAGCAATGCTTAAATCACTGACACAGAGCAATGCTTAAATCACAAGCACAGAGCAATGCTTAAATCATTGACACAGAGCAATGCTTAAATCACTGGCACAGAGCAATGCTTAAATCACAAGCACAGAGCAATGCTTAAATCACAAGCACAGAGCAGTGCTTAAATCACTGGCACAGAGCAATGCTTAAATCACTGGCACAGAGCAATGCTTAAATCACTGACACAGAGCAATGCTTAAATCACTGGCACAGAGCAATGCTTAAATCACTGACACAGAGCAATGCTTAAATTACTGGCACAGAGCAATGCTTAAATCACTGCAATGCTTAAATCACAAGCACAGGGCAATGCTTAAATCACTGGCACAGAGCAATGGTTAAATCACTAGCACAGAGCAATGCTTAAATCACTGACACAGAGCAATGCTTAAATCATTGACACAGAGCAATGCTTAAATCACTGGCACAGAGCAATGCTTAAATCACTGGCACAGAGCAATGCTTAAATCACAAGCACAGAGCAATGCTTAAATCACAAGCACAGAGCAATGCTTAAATCACTGGCACAGAGCAATGCTTAAATCACTGACACAGAGCAACGCTTAAATCACTGACACAGAGCAATGCTTAAATCACTGGCACAGAGCAATGCTTAAATCACTGGCACAGAGCAATGCTTAAATCACTAGCACAGAGCAATGCTTAAATCACTAGCACAGAGCAATGCTTAAATCACTGGCACAGAGCAATGCTTAAATCACTGGCACAGAGCAATGCTTAAATCACTGACACAGAGCAATGCTTAAATCACTGGCACAGAGCAGTGCTTAAATCACTGGCACAGAGCAATGCTTAAATCACAAGCACAGGGCAATGCTTAAATCACTGGCACAGAGCAATGCTTAAATCACTAGCACAGAGCAATGCTTAAATCACTGGCACAGAGCAATGCTTAAATCACTGGCACAGAACAATGCTTAAATCACAAGCACAGAGCAATGCTTAAATCACAAGCACAGGGCAATGCTTAAATCACTGGCACAGAGCAATGCTTAAATCACTGGCACAGAGCAATGCTTAAATCACTGGCACAGAGCAATGCTTAAATCACTGACACAGAGCAATGCTTAAATCACTGGCACAGAGCAATGCTTAAATCACTGGCACAGAGCAATGCTTAAATCACTGGCACAGAGCAATGCTTAAATCACTGACACAGAGCAATGCTTAAATCATTGACACAGAGCAATGCTTAAATCACTGGCACAGAGCAGTGCTTAAATCACTGGCACAGAGCAATGCTTAAATCACAAGCACAGGGCAATGCTTAAATCACTGGCACAGAGCAATGCTTAAATCACTAGCACAGAGCAATGCTTAAATCACTGGCACAGAGCAATGCTTAAATCATTGACACAGAGCAATGCTTAAATCACTGGCACAGAGCAATGCTTAAATCACTAGCACAGAGCAATGCTTAAATCACTAGCACAGAGCAATGCTTAAATCACTAGCACAGAGCAATGCTTAAATCACTGGCACAGAGCAATGCTTAAATCATTGACACAGAGCAATGCTTAAATCACTGACACAGAGCAATGCTTAAATCACTAGCACAGAGCAATGCTTAAATCATTGACACAGAGCAATACTTAAATCACTGGCACAGAGCAATGCTTAAATCACTGACACAGAGCAATGCTTAAATCACAAGCACAGAGCAATGCTTAAATCACTGGCACAGAGCAATGCTTAAATCACTGGCACAGAGCAATGCTTAAATCTCTAGCACAGAGCAATGCTTAAATCACTAGCACAGAGCAATGCTTAAATCACTGGCACAGAGCAATGCTTAAATCACTGGCACAGAGCAATGCTTAAATCTCTAGCACAGAGCAATGCTTAAATCACTAGCACAGAGCAATGCTTAAATCACTAGCACAGAGCAATGCTTAAATCACTAGCACAGAGCAATGCTTAAATTACAAGCACAGAGCAATGCAAGCACAGGTTAATGCTTAAATCACTGGCAACATGTTTCACATGAAATGCATATCACTCATGAATTGTTTGAATGTTTATCTTAAAAAAGAGGATATATGATTGATTGTTTGTTTTATATACGATTAATTGGTGATTGTTTGTAAATATATGATTGTTGATTGTTTAATTGTTGATTGTTTGTTTATATATAAATGATTGTTGATTGTTTGTAATTAAATGATTGTTGATTGTTTGTAATTAAATGATTGTTGATTGTAATTAAATGATTATTGATTGTTTGTAATTAAATGATTGTTGAGTGTTTGTAATTAAATGGTTTGTTTGTATACGGATGATTTCTATTGATTGTTTGCAAGCTATAGAATTCCAGGGTTGGACTCAAAGGGGTTCTTTGGAGGTAACTTATCATAAGGAAGGTTATGGGTGTGTCAGATTTGGGATAGAGGTTTCACCTGGGTTCAAAGTGGAACCATACAGGTGCCTCTGAGGTGCAAATGGAACCATAGAGGTGTCCGCTGTAGTGCAAATGGACCATAGAGGTGTCCCTTGTTGTCAAATAGAACCATAGAGGTGCTTCCTGGGGTACAAATGGAGCCATAGAATTGCACAGCACATGGCATCGTCAGTCTGTCAGCCATTGAAATATTTGTACTAGTGTTTTTCACCTTCCCAATGATAGCACAAGGCAGCGCAATGTGGCAGTTACCAACAAACCTCCACTAGCTATATACATTAGAGCTCACCTCATCCAAACAGTTATTAGTGGGACTGCTTCTATTCCTTGTCTTTTAGAAAACCACCATAGTTGCTGATAATTATGATGAAATTAACTTAACAAAAGGCAGCAGCATCATTGATGCATTCTTCCAAAACAATTACATAATGATAAGCTTTCAATGCTCTGCTTCATGAGGAATCTAGATACTGGATGCTTAAGTAGCACTGCTACTGGATCCCTAAGCTCTGTTTCATGGGGAGCCCAGGTACTAGGTGCCTAGCTCTACTTCATGGGTAGCCCTTGTATAAGCCCTGCTTCATGGGGAGGCTAGGTACTGGTGCCTAATCCCTGCTTCATGGGGATCCCAGGTACAGGGAGGTAGGTGCCTAAGCCCTGCTTCATGGGGATCCCAGGTACTGGGTGGTAGGTGCCTAAGCTCTGCTTCATGGGGAGCCCAGGTACTGGGTGGTAGGTGCCTATGCACTGCTTCATGGGGAGCCTAGGTACTGGGTGGTACGTGCCTAAGCCCTGCTTCATGGGGAGCCTAGGTACTGGGTGGTAGGTGCCTATGCCCTGCTTCATGAAGAGCCCAGGTACTGGGTGGTAGGTGCCTATGCACTGCTTCATGGGGAGCCTAGGTACTGGGTGGTACGTGCCTAAGCCCTGCTTCATGGGGAGCCTAGGTACTGGGTGGTAGGTGCCTATGCCCTGCTTCATGAAGAGCCCAGGTACTGGGTGGTAGGTGCCTAAGCCCTGCTTCATGGGGAGCTAGGTACTGTGTGGTAGGTGCCTATGCCCTGCTATGCTCTGCTTCTAAGGCAGCTCAGCTACTGGCTACAGATGACAGAACCTGCTTACTTAGCACCTATTATTCTTTCAAGCTTGTGTGGCATTAACACAGAGACCTATAACAGCAATTATACTCTGTAATCAATACTTGCATCACTTACCTTGCTCGTACAGGCAACACTAGGCACCTTTGCTAGTCATATATATATAGGATAAGTTGAATGATTTATTTATTGATCGATTGATGGTGTACAATTCCAGGCAGAGGACTCAAAGTCACTCATGGGAGTAATTTCTCATAATGAATAGTTCTTCTCTTCACCCCCCCCCCCCCCCCCCCCCCCCCCCTTCTCAATCAGTGGCCATAATGCATAGCCATGACTGTTTGTATATGCATTATATATGTCCTGTTTAGAGGACACTAGATGTCACACAAGCTTGAAAGCACACCCACAACAAGCAGGCTATATCAACCCTGACGAACAGTCAGTTGACATAATGTAGATAAAATCTTTCTCGATACTCAAATTAAAATTTACTAAATCATTGCTTGAGTTAGATGCTCTATCCTTCACTATTCCTGATGAAGGCATCTAGCCGAAACAGTGATTGAGTAAATCTCTTTAGTTGTGACAAGACCCATGTGGAGAGGTGTAAAGTCATTTGTTCACAATGTTGGTGACTCAGGTTACCATTGCATTCCATTCCGCTGGCATTCGCTGCATTGCTTAGATGCAGCATTCCATTGCATTGCATTCAGTAGAAACTGACCTAGACCTCACCACTAGCTTTTTTACATGAAAGTGATTGTAGGCTATATCATCTTACTAAATATAAAGTGGAAATTCTGTGGATTTGTTCATTGTCTGTTCACCTTGGTACTCAAGATCTCTGGTTTGATTTGAAATCATTCATCCTACTCCTTCCCCCCTTTTTTCACTTACCACCTCCCCACCACCCCCCACCCCCCACACCGTCCCACCCACCAACCCGCATGTTTACTTGATATTGAAAGTCAATTTTGGAAGGTATTACTTTTTCCCCTACAACATTGGGATATTAATGGTGAGATGGCTTAGTAGATGGTAGCATTAATCAACAGCTGCTTCAAAGGCTTGAAAGCACTCCTGCAATAGAGGGCAGGTATCTCACCTAGTAGATAGATGCATATATAGATACATAGATGGCTTATAGCATACATGGAAATACCGAGTTAGCTATCCAACTCCCCACTGAGAGTTCGCTTTAGTCACCAATCAAAATATCTACTGTTTAATGGTGGTGATCTTGAAGCAGACACCGTATTATGGGTAGAGTTAGCAATAGCAACAACTGAAATAACAAAAGTGGTATAATTCATTGCTGCTGAACTATAATAAATAACCAAAAATAACAATTTTAAAATGGAAAGAGAAATATTTTACAATAGTAATTGACTGTCTCAATAATCAATTGAAATTTACTCACTCAACATTTCGGTTAGATGGCTGGCCTTCATCAGGAATAATAAGATGCTAAGACTCTGTGAGATAGATAAATATTGGTAGCTAGCCATTCACCATGTGATGCAAACCACACCCTGGCACACGCATCCAGCAAGTAAACCGGATGTGATAAGTAATAGGAATTTATAACAATAATTAAAAAATAACAAAAAAAGTTTTTTATTGCCAGCCTACAGAAGAAGCAATGCCTTAATACCTTAATACCTGAGTGTGAAGACCTGGAGGCCAAACTGGAACCGGCACTAGGAAGTAAATACCAGAGGATTCAAACCTTCTGTGGGGGGAAGGGGGGAGCAGAAATGACCCAAAGCAAATCCAAGCAGAAACATCAAAAGAAGCCGGAGACATGTTTGGAGAGAAGGAGTTTGAGAGAAGTGAAGTTTCAACCCCAAGACTTGAACAGATGGGTGGTAATCTGACAGAAGAATCTTTCTCCAACTCAGGTAAAGTGTTTACTTTATGTCTTAAATTGCGCATGTTCCTACCTTTGATGTATACCACAGTTGCAGTGGAAGAGATGGCCAGGAAACTGAGGACAACACAGCACATAAGCTTCAAGGAGGAGGATGTGGAATTTTGAGAAGTGTACGGGAAAACAAAGGATAACCCGACAAAGGAACAGAGGAAGGCCCTTGGAGAACTGAGGAACATGGAAGAGATCATGATCTAACCAGCAGACAAGGGGAAAACACTATCCTGGTGACAAAAGAATGTTACATTTCAAAGCTGACAGGAATGCTGGAGACCAAGACATATGGAATACTGAAGAAGGATGCTACCAAGACATAGGAAAGCAAAGTGGGTCCTTACTAAAAAATTTGGAGAGAGCAGGAGAAATAATAACTGCCTTATACAATAGATTGTGTCTTGTATATGTGCACTGTCGTATAATCTTTCCAAGTTCATGGCACATTTGGTATGACGAAAGATGAGAGCTTGCATGAGGGGACTACAGTAGGTGCTGACAGGATTTAACTGTTGGAGTTGTATCCTACTTGAGGTATAAAGGAAAATACTACAAGGTTGCAGCAATGGCCTCTCTACTATTAGAGCCAAGAAAAAAACTGCCATTTTTTCCTGTCAAGGTTTTCTCAGTGGTTCCATCATCTTGAACATATGCCCTTTGATATTTAGCTTGGGTGCCACCCTGAATTTGGCCTCAAATCCAAGATGGCCGCAAAATCCAAAATGGCCGCCAAAATTAAATTACTAAGGTATTAATCCCCCCATAATTAACTTTTTGTATTTATTATGGGATTTACATGGAACTGGAAGCCAACCATAACAATCATGTACCACAGGTCGGGAAATCCATTCACCAGTGATAGAAACAAGAAACCCAGAGATACTGTTCATTCGCAAGTATCCAAATCACTGTCTGTCTGTGAGTCAGATGAGTGGACTGCTCCAATACTACTGCCAGAAGAGGTAGACCACAGCTCATCAACAATGTCACTTTCAGTAATCTCATCCTCTCCTGAGCTGTCAGCTCCTTTGTACTCACTATGGCTGTGTCTCAATTTTCTCTTCTTCTTTGGAAGCTGTTCCATGCCCCTCATATCTTCAATATCTGCATCATAATTGATGTCACCTGTATAATCAGAATGCTTTATCAAATAGATAGGCTGTGAATTGTAATACTTATAAACAACAAGTCTGATACAGTAAATGCACAATAGTATGTAACTCTGCTATAGGATTTACCTGCTGTTAACCTTGTTCTTCTGCTCGTCACTGTGAGGCTGGGTGGGAATTGCGGGCAGGTGAACCATATTGGCCTAATACCATCTTCCGTATCTTCCCAACCCCTGTCTTTGATAGAAGGATACTCAATATCTTGCTTCAGACATTGATACCAAATGAAAGCTTGTAAATCACTTCTCTTGAGGTGTTCATTGGTGCTATTCTCATCTGGCAAGATACTTGAACTGGATTTCACTTTCTGCTTGTCGTACATTCTGATCCTTGTTCTCACAAACTCTTCATGTTCACTTCCAGCATACATACAAGTTCTGAAGCCCTAGCCCTAGCCCTAGCCCTAGCCCTAGCACTAGCCCTGCCTGGTGTCAGCTTCATGGTGGTTGCAGGAGTCAAGCATCTCGATCTTTAGCTATTCCAAGTATGTCAGTTCATAGCACTGCCCTTGTTGTATCCTTAATTGGATCCTCCGTCACCACGGAGTTGGTATCAGTGCAGGCAAAAGGCGTGGCCTCGGCCTCGCCCTAGCCCCAACCCCAACCCTAGCCCAAGCTGACAGAAAGGGAAAATTCCGATAGTGGCAATGATCGATCCAATTAACACGAGGCTCCCCAGCCCAGCCGTAACTTGGAAGACGTGAGCCCCTCAGATAGGGTTCGGATCTGCACCTAGCTCTAACCAGACAGTCCCAGTGGCTTAATGGTTAGAGCACTGACCATGTAAGTCAGAGGTTGTGGGTTCGAGTCCTGTCTGGGACTGGGTTTTTTCCAAGTATGTCAGTTCATAGCACTGCCCTTGTTGTATCCTTAATTGGATCCTCCGTCACCACGGAGTTGGTATCAGTGCAGGCGAAAGGCGTGGCCTCGGCCTCGCCCTAGCCCCACCCCCAACCCTAGCCCTAGTCCTAGCCCTGCCTGGTGTCAGCTTCATGGTGGTTGCAGGAGTCAAGCATCTCGATCTTTAGCTATTAACCAGGTGTTCTCTTCCTCTGTTAATGTCAGTGGAACTTTCAGCTTGGATCTCACAGCATCAGTCTTGTCCAGAAATCGAATGTGCTCTGTCCTGTTTGCTGAGTTTCTCAGAAATGAATCCCAATCTTTCCCCTTAGGCATACTCTGTTCAGAGCTTGTGATGTGAGTTCTTCTTCCAGGTGTACCACGCCGACGTTGAGTGAGTTCCTTTGTTGTGGCTGCACTGTATGAATCAAATATGATCCCCAACTGGTGAGGTTTGGAGTCACATGATGGCAAGCAAAATTTTAACAGGGCTTCTGTCCAAGTTTGCTGAGCAGTAACAGATTTCACAGCAGCCATTCCGTCAATAAGCCAATTTCCCCCAAGTGGTGGTTTCTCAAGCACTGATTTAGACTCTTCTATAAGGTAGTTTCTCAATGCTGCCTTTGAACATTGTCTCAAATCTCTCTCTGGTGTGGCTAGAGCTAGTGGAACAGTAGTCAAGGGATATGAATGTACCTCATCTGGAGATGTTGCTTTTCCTACCAGTAAACCGAAGGCCTGTCTATCCTCTTTGAGGATATTAACAACTTTTAGGTCTTTTTTGGCCTTCTCCATCCCTGTTTTGATGTTGAGCCTGGTAATCTTGGTGAAAAAATTGACTCGCTCTTCCCTTGTTGCTCTCCAGCTTCCGTGGATGACATCAATCCTCTTACAACATTACAATGGATTTCCACACCAGTCTTCATATGATGAGCAGGACCATTCAGGAAAGGGTTAAAGTATTTGTCAAGCTGAAGTACTAGATTATGAACCATATTTTGATGCTGTGTTCTAGCCCCTATGGTGGTCTCCTTGTGGGCTGAGGAGGTGAGGATATTTACCTTTCCTTCAGCGTAGCTCTGAGCTTAGCCATGATATGACTGGTCTTGATGTTGTGCTCTCATTGGTACTGTATCCACCTTGATTGGACCACCTCTGACCTTCACTTCTCGGTTTATTGTGGACTCAGTTATCAGATCCCCATTGATTGTAGAGTAGGGCTCACCAGACAATGATACGCCGAACCCATTTTGGGCCAGATCATCCCATGCTTCTTTGTTATTCACCTTGATGTCTTGGAATTTGACATGCTGGAATGTAATATGCCCAAGATTATGAACCATAATCTTGGGCATAATTATGGAATTAAGGCCCGTTCTGCTGCTAGGTATCTTTCGATGCATTTCTCCCTGACTGCACTTATTAGACTCAACATCGCTGAAACGTCCATGAGATACTCCACAATCATCTTTGTCTGTGTCCCTTCTGCTGATGTCAATGAAAAACTTTGAACCCAGGCAATCACAATAGTGATTCAAGATTTTCTGGACAAGGGTACTGTCTGAGGCTAGCAATTGCTTCTTTAATGTGCAGGTCCAAATTGGTACCGATATTGCTTGACTTTATACGGTACCTAATTAAAGCCTCAAATGACTGTTTGTGCAAACAGACACATCTGTAGTAATGGCGGCCCTCAATCGCTTGAGCCACAAAACCTTCAGATATAGCTCCAGCTTCCACCCACCACTCACTGAAACCCAGACAACCATACTTTTTGAACAGAATCTTGAGGTTCACCAAAATTGTGTGGAAGCCTCCCATGAGAGGTATGACTTTTCCTGATTGATCCACGAAATGATCAGCATCTTGGAGTTGATTGCCTCATCAGCATGGGCAAATATATGACCCAACTCAAGGTCATTTGCAATCTGCACTTTCATATCCATGTACCACTTAATGACTTTGTATCTGGTGGCAATGGAACTACAGGAAGATACTCTAGCTTGCATTTAGTTGTTGAGCAATCAGTCACACCTTTCATGAATGTTATCCAAGAACCGACCGGGCCCAGTACATATTTTTCAACATCTGGAAAAGATTCTTTTAGGCAGTTATCACCAATGGTACCAACTAAAACCTAGGCAATGTTCAATGTCATTGCGTCATCTAGCAACGGGAGTTTTTTTGCAGTCATCATTTAAATTGCGGAATGATGGAGGGAGTGTCTTTTTTCTGGGGATTTTGAAGGAACCATAATCGGATATGCATAGGTAATAGAGGTTTTGTGGCCTGACTTGAAGTAGTTTATACACTGTACCTGGGTGATGTGTCTGTCTTGAATTGTCAATTATCAGTGTAGTTGTCATTCCTGAATGTTGGAACTATATTTTGTTTAATTTGTAGATACTATAAATACTAACTATCACTCACCATGTTCTATCACACACACATTACGCACATACCCATAATTTACAGTTTAAGTATGGGATGTCTGGATCAAAGCCCCCAGGCTAATTTTAAAGGACGTAGGTTCCGGATAGAGAAAACACTGACAGGAAGGAGAAAAATTAAGATAAAAAAGTAAGATTAAAATGTTGGCTGGATTTTGAGCGGCCATCTTGGATTTTGAGGACAAATCCTAGGAGGCCCCCAGCTAATTTCAAAGGGTATAGGTTCAGAATGACAAAAAAACTGAAAAAACTTTTACAGGAAAAGCTAAGAGGTAATTTTGTAATTTTGGCAACCATTTTGGATTTTAGCGGCCATCTTGGATTTGAGGCAAAATTCTGGGTGGCCCCCAAGCTAATATCAAAGGATAAGGGTTCAAGAAGATGGAACCACTGAGAAAACCTTGACAGGAAAAAATGGCAGTTTTTTCTTGGCTGGGCCCTGTCTATATCTAAAGTGGCAGCCAACCTTTAAATGTAGGAATTGGCACTCAAAACTACCCCCTGTACCAATGTTTTGGAAGAGATATGTGAATGATACCTTCTGCATAATATAGAAGGGGAGAGAGCAGGAGTTAACAACATCAGCCCATCCATAAAGTTTGCCACCTATACAGATATGAAGATGGAAGGCTAACTGCAACAGTTAAAAAACCCACACACACCAATCGCTATGTTGATTATAGATCACATCATCCTATTCATGTCATAAGAAGAGTGGTAAGAGTATAGAGCAGGGCCAGAAAAGGAGGACCTATGGAAGGAAGAACATCATTTGGTTACAGAGAATGGCGATCCACAAGCCTTCATCAACCTTTCCTCTGTAGATAACATCTAAACACAGATAAGTACAATAGAGGCAATTAGAGGTCCGAAAAGAAGGATCCTTTGGTTGGTAGTAATTTCTATAATATAGCAACGATAAGACAACAGGAAGGTCTGCAGGAAGTT
This sequence comes from Cladorhizidae sp. MBARI D1340-BT2, assembly GCA_028752905.1. Taxonomy (NCBI): domain Eukaryota; kingdom Metazoa; phylum Porifera; class Demospongiae; order Poecilosclerida; family Cladorhizidae; species Cladorhizidae sp. MBARI D1340-BT2. The sequence goes on from JAQNBH010000006.1 coordinate 2,228,590, forward strand.
CAACATGTAGCAATGTTCAGACAAGAAAGAAGTCTAGAGGCACAACTGAACAGGTTGAATTACCAGCTAGTATGCATTCATGCATTCTCTGTACCGCATCCCTTGCAGCTATGGGAAGTACTACATAGGGGAGAGCCTACAGAAAACTGGAGACCAGAGTGAAAGAACATCAAGATACATGTAAAGTGTATAAAGAGAAGTCTGCAATTGCTGAACATGTATTGGACAATGGACAACCTATTTTGTGGGAGGAAGCAACCATTTAGACCAGGCCATAATACAGAAGGAACTGCTAGTGATGGAGGCATTGCACATCAGCCAAGCACCAAAGTGTAAGTTATTCAATCAAGATTGTAAAATCAACTTACCTGGCTTGGGTGGCCACTCTCGAGAGCCTCAACTTGAAACCAAAACCACCATAACTTTTCTGCAATAAATTATTTATTTATCATTCTTTGTTAAAGGTTTATTATGTTTATACTTCCCCCACATCTGGTGATCATGTGCCAGGTGCTGTCTGTATCGCATGGTGGATAGCTAGCTACTGGTATATATATATCAACAGGTGCTGTCTGTATCGCATGGTGGATAGCTAGCTACTGGTATATATATGTATCAAGCTCACGTGAGTTAATTATTCCTGAGGAAAGCTAGAGCATCTAGTCAAAACAGAGTAAATTTCAAGAGGTCATAGTAATTTGGTTGTGTCAACTGAGAATTCATTGAGAGTAATAGAAGGGAAACAAGTGGGTAGCAATGAAGACCACAAGTGTTAGATAAACCTTTACCATTTCAATTCTGAACAAGATTATATATGGTAAACAGTGGGTGTGGTCATGTTTCCTTTCTCTGTTTGACAAGTCAATAAAAATGCCTTTTTTATTTACTTTTTATTCACTTATCACTCACTAAATAATATTATGCAGAAGTAGCTGAGGCTGCGAGTTAGTTATGTAAGCCTACAAACATGTGCTCAGGTCCACCTGAGCACATGGTGAGTCACAAGACACAGCCAGGCTGGACCACCTGAGCACATGCAGAGGTACATGTGGAGTCATGCAAGACACAGCCAGGCTGGACCACCTGAGCACATGCAGAGTCATGCAAGACACAGCCAGGCTGGACCACCTGAGCACATGCAGAGTCATGCAAGACACAGCCTGGCTCTGTCTTGCATGACTCAACATGTGCTCAGGTAGTCCAGCCTGGCTGTGTCTTGCATGACTCTACATGTGCCCAGGTGGTCCAGCCTGGCTCTGTCTTGCATGACTCAACATGTGCTCAGGTAGTCAGGCTTGGCTGTGTCTTGCATGACTCCACATGTACCTCTGCATGTGCTCAGGTAGTCAGGCTTAGTTGTGTCTTGCATGACTCCACGTGTACTTATTGCTCTTCAGGAATAGTTGAAATGTGACTGAGTAAAATTTGGGAAAGGTATTGTATCTGATACTGTGTCAACTGAAAGTTCATTGAGAAAACATCAAAAATGTCCTCATGTTTATCATAGACACTGGAGGAACACTTGGAGTGCCTGCAACTAGTTATGGAGCTCAAACAGTTGAAGCTAAGTTATGGAGCTCAAACAGGTGAAGCTAAGTTATGGAGCTCAAGCAGGTGAAGCTAAGTTACAACCCTCAAAATGTACAATGAAATTGAGCTATCTAATGACTCCTGAAATAAAACTCACATTCAGTGGAAGCCATTTCTTAATTACCCTGTCCAGAGTCACTCTGTGGTGCAAAGATTTCTTGGCCTCAGTTTATGTCATCACATTCAAGAATTTTCCAGGACTGTTGCACCTCTCTCATGCTTAGCTATGCATGAGAGAGTTTTATTCGTGTAGAACTTGATTGCTAATATGTTAAAGGAGAAGTAGTCTAGAACAATATTCTTGCATACTCATTTTTGTAATCCGTTTGTTTTGGAGAGGGAAGCTAAGCCACCTCCCTAATCAACAAGTCACACCCACATTATTATTCATTGAAAGTGTATATCAAACTACACGCTAGTTTGCTAGTAGAATCTTGAAAGTTTTTAGAACCTCACTAATCACTAATTGTTCGAGTAGTTTGTTCAACTACCATGGTTTTGCTCATCATCACACTCAGCAGTGCACTCTGCCAAGATGTACATGTCATCCATACTGCATGAGAGGAGTTGTGAAGAGTTTGTATGATAGAGCCAGAAGAGTAGTGACTGAGAAGGAGGACCTTTGGAAGGAAGAACATCATTTGAATAAGGTCTTTATAGAGAATGGTTATCTGCAAGCCCTCATCAACCTTTCATCTGCAGATACATCTAAATGCAGAAAGGAAGATAAGTACACCAATAAGGCAATGAGGGGGTCTAAAAGGAAGGATCCTATGATAGTGATTCCTTATGCAGCAGGAATGAGTGAAGACATCAGGAGGGTCTGCAGGAAGCAACATCAAAATCATTTTCAGATCAGGAAGAACTCTGAGGACACAACTGAGCAGAGTGAAGGATGTTTTACCAGCTAATATGTACTCATGTGCTGTGTACCACATCCTTTCTAGATGTGGGGAATACTACATAGGGGAGGCCATCAGAAGACTGGACAGAGTGAAAGAACATCAAGATATCTGTACTAAAGAGAAGTCTGCATTTGCTGAACGTGCATGGGATAATGGATATCCTATTTTGTAGGAGGAAGTCACCATCTTGGACTAGACCAGAAGACAGAAGGAACTGCTAGTGAAAGAGGCATTGCACATCAGCCTAGCACCAAAGTGCGAGCGGTTCAATTAAGACTGTGGAATGGACTTGCCTGGCTGCTGGGGAGCTACTCCGAAGAGCCTGAACTAAAGCCACGACCACCATAATTATTCTTATTTTTTATTTGTTTGTGTGTGTGTATTTGTGTGTTTCTTTGTTGTTTATTCATTTATTTATTTTTATTATTATTTTATATAATTATATTGTTTTTCCTTACTTGTTATTATTATTATATTTATTATTATTTTTAATGGTTATTTTTGATGGTTTATTATTTATATATATATTATTTTATTTATTTATTTTTATATTGTTGTTGTTATTATTATTGTTGTTGTTGTTGTTCCTGTTATTAATATTGTTGTTGTTATTATTATTATCATTGTTATTATTATTGTTGTTGTTGTTATTATTATTATTTATTTATTTATTTATTTATTACATCCGGTTCACATGCTAGACGCGTGTACTAGTTCACGTGCTTGATGAGTGTGTCGGTAGCATGTGGTGGATAGCTATGAGATTTACGCGAGTCTTTGTGTCTCGTTATTCCTAATGTAGAGATTATTGAGGAAGGTTATTGTAATGTTATTTTGTCAACTTGGGAGTATACAAGTCAAGTCATTCAAAATCAGGTCACTCATATTAATGGTTGCAAAGGCTTACTAAACAACTATGACAGAATTGCTTGCATTTTGATCATCATAGCTGATGCCAGATCCTCATTCTAGACAGGAGAACCTATCTGTATTCTTGGTGTGTAGTTTATCTTCTCTTCACATTAAAGAGTGCCTCACTAACTTCATCCATCTGGGACAATTCTCTCTCTATCTCTAGGAAGACATTTCAGTATCCTTGGAGCCATCTAATGCAGCACTACTAGTCACTGTAAGAAGCTAGTCTACACAATGCAGCACTACTAGTCACTGTAAGAAGCTAGTCTACACAATGCAGCACTACTAGTCACTGTAAGAAGCTAGTCTACACAATGCAGCACTACTAGTCACTGTAAGAAGCTAGTCTACACAATGCAGCACTACTAGTCACTGTAAGAAGCTAGTCTACACAATGCAGCACTACTAGTCACTGTAAGAAGCTAGTCTACACAATGCAGCACTACTAGTCACTGTAAGAAGCTAGTCTACACAATGCAGCACTACTAGTCACTGTAAGAAGCTAGTCTACACAATGCAGCACTACTAGTCGCTGTAAGAAGCTAGTCTACACAATGCAGCACTACTAGTCACTGTGAGAAGCTAGTCTACACAATGCAGCACTACTAGTCACTGTAAGAAGCTAGTCTACACAATGCAGCACTACTAGTCACTGTAAGAAGCTAGTCTACACAATGCAGCACTACTAGTCACTGTAAGAAGCTAGTCTACACAATGCAGCACTACTAGTCACTGTAAGAAGCAGTCTACACAATGCAGCACTACTAGTCACTGTAAGAAGCTAGTCTACACAATGCAGCACTACTAGTCACTGTAAGAAGCAGTCTACACAATGCAGCACTACTAGTCACTGTAAGAAGCTAGTCTACACAATGCAGCACTACTAGTCACTGTAAGAAGCTAGTCTACACAATGCAATGTCCACGCTAGTCCTCAATATCACACTTTTTGAACACTTCACTCATTCACACCTCTAGGAGTTTCTTTCACATCCAATCTTTCTTAGAACCTAAAATAATAACAGGGGGGAAATTAGGATTAATGTAGTCATACGTTCCTTGGACTTTATAATACATTGGTTCTCCCTAACCTAACTTACTCTTCCTCTGCCTGGTAAGCCTCTCCCTCTGCTTGTAATTCTTAATCCTTTAGCTAGAAAAAATATCCTTTGCATTTGGACTCTTTACCTCCCTCCTGTGACTGTGTCTGCAGCCTCTCTACCCTCAAGCTCCCTAACAGGCGCACACTGGCCAAGTTACACTAATAAATAACCAGCACACAGGCCAAGCTCCTTCTACTAATAAATAACCACATCCACTTTTCCAAACTCTACCAACCAGTTTGTCCTCTACTCAGATAAATGTCCTTCAATAATCAATAACAGAGCGTTAGTTGTTCTCCAGAATCTTTTCACATAAGTGTCGAGGTGAGACCACTCACCGGCGGTTCCTCCTTGGGATCAACACAAGAACCACTCGCCTGCAGTTTCCTTGGGATCAACACAAGAACCACTCGCCTGCATTGCTCCTCCTCGGGATCAACACAGAAACCACTCGCCTGCAGTGCTCCTCCTCGGGATCAACACAAGAATCACTCGCCTGCAGTGCTCTCCTCGGGATCAACACAAGAATCACTCGCCTGCAGTGCTCCTCCTCGGGATCAACACAAGAATCACTCGCCTGCAGTGCTCCTCCTCGGGATCAACACAAGAATTACTCGCCTGCAGTGCTCCTCCTCGGGATCAACACAAGAATCACTCGCCTGCAGTGCTCCTCCTCGGGATCAATACAAGAATCACTCGCCTGCAGTGCTCCTCCTCGGGATCAACACAAGAATCACTCGCCTGCAGTGTCCTTTCAACACAAGAACCACTCGCCTGCTCCTCCTCGGGATCAACACAAGAAAGTTCTATGTACAATGCCACCCGTAGCAGCAGATATTAGGCTCACTTTTCATCTAATAATTATTACCCAGGAAATTTATCACTTTCGGAATCCTTCCTCTTTTCATCTCCAATTGATTCACCATCAAGCAAAAGGGGATTTCCTTTAAGTAGGGACTAAATGGTTCCTTGGCAATTTCTATCTCAAGGCATGTTCATTTTAAGTAAGAGAAAGAGGATATGATGGATGGTGGGCGAGGGACTGTTTGCAGGGGGAACAGATGAAGATTTCATTATTGCAGTATGAGGAAATAGGTTGCGAGTGTGCTGACATTGGTGGTGAGGATGGTATGACTTGGACTCATTTTGATTCTCTCATAACTTTCCAGAGTTGGATCTGGAGGAGTTACATATTGCCATCCACATTGTGTCCTATTCCATTGTCGTAGCCATTTCAATGTTGTTATGGTTCCCTAAGACAACTGATTGGGAGAAGCTTAAGATTTTGTGACAAAGTGTTTAATGCCATTCCAATACGCCGTCCATCTATCTATCCATCCATCCATCCATCCATCCATCTGTCTGTCTGTCTGTCTATCTATCTATCTATCCATCCATCCATCCATCTATCCATCCATCCATCTATCTATCTGTCCATCTATCTATCCATCCATCCATCCATCTGTCTGTCTGTCTATCTATCTATCTATCCATCCTTCCATCCATCCATCCATCCATCTATCTATCCATCCATCCATCTATCTGTCTGTCTATCTATCTATCTATCCATCCTTCCATCCATCTATCTGTCTGTCTGTCTATCTATCTATCTATCTATCCATCCATCCATCCATCTATCCATCCATCCATCTATCTATCTGTCCATCTATCTATCCATCCATCCATCTATCTGTCTGTCTGTCTATCTATCATCTATCCATCCTTCCATCCATCCATCCATCCATCTATCTATCTATCCATCCTTCCATCTATCTGTCTGTCTATCTATCTATCTATCCATCCTTCCATCCATCCATCTATCTATCCATCCATCCATCCATCCATCCATCCATCTATCTATCTATCTATCAATCTATCCATCCATCCATCTATCTGTCTGTCTGTCTATCTATCTATCTATCCATCCTTCCATCCATCCATCTATCTATCAATCTATCCATCCATCCATCCATCCATCCATCATCTATCTGTCTGTCTGTTTATCTATGTATCTATTATCTATCTATCTATTTATCTATATATATCCATCTATCTATCTATCTATCTATGTTCTGTCTCTCTGTGTGTCTGTCTGTCTGTCTGTCCGTCTGTCTGTCTCTCTGTCTGTCTATCTATCTAAGGAGTCATGTGTTCCACCTGGAAGAGTCTGCACAAAATGAGCCCCCCCAACTATTGATCCCACTGTTAATTAATCACCCAACGACTTCTATATCAAGGTACTACTAATGTCTGTTGAGCCTTGAGATAGCACTAGGCATCTACAATTAAATGACAAGGGCTGCTGCTTTACTTTTTAAATTTAAAACAAAAATAATTATTACGAGTGCAGGTATTTCCGGGGAAACTTTGTGAGTGCCCGCATCCGTCCCCAGAATTAGCAAACAGAAACACGTTCTTAGGCGAGACCCCTCCCTCCACTCCCCCTCTTTCCCTGGACATACGAGATCCGCCCCAGGATCGAGACAAGTAATGGCTGCTCTGCAATGCCGCTGGTTATGCTTATTCTTATTACCGTGCCTCCTTAGCACTACTGTATTAGCCGTTTCTTTAGTAGTGATACCTTCAAACAACCAAGTGGTACCTGAGACGTCGGAAGACAATGTGACCTTCGTCTGCAACGTGACGGGCATTGCTCTAGATAACGTTGGAATGGTAATAGATTCTACAGGGACGGACGCCATCTGGGAAGTGCAGGGAAGTCAGATACAGAATTTTGATACCAACAATCCAATTCGAGATACCTTCGCTACCATCGGCGTGTTTGTGAATGTGATAGAGCTAGGTGTGACAGAACTAATTATCACCCGTCAAGCCAGGACCTTGTACAGGGCGAATGGGAATGATGTTGATCTGAGGTGTGTGGCTAGGTTACCCACTACACCACCCAGCACCCAGTTTGGAGACATGCTCTCTGTCATCACTTTTGGTAGGTGTATGAACTTTCCTGTGTGTATAACAGGTAGCGTCGAGAGATTACATGTTGCATACATGGCTGGCTATACATCATAGCAGTGGTTTACACTAGATGAGGAAACCAAGGTGTGATGTTTTCACTATGCTTGGACAAGGCTGTGATCATACCAAGTAGTGGGAGATGTAAATGTACATAATATGTCCCAGACAGTCAGACTGACATGTAATAACTTTATTTAATTAAACAGCAAGCAATGTGCAATTATATTTCGTGGAAAGAGGGTTTGATGGGCGTAAATAAGTATTAAAGAGGCACTTCATTGACTGTGGCTAGTTACGTAATTGTCTTCTTGAAAAAAGTATGAACTGATGCATATACCTTTGTATGAAGTGCTCCACGAGAAAGACTTGTCCTCTCTGATGGGAACTGTAATGATAGTACAAGGCACTGTAGCCTTGCATGTTATACCTGTACTGAGGTACTGGGCTCTGTATCCAGTCAGGCCAGACCTGTGCTGGAAGCTGAGTGCTGGGCTCTGTAGCTAGTCAGGCCAGACCTGTGCTGGATGCTGAGGTACTGGGCTCTGTATCCAGTCAGGCCAGACCTGTGCTGGATGCTGAGGTACTGGGCTCTGTATCCAGTCAGGCCAGACCTGTGCTGGAAGCTGAGTGCTGGGCTCTGTAGCTAGTCAGGCCAGACCTGTGCTGGAAGCTGAGTGCTGGGCTCTGTAGCCAGTCAGGCCAGACCTGTGCTGGATGCTGAGGTACTGGGCTCTGTATCCAGTCAGGCCAGACCTGTGCTGGAAGCTGAGTACTGGGCTCTGTAGCTAGTCAGGCCAGACCTGTGCTGGATACTGAGGTGCTGGCTCTGTAGCCAGTCAGGCCAGACCTGTGCTGGATGCTGAGGTACTGGGCTCTGTATCCAGTCAGGCCAGACCTGTGCTGGAAGCTGAGTGCTGGGCTCTGTAGCCAGTCAGGCCAGACCTGTGCTGGATGCTGAGGTACTGGGCTCTGTATCCAGTCAGGCCAGACCTGTGCTGGAAGCTGAGTACTGGGCTCTGTAGCTAGTCAGGCCAGACCTGTGCTGGATACTGAGTGCTGGGCTCTGTAGCCAGTCAGGCCAGACCTGTGCTGGGCGCTGAGATGCTGGGCTCAGTAGCCAGTCCACTTTATCCTCAGCTTCCATGGAGTGTTGAATAACTAAGCAGTCATTCTTTGCATCAGCTAGTCATCACAGAAGTCACTGCTGGCCCAACAAGCCAGTCAGTCATTTACACCTCCCACAACTGAAGACACCACACAGAATAGCTTGGCCACTCAGAGCAGCTGTGTGCTGACCAATGACTGCACTGGTCTAACTATTGGCCACTCAGAGCAGCTGTGTGCTGACCAATGACTGCACTAGTCTAACTGTTGGCCACTCAGAGCAGCTGTGTGCTGACCAATGACTGCACTAGTCTAACTGTTGGCCACTCAGAGCAGCTGTGTGCTGACCAATGACTGCACTGGTCTAACTATTGGCCACTCAGAGCAGCTGTGTGCTGACCAATGACTGCACTAGTCTAACTGTTGGCCACTCAGAGCAGCTGTGTGCTGACCAATGACTGCACTAGTCTAACTGTTGACCACTCAGAGCAGCTGTGTGCTGACCAATGACTGCACTAGTCTAACTGTTGGCCACTCAGAGCAGCTGTGTGCTGACCAATGGCTGCACTAGTCTAACTGTTGACCACTCAGAGCAGCTGTGTGCTGACCAATGGCTGCACTAGTCTAACTGTTGGCCACTCAGAGCAGCTGTGTGCTGACCAATGACTGCACTAGTCTAACTGTTGACCACTCAGAGCAGCTGTGTGCTGACCAATGACTGCACTAGTCTAACTGTTGACCACTCAGAGCAGCTGTGTGCTGACCAATGACTGCACTAGTCTAACTGTTGACCACTCAGAGCAGCTGTGTGCTGACCAATGACTGCACTAGTCTAACTGTTGACCACTCAGAGCAGCTGTGTGCTGACCAATGACTGCACTAGTCTAACTGTTGACCACTCAGAGCAGCTGTGTGCTGACCAATGACTGCACTAGTCTAACTGTTGACCACTCAGAGCAGCTGTGTGCTGACCAATGACTGCACTAGTCTAACTGTTGACCACTCAGAGCAGCTGTGTGCTGACCAATGACTGCACTGGTCAAGTGTTGGCAGTCAATGCCACTTCTGTAGTTTATGGATGGCCATGAATAGAGTCTTCACTGCATTAGGGGTATCCCAGACTGTAGAGCTATCTCACAGTACAGATGCAATGGGCACTTTGGCAAAAGTGGCACACCCTGACAAGAGAGACATCGTACCCCAGTCCAGCATTTAAAGCATTTACCACTTGACCCAGGTTTTACCTAGGGCTTGGGTGTAACCCGGGTTTGGTTAAATACCTTTTACCCGGGTTTTACCCAGGTTTTACTCAAACATGGATACAACCCAGGATAAAATAATACACACAATAGATTTATTATAAATTTATTATAAGAAATTAACTCTGTAATCAGGAAGTAAGACATTCAATAAATGGCGACTGTAAAGAACTAGACAAAAACAGGAGCTGTGTTTCACTCATCATTTATTTACCAAGTGACAAGGTTGTCTACTAGAGTATATATTTTTTATTTAAGGATTTATAATGGGATTAAAGTTCAATTGATATGCAAGTTAAACAGATTTAATAGTCCATCTCCTGAGGTCCTCGTAGGAGCCTGTGGCAGAAGACGAGTTTCTGGGCTTTCTCATTTCCCAGATGGTTGCGGAATTTGTTGTGGATAAGTCTATAGGAAATATACGTTCTATGGAGCAATTGCAGTGTGGAGTTGCTTCATAATTTGCATGAATCCAGGGGGCAGGGCACACGTCTATACCTTTCCACCAAGTGAGAGGTGGGGTTTCAGTGGCACTAGGCTCAGTAGGATGAAGGGAATGGGACCTCCTGAGCCTCAAAAGATATGGCTGTGCTGAGGAATGCTTGGCTTTTCGTCTTCAGCCAAGCTTTGGCATCTTCAATCTGATAATCACTAAGCAACTGGCCCTGATACTTGGGGTGAAGTAGGTAGGTGGCCAACCTTAACCACTGCAGCAAAGCGTTTTTTGATAGCATCCTGGTGGGGTTCCAGATGGGCTCTTTAAGGATGGAGAGGTAGTGATGTGTAGCATCAGCAATCATGCAGCTATCACTTTGATATTTGTTGATGGCAACAGTAATAGGATGGCAACAGTAATAGGTTTGAGTTTTTCAAGGAGATCTCCAGCAGCACATAAAATACCTAGATTCTTGATCTTACTAACAATAATGCATCTCATCAGCATTGTCTATGGCTATTTTCTTGTAGATGGAATGATTGGTCGTAAATGATTTCAGACAATCCAGATTACTATTGCAGGGTGTAGGACAAGGCAATTTGGGTTTGACATGGCCAGGTGACTCCCTCAACCATCCATGCGAACGGTGGACATGTTTGAAGTGATGGTTGATGGACTTGACATGCTCCATGACCCATGGAGTGGACAGGTCTTGACAAAGAAGGTTCAGGCTGTGACTCATGCAGCCATATACGCTGACATCAGGACGCTCTTTGTGGACTTCTTCACGCACTTTCTTCATTTTGTTCTCGTTGTCTATACAGCAGTTCAATACTAACAGCCATACTTGCTCTCTGCTGTCTTGATAGAGTCCAAAAGAAGATCTTTGCATACTTCTGCAGTTTTCTTAGTGGATATGGGGTCATGAGCATCATGGAAGTAGCCTATGCCACCAGCAGTGAGAGAAGTGGCAATGATGGAGTCATCCTTGATGTTAGTCCAGCCATCCTGTTGGATAGATGTGGGCTTATTCTCTAGCTATTGCCTCATCTTTGATTGAAGTTGGTTGTGCGAATTATCAAGAAGTGAGCCACCGATGTTCTTGGCTGTTGGAGGTACATATCCTGGGCACACCATGTTGCAAACTTTCTTGAATAATGGGTGATCAGCAAAGTTGAAGGGTGTGTTGGTGGCATACAACAGATCAGCCCATGCCTGGTCCAGGTCTTGCTTTTTGACTGGTGTAGTTGTGACAAGGTGATCATTGAGACCAGGTCTGCCGCTGCTTCTTTGCAGGGGGAGGAAGAGAGGAGACTACATGGCTGGATGATGGTTGTTCAGCTTCTCCGATTTCATCCTGGCAATCTGATAAGTCACATGCAGGTCTCTTTTGCAGGGTAGTCACAAGAGAGATACCCGAACATCTTTTGTGATGAGCGATGAGGCGCTCCACTTTTGCTGATAACAAATGGAAACACTTCCTGCATTGTGCTTTTTTGCCTTCCTGTTGGATGAAGTGTTGCCACACAATATTCTTTGGCCGTCCACCCTTGAACATAGTGACTTTTGAATAGCAGAATTTCAGTTGTAATTGCAGTACACTTACTCAACTGTAATACCTGTGGTATTTGCTTGCCTTTTAAATAGCCCTGGTGTCCACCACCACCCAGACACTTGTGGCTCTGGGACATGGCTGTGACAAGGCTACAATAAGTGTTTATGACACTGGGTAATACCTGGGGGAAACCCGGGGAAAATATGGGGAAAATACCTAAAACACAGGTTTTACCCACTGGGTTGGGTTAAATAGGTTTTACCCAGGGTAAAATGCAAACACTGACTTGACCCTGACCTCACTTGACCACAAGGCCTTCACATGGTTGTGACTCATGAAGCCAAAACTGTCCCCAGCCTAGCACTGTTTATATAACCTCAAGTTCAAAGCAATTAGCCAACCAGGGTTGCTAGGTTTGTAGCTGCCAAGAATGGCTGAAGCACTCCATGTAGGCAAGCTGTAAACATAATTTTAGTCAGGTAGCCACTCTTGACTGTTCCTTTGATATGATTGTTGTGGTTACTGACCATGCCTGTGCTTGACTCCGCACATACCTATAGAGCACACCACTGACACAGATTACTGAGAATTACTAGAGCTGGCAAGAGCAAAGAGCAAACAGTTCAGTTCCTTCTTCCTCCCACTCCTCCCTCCCCTCTGCTCCCCTCTGTGCAGGTCCCCCATCTATCCCAACAGGCCTGTCTCTGGATCCCGCTGACCCTAACGACCTATCAGAGTTGGTGTTTAGCTGGCTAGTGCCAGCCCAGCAACCTGCTGGAGTGAACATCACTTACCAACCTGTCATCTCAGGCCTCTCCATCAACCTCTCAAACTCCACCCAGCTCACGTCTGTCATGTTCAGAGATGAGATCAGCTCTCTTGATTGCCGCCCACACAACTTCACAGTTTCCGCCAGCAACCTAGCGGGCACAGGGCCTGTTGCATTCATAGAGAGGACCATCCCTATATGTAGGTACATGTGTGTGTTTATAGAGAGGATCTTCCCTATATGTACATATTGTGTGTTTATAGAGAGACTATTCCTACATGTTCATACAAGTGTGGTGTTACTAGAGAGACTATTCCTATATATATAATTATGTTCATACAAGTGTGGTGTTAATAGAGAGTAGATTGACTGGATTTTTGAAAAACCACCAAATACGTAGTGTGTCATTATTCCTGCACTAATTAATTTCAATTAGTATCCGTTCAGGCTGATAGCCAACCTTACCTTTTGTGCTGGCTGTTGTAGGCTGGTAGCCAGCCTTGTCTTTTGTGCTGGCTGGTGTAAGCTGGTAGCCAGCCTTGTCTTTTGTGCTGGCTGGTGTAGGCTGGTAGCCAGCCTTGTCTTTTGTGCTGGCTGGTGGCCAGCCTTACCTATGGTGCTGGCTGGTGCTGGCTGGTGTAGGCCTTACCTTTCGTGCCGGCTGGTAGCCAGCCTTACCTTTCGTTCCGGCTGGTAGCCAGCCTTGTCTTTGGTGCAGGATGGTGGCCAGCCGTGTCTTTGGTGCCGGCTGGTGGCCAGCCTTACCTTTGGTGCTGGCTGGTGTAGGCTGGTGGCCAGCCTTACCTTTCGTGCCGGCTGGTAGCCAGCCTTACCTTTCGTTCCGGCTGGTAGCCAGCCTTGTCTTTGGTGCAGGCTGGTGGCCAGCCTTGTCTTTGGTGCAGGCTGGTAGAGCCAGCCTTGTCTTTGGTGCTGGCTGGTGCCGGCTGGTGGGCAGCCTTACCTTTCGTGCAGGCTGGTAGCCAGCCTTGTCTTTGGTGCCGGCTGGTGTAGGCTGGTGGGAAGCCTTACCTTTCGTGCAGGCTGGTAGCCAGCCTTGTCTTTGGTGCCGGCTGGTGTAGGCTGGTGGGCAGCCTTACCTTTCGTGCAGGCTGGTAGCCAGCCTTGTCTTTGGTGCAGGCTGTTGGCCAGCCGTGTCTTTGGTGCAGGCTGGTGGCCAGCCGTGTCTTTGGTGCCGGCCGTGTCTTTGGTGCCGGCTGGTGGCCAGCCGTGTCTTTGGTGCCGGCTGGTGGCCAGCCATGTCTCTGGCTATGAATAGCGAAACCAAATATATACTAGCACTATCTTAACTAACTACGAAGAAGAGGTCTAAGACGGCGTCTCTACTGCTTCTTCCTCGTGGCTAAACAGCTCCTTATAAATGTGTGATATATATTGCACCTATGTAGAAAGTTTACTGAGATTGAGTAATTATATATCCCCATGGCAACACCGTAATTGCCATGAGGATTCGCAATACGGCGGTGAAGCAGGCGTTGATAACACAAAAGCTCTATAGGTCTAGTTACTTGCAGGGTCTAAAATTCAGACAACATGATCCCCTTTTAATCTGAGGGGAAGTTCTTTCAAAATTCGCTGCATGTATATGGTCAGTTTTTGCCAATCAGATTACATGTGTGTATGTGTGTGTGTACGTGTGTGTGTTGCGTGTGTGTGTACGTTATGTGTATGTATACATGTGTGTGTGTGCCTTGTGTATGCATGTGTGTATGTGTGTACGTGTGTCTCGTACGGAACTCTCTATTTCTTTATAGTAGAAACCTAGCAGATAAATGTTGATTGGCTAGCATGGGGAGCTGTGATCCAGAGTTACATAGCATAAGGCTGCATGAATGGAGTTTGCTACATCAACAAGTGTCTCTGGGACATCAAGTAGGAGGCAATAATTATGTCCCTGCAGGTCTTCAAGGATATTGTGCACCCATTCTGGTGCTGACTGGTACTGGCTGGTGCTGGCTGGTGCGGCTGGTGGTAGTGGCTGGTGCTGGCTGGTGCAGTTGGTGCTGGCTGGTGCAGTTGGTGCTGGCTGGTGGTAGTGGCTGGTGCTGGCTGGTGCAGTTGGTGCTGGCTGGTGCAGTTGGTGCTGGCTGGTGGTAGTGGCTGGTGCTGGCTGGTGCAGTTGGTGCTGGCTGATGGTAGTGGCTTGTGCAGTTGGTGGCTGGTGCTGGCTTACTCTATGACCACTTATTACATTGCTAGTGGATGCAACTAGCTGTGTTTGGGCATGGGGGGGGGGGGGGGGAAGTTGGGATTACTTCCTTCTATTCGAGTCTGTTTACAAATATATACCTGGTAAGTTAAGGCAAATGCAACACAAACAAGCTCTGTTTGATTGACTTGTCAAGAAATGCAACAGGAACTCACCAAATATGGATAACAAAGATTCTTAATGTTTTGAAGAACATGTCATACAGATTTTGAACAAGGGCTGTGATATTGGGTCTTCATTAATTTGAGTGGTCCTCTAAACTATTGTCAGTCTAATAGAGTTTCTTTGGTTTGGGGGTTGGTCTTCCAAAGGGATTCTCTCCCTCCCTCTGTAAATATACTTAGCAGGCACCAACTAAAAGTTGCTCAGAATAACTCCAGAACTAACCTCTCACAGCAGCTCTACCATGTCTGTTACTAAGTACACACACCACACCTAGGTGTACATGCTTCATAAATGGCTTCCTGAATGTTAACTATTGGCACATGAATAAACTTCTCAGACAACCAACTCGCTTCTTAGCTATGCAATCTTGCAACAGCTGCAAATCAGCTCCATCACGCTTGCTCCTCAGTGATGTACACACGCAAGCGTGATTATTATTGATGATCTTTACCAATTTTTGTGCCAAGAATTAATTTCTGCAATGCGTTGGGAAAGTTCATTGTCTACAGTTTATTTTCTAAAAGGAGCCAAGGTACACAAGCTCCGGGTTTGGGGGGGTGGGGGAGATAAGTACGTACATAGGAAGAGGAGATAGGTACGTAGATGACCTTGAAATTAATTTCTGTCCATTGGTTTACTTCCAAGCAAAGTACTCGATGCTCACTGGAAGTTGGGAACTGAATGGATGAAAGGAGGTCCATCTAGGAAGCTAATAAGCTGCCAAACTGAGAGATGTTGTTTGTGTGGGTGTGTTTAGCCTCCTCCATTTTGAAATCGGATCAAACCAAATATACAAGAGCCCCTCACTCTCTTAATGTGGCACATACATAGACATGCACTCTATTCCATGGGGAAGTGACCCCTTCAATAGTTCACACATATAAAGCCTGAATGTCCTGAGCTGGCTAGTGTATCAAGCATATGTGCATGATGAAGTGGCCCTGAGGTGGCTAGTGTATCAAGCATATGTGCATGATGAAGTGGCCCTGAGGTGGCTGGTGTATCAAGCATATGTGCATGATGAAGTGGCCCTGAGGTGGCTAGTGTATCAAGCATATGTGCATGATGAAGTGGCCCTGAGGTGGCTAGTGTATCAAGCATATGTGCATGATGAAGTAGCCCAGCAGTGGCTAGTGTATCAAGCATATGTGCATGATGAAGTGGCCCAGAAGTGGCTAGTGTATCAAGCATATGTGCATGATGAAGTGACCCTGAGGTGGTTAGTGTATCAAGCATATGTGCATGATGAAGTGGACCTGAGGTGGCTAGTGTATCAAGCATATGTGCATGATGAAGTGGCCCTGAGGTGGCTAGTGTATCAAGCATATGTGCATGATGAAGTGGCCCTGAGGTGGCTAGTGTATCAAGCATATGTGCATGATGAAGTGGCCCTGAGGTGGCTAATGTATCAAGCATATGTGCATGATGAAGTGGCCCTGAGGTGGCTAGTGTATCAAGCATATGTGCATGATGAAGTGGCCCAGCAGTGGCTAGTGTATCAAGCATATGTGCATGATGAAGTGGCCCTGAGGTGGTTAGTGTATCAAGCATATGTGCATGATGAAGTGGCCCTGAGGTGGCTAGTGTATCAAGCATATGTGCATGATGAAGTGGCCCTGAGGTGGCTAGTGTATCAAGCATATGTGCATAATGAAGTGGCCCTGAGGTGGCTAGTGTATAAAGCATATGTGCATGATGAAGTGGCCCTGAGGTGGCTAGTGTATCAAGCATATGTGCATGATCAAGTGGCCCAGCAGTGGCTAGTGTATCAAGCATATGTGCATGATGAAGTGGCCCTGAGGTGGCTAGTGTATATGTGCATGATGAAGTGGCCCTGAGGTGGCTAGTGTATCAAGCATACATGTATGTGCATGATCAAGTGGCCCAGCAGTGGCTAGTGTATCAAGCATATGTGCATGATGAAGTGGCCCTGAGATGGCTAGTGTATCAAGCATATGTGCATGATGAAGTGGCCCTGAGGTGGCTAGTGTATCAAGCATATGTGCATGATGACGTGGCCCTGAGGTGGCTAGTGTATATGTGCATGATGAAGTGGCCCTGAGGTGGCTAGTGTATCAAGCATATGTGCATGATGAAGTAGCCCAGCAGTGGCTAGTGTATCAAGCATATGTGCATGATGAAGTGGCCCTGAGATGGCTGGTGTATCAAGCATATGTGCATGATGAAGTGGCCCTGAGATGGCTAATGTATCAAGCATATGTGCATGATGAAGTGGCCCTGAGGTGGCTAGTGTATCAAGCATATGTGCATGATGAAGTGGCCCTGAGGTGGCTAGTGTATCAAGCATATGTGCATGATGAAGTGGCCCTGAGGTGGCTAGTGTATCAAGCATATGTGCATGATGAAGTGGCCCTGAGGTGGCTAGTGTATCAAGCATATGTGCATGATGAAGTGGCCCTGAGGTGACTAGTGTATCAAGCATATGTGCATGATGAAGTGGCCCTGAGGTGGCTAGTGTATAAAGCATATGTGCATGATGAAGTGGCCCTGAGGTGGCTAGTGTATCAAGCATATGTGCATGATGAAGTGGCCCTGAGGTGGCTGGTGTATCAAGCATATGTGCATGATGAAGTGGCCTTGAGGTGGCTAGTGTATCAAGCATATGTGCATGATGAAGTGGCCCTGAGGTGGCTAAGCATATATGCATGATGAAGTGGCCCTGAGGTGGCTAGTGTATCAATCATATGTGCATAATGAAGTGGCCCTGAGGTGGCTAGTATATCAAGCATATGTGCATGATGAAGTGGCCCTGAGGTGGCTAGTGTATCAAGCATATGTGCATGATGAAGTGGCCCTGAGGTGGCTAGTGTATCAAGCATATGTGCATGATGAAGTGGCCCAGCAGTGGCTAGTGCAAGCATATGTGCATGATGAAGTGGCCCTGAGGTGGCTAGTGTATCAAGCATATGTGCATGATGAAGTGGCCCTGAGGTGGCTAGTGTATCAAGCATATGTGCATGATGAAGTGGCCAAGCATATGTGCATGATGAAGTGGCCCTGAGGTGGCTAGTGTATCAAGCATATGTGCATGCCCAGCAGTGGCTAGTGTATCAAGCATATGTGCATGATGAAGTGGCCCTGAGGTGACTAGTGTATCAAGCATATGTGCATGATGAAGTGGCCCAGCAGTGGCTAGTGTATCAAGCATATGTGCATGATGAAGTGGCCCTGAGGTGGCTAGTGTATCAAGCATATGTGCATGATGAAGTGACCCTGAGGTGGCTAGTGTATCAAGCATATGTGCATGATGAAGTGGCCCTTAGGAGGCTAGTGTATCAAGCATATGTGCATGATGAAGTGACCCAGTTTATCAAGCATATGTGCATGATGAAATGGCCCTGAGGTGGCTAGTGTATCAAGCATATGTGCATGATGAAGTGGCCCTGAGGTGGCTAGTTTATCAAGCATATGTGCATGATGAAGTGGCCCAGTGTATCAAGCATATGTGCATGATGAAATGGCCCTGAGGTGGCTAGTGTATCAAGCATATGTGCATGATGAAGTGGCCCTGAGGTGGCTAGTGTATCAAGCATATGTGCATGATGAAGTGGCCCTGAGGTGGCTAGTGTATCAAGCATATGTGCATGATGAAGTGGCCCTGAGGTGGCTAGTGTATCAAGCATATGTGCATGATGAAGTGGCCCTGAGGTGGCTAGTGTATCAAGCATATGTGCATGATGAAGTGGCCCAGTGTATCAAGCATATGTGCATGATGAAATGGCCCTGAGGTGGCTAGTGTATCAAGCATATGTGCATGATGAAGTGGCCCTGAGGTGGCTAGTGTATCAAGCATATGTGCATGATGAAGTGGCCCTGAGGTGGCTAGTGTATCAAGCATATGTGCATGATGAAGTGGCCCAGTGTATCAAGCATATGTGCATGATGAAATGGCCCTGAGGTGGCTGGTGTATCAAGCATATGTGCATGATGAAGTGGCCCTGAGGTGGCTAGTGTATCAAGCATATGTGCATGATGAAGTGGCCCTGAGGTGGCTAGTGTATCAAGCATATGTGCATGATGAAGTGGCCCTGAGATGCCTGGTGTATCAAGCATATGTGCATGATGAAGTGGCCCTGAGGTGGCTAGTGTATCAAGCATATGTGCATGATGAAGTGGCCCTAAGTGGCTAGTGTATCAAGCATATGTGCATGATGAAGTGGCCCTGAGATGGCTAGTGTATCAAGCATATGTGCATGATGAAGTGGCCCTGAGATGGCTAGTGTATAAAGCATATGTGCATGATGAAGTGGCCCTGAGGTGGCTAGTGTATCAAGCATATGTGCATAATGAAGTGGCCCTGAGGTGGCTAAGCATATGTGCATGATGAAGTGGCCCTGAGGTGACTAGTGTATCAAGCATATGTACATGATGAAGTGGCCCTGAGGTGGCTAGTGTATCAAGCATATGTGCATGATGAAGTGGCCCTGAGGTGGCTAGTGTATCAAGCATATGTGCATGATGAAGTGGCCCTGAGGTGGCTAGTGTATCAAGCATATGTGCATAATGAAGTGGCCCTGAGGTGGCTAGTATATCAAGCATGTGCATGATGAAGTGGCCCTGAGGTGGCTAGTGTATCGAGCATATGTGCATGATGAAGTGGCCCTGAGGTGGCTAGTGTATCAAGCATATGTATGTGCATGATGAAGTGGCCCAGCAGTGGCTAGTGTATCAAGCATATGTGCATGATGAAGTAGCCCTGAGGTGGCTAGTGTATCAAGCATATGTGCATGATGAAGTGGCCCTGAGGTGGCTAGTGTATCAAGCATATGTGCATGATGAAGTGGCCAAGCATATGTGCATGATGAAGTGGCCCTGAGGTGGCTAGTGTATCAAGCATATGTGCATGATGAAGTGGCCCTGAGGTTGATAGTGTATCAAGCATATGTGCATGATGAAGTGGCCCTGAGGTGGCTAGTGTATCAAGCATATGTGCATGATGAAGTGGCCCTGAGGTGGCTAGTGTATCAAGCATATGTGCATGATGAAGTGGCCCTGAGGTGGCTAGTGTATCAAGCATATGTGCATGATGAAGTGGCCCTGAGGTGGCTAGTGTATCAAGCATATGTGCATGATGAAGTGGCCCGGAGGTGGCTAGTGTATATGTGCATGATGAAGTGGCCATGAGGTGGCTAGTGTATCAAGCATATACAGTATGCATGATGAAGTGGCCCTGAGGTGGCTGGTGTATCAAGCATATGTGCATGATGAAGTGGCCTTGAGGTGGCTAGTGTATCAAGCATATGTGCATGATGAAGTGGCCCTGAGGTGGCTAGTGTATCAAGCATATGTGCATGATCAAGTGGCCCAGCAGTGGCTAGTGTATCAAGCATATGTGCATGATGAAGTGGCCCTGAGGTGGCTAGTGTATCAAGCATACATGTATGTGCATGATCA
This sequence comes from Cladorhizidae sp. MBARI D1340-BT2, assembly GCA_028752905.1. Classification (NCBI taxonomy): domain Eukaryota; kingdom Metazoa; phylum Porifera; class Demospongiae; order Poecilosclerida; family Cladorhizidae; species Cladorhizidae sp. MBARI D1340-BT2. Next base: position 2,249,008 of record JAQNBH010000006.1, read on the forward strand.
AGTGGCCCAGCAGTGGCTAGTGTATCAAGCATATGTGCATGATGAAGTGGCCCTGAGGTGGCTAGTGTATCAAGCATATGTGCATGATGAAGTGGCCCTGAGGTGGCTAGTGTATCAAGCATATGTGCATGATGACGTGGCCCTGAGGTGGCTAGTGTATATGTGCATGATGAAGTGGCCCTGAGGTGGCTAGTGTATCAAGCATATGTGCATGATGAAGTAGCCCAGCAGTGGCTAGTGTATCAAGCATATGTGCATGATGAAGTGGCCCTGAGATGGCTGGTGTATCAAGCATATGTGCATGATGAAGTGGCCCTGAGATGGCTAATGTATCAAGCATATGTGCATGATGAAGTGGCCCTGAGGTGGCTAGTGTATCAAGCATATGTGCATGATGAAGTGGCCCAGAAGTGGCTAGTGTATCAAGCATATGTGCATGATGAAGTGGCCCTGAGGTGGCTAGTGTATCAAGCATATGTGCATGATGAAGTGGACCTGAGGTGGCTAGTGTATCAAGCATATGTGCATGATGAAGTGGCCCTGAGGTGGCTAGTGTATCAAGCATATGTGCATGATGAAGTGGCCCAGCAGTGGCTAGTGTATCAAGCATATGTGCATGATGAAGTGGCCCTGAGGTGGCTAGTGTATCAAGCATATGTGCATGATGAAGTGGCCCTGAGGTGGCTAGTGTATCAAGCATATGTGCATGATGAAGTGGTCCTGAGGTGGCAAGCATATGTGCATGATGAAGTGGCCCTGAGGTGACTAGTGTATCAAGCATATGTGCATGATGAAGTGGCCCTGAGGTGGCTAGTGTATCAAGCATATGTGCATGATGAAGTGGTCCTGAGGTGGCGAATGTATTAAGCATATGTGCATGATGAAGTGGCCCTGAGGTGACTAGTGTATCAAGCATATGTGCATGATGAAGTGGCCCTGAGGTGGCTAGTGTATAAAGCATATGTGCATGATGAAGTGGCCCTGAGGTGGCTAGTGTATCAAGCATATGTGCATAATGAAGTGGCCCTGAGGTGGCTAAGCATATGTGCATGATGAAGTGGCCCTGAGGTGACTAGTGTATCAAGCATATGTGCATGATGAAGTGGCCCTGAGGTGGCTGGTGTATCAAGCATATGTGCATGATGAAGTGGCCTTGAGGTGGCTAGTGTATCAAGCATATGTGCATGATGAAGTGGCCCTGAGGTGGCTAAGCATATATGCATGATGAAGTGGCCCTGAGGTGGCTAGTGTATCAAGCATATGTGCATAATGAAGTGGCCCTGAGGTGGCTAGTATATCAAGCATATATGCATGATGAAGTGGCCCTGAGGTGGCTAGTGTATCAAGCATATGTGCATGATGAAGTGGCCCTGAGGTGGCTAGTGTATCAAGCATATGTGCATGATGAAGTGGCCCTGAGGTGGCTAGTGTATCAAGCATATGTGCATGATGAAGTGGCCCAGCAGTGGCTAGTGTATCAAGCATATGTGCATGATGAAGTGGCCCTGAGGTGGCTAGTGTATCAAGCATATGTGCATGATGAAGTGGCCCTGAGGTGGCTAGTGTATCAAGCATATGTGCATGATGAAGTGGCCAAGAATATGTGCATGATGAAGTGGCCCTGAGGTGGCTAGTGTATCAAGCATATGTGCATGCCCAGCAGTGGCTAGTGTATCAAGCATATGTGCATGATGAAGTGGCCCTGAGGTGACTAGTGTATCAAGCATATGTGCATGATGAAGTGGCCCAGCAGTGGCTAGTGTATCAAGCATATGTGCATGATGAAGTGTCCCTGAGGTGGCTAGTGTATCAAGCATATGTGCATGATGAAGTGACCCTGAGGTGGCTAGTGTATCAAGCATATGTGCATGATGAAGTGGCCCTTAGGAGGCTAGTGTATCAAGCATATGTGCATAATGAAGTGGCCCTGAGGTGGCTAAGCATATGTGCATGATGAAGTGGCCCTGAGGTGGCTAGTGTATCAAGCATATGTGCATGATGACGTGGCCCTGAGGTGGCTAGTGTATATGTGCATGATGAAGTGGCCCTGAGGTGGCTAGTGTATCAAGCATATGTGCATAATGAAGTGGCCCTGAGGTGGCTAAGCATATGTGCATGATGAAGTGGCCCTGAGGTGACTAGTGTATCAAGCATATGTACATGATGAAGTGGCCCTGAGGTGGCTAGTGTATCAAGCATATGTGCATGATGAAGTGGCCCTGAGGTGGCTAGTGTATCAAGCATATGTGCATGATGAAGTGGCCACTGAGGTGGCTAGTGTATCAAGCATATGTGCATAATGAAGTGGCCCTGAGGTGGCTAGTATATCAAGCATGTGCATGATGAAGTGGCCCTGAGGTGGCTAGTGTATCGAGCATATGTGCATGATGAAGTGGCCCTGAGGTGGCTAGTGTATCAAGCATATGTATGTGCATGATGAAGTGGCCCAGCAGTGGCTAGTGTATCAAGCATATGTGCATGATGAAGTAGCCCTGAGGTGGCTAGTGTATCAAGCATATGTGCATGATGAAGTGGCCCTGAGGTGGCTAGTGTATCAAGCATATGTGCATGATGAAGTGGCCAAGCATATGTGCATGATGAAGTGGCCCTGAGGTGGCTAGTGTATCAAGCATATGTGCATGATGAAGTGGCCCTGAGGTTGATAGTGTATCAAGCATATGTGCATGATGAAGTGGCCCTGAGGTGGCTAGTGTATCAAGCATATGTGCATGATGAAGTGGCCCTGAGGTGGCTAGTGTATCAAGCATATGTGCATGATGAAGTGGCCCTGAGGTGGCTAGTGTATCAAGCATATGTGCATGATGAAGTGGCCCTGAGGTGGCTAGTGTATCAAGCGTATGTGCATGATGAAGTGGCCCGGAGGTGGCTAGTGTATATGTGCATGATGAAGTGGCCATGAGGTGGCTAGTGTATCAAGCATATACAGTATGCATGATGAAGTGGCCCTGAGGTGGCTGGTGTATCAAGCATATGTGCATGATGAAGTGGCCTTGAGGTGGCTAGTGTATCAAGCATATGTGCTTGATGAAGTGGCCCTGAGGTGGCTAGTGTATCAAGCATATGTGCATGATCAAGTGGCCCAGCAGTGGCTAGTGTATCAAGCATATGTGCATGATGAAGTGGCCCTGAGGTGGCTAGTGTATCAAGCATACATGTATGTGCATGATCAAGTGGCCCAGCAGTGGCTAGTGTATCAAGCATATGTGCATGATGAAGTGGCCCTGAGGTGGCTAGTGTATCAAGCATATGTGCATGATGAAGTGGCCCTGAGGTGGCTAGTGTATCAAGCATATGTGCATGATGACGTGGCCCTGAGGTGGCTAGTGTATATGTGCATGATGAAGTGGCCCTGAGGTGGCTAGTGTATCAAGCATATGTGCATGATGAAGTAGCCCAGCAGTGGCTAGTGTATCAAGCATATGTGCATGATGAAGTGGCCCTGAGATGGCTGGTGTATCAAGCATATGTGCATGATGAAGTGGCCCTGAGATGGCTAATGTATCAAGCATATGTGCATGATGAAGTGGCCCTGAGGTGGCTAGTGTATCAAGCATATGTGCATGATGAAGTGGCCCAGAAGTGGCTAGTGTATCAAGCATATGTGCATGATGAAGTGGCCCTGAGGTGGCTAGTGTATCAAGCATATGTGCATGATGAAGTGGACCTGAGGTGGCTAGTGTATCAAGCATATGTGCATGATGAAGTGGCCCTGAGGTGGCTAGTGTATCAAGCATATGTGCATGATGAAGTGGCCCAGCAGTGGCTAGTGTATCAAGCATATGTGCATGATGAAGTGGCCCTGAGGTGGCTAGTGTATCAAGCATATGTGCATGATGAAGTGGCCCTGAGGTGGCTAGTGTATCAAGCATATGTGCATGATGAAGTGGTCCTGAGGTGGCAAGCATATGTGCATGATGAAGTGGCCCTGAGGTGACTAGTGTATCAAGCATATGTGCATGATGAAGTGGCCCTGAGGTGGCTAGTGTATCAAGCATATGTGCATGATGAAGTGGTCCTGAGGTGGCTAGTGTATTAAGCATATGTGCATGATGAAGTGGCCCTGAGGTGACTAGTGTATCAAGCATATGTGCATGATGAAGTGGCCCTGAGGTGGCTAGTGTATAAAGCATATGTGCATGATGAAGTGGCCCTGAGGTGGCTAGTGTATCAAGCATATGTGCATAATGAAGTGGCCCTGAGGTGGCTAAGCATATGTGCATGATGAAGTGGCCCTGAGGTGACTAGTGTATCAAGCATATGTGCATGATGAAGTGGCCCTGAGGTGGCTGGTGTATCAAGCATATGTGCATGATGAAGTGGCCTTGAGGTGGCTAGTGTATCAAGCATATGTGCATGATGAAGTGGCCCTGAGGTGGCTAAGCATATATGCATGATGAAGTGGCCCTGAGGTGGCTAGTGTATCAAGCATATGTGCATAATGAAGTGGCCCTGAGGTGGCTAGTATATCAAGCATATATGCATGATGAAGTGGCCCTGAGGTGGCTAGTGTATCAAGCATATGTGCATGATGAAGTGGCCCTGAGGTGGCTAGTGTATCAAGCATATGTGCATGATGAAGTGGCCCTGAGGTGGCTAGTGTATCAAGCATATGTGCATGATGAAGTGGCCCAGCAGTGGCTAGTGTATCAAGCATATGTGCATGATGAAGTGGCCCTGAGGTGGCTAGTGTATCAAGCATATGTGCATGATGAAGTGGCCCTGAGGTGGCTAGTGTATCAAGCATATGTGCATGATGAAGTGGCCAAGAATATGTGCATGATGAAGTGGCCCTGAGGTGGCTAGTGTATCAAGCATATGTGCATGCCCAGCAGTGGCTAGTGTATCAAGCATATGTGCATGATGAAGTGGCCCTGAGGTGACTAGTGTATCAAGCATATGTGCATGATGAAGTGGCCCAGCAGTGGCTAGTGTATCAAGCATATGTGCATGATGAAGTGGCCCTGAGGTGGCTAGTGTATCAAGCATATGTGCATGATGAAGTGACCCTGAGGTGGCTAGTGTATCAAGCATATGTGCATGATGAAGTGGCCCTTAGGAGGCTAGTGTATCAAGCATATGTGCATGATGAAGTGACCCAGTGTATCAAGCATATGTGCATGATGAAGTGACCCTGAGGTGGCTAGTGTATCAAGCATATGTGCATGATGAAGTGACCCTGAGGTGGCTAGTGTATCAAGCATATGTGCATGATGAAGTGGCCCTGAGGTGGCTAGTGTATCAAGCATATGTGCATGATGAAGTGGCCCAGTGTATCAAGCATATGTGCATGATGAAATGGCCCTGAGGTGGCTAGTGTATCAAGCATATGTGCATGATGAAGTGGCCCTGAGGTGGCTAGTGTATCAAGCATATGTGCATGATGAAGTGGCCCTGAGGTGGCTAGTGTATCAAGCATATGTGCATGATGAAGTGGCCCTGAGGTGGCTAGTATATCAAGCATATGTGCATGATGAAGTGGCCCTGAGGTGGCTAGTGTATCAAGCATATGTGCATGATGAAGTGGCCCTGAGGTGGCTAGTGTATCAAGCATATGTGCATGATGAAGTGGCCCTGAGGTGGCTAGTGTATCAAGCATGTATGTGCATGATGAAGTGGCCCTGAGGTGGCTGGTGTATCAAGCATATGTGCATGATGAAGTGGCCGTGAGGTGGCTAGTGTATCAAGCATATGTGCATGATGAAGTGGCCCTGAGGTGGCTAGTGTATCAAGCATATGTGCATGATGAAGTGGCCCTGAGGTGGCTAGTGTATCAAGCATATGTGCATGATGAAAGTGGCCCTGAGGTGGCTAGCATATGTGCATGATGAAGTGGCCCTGAGGTGGCTAGTGTATCAAGCATACATTGTATGTGCATGATGAAGTGGCCCAGCAGTGGTTAGTGTATCAAGCATATGTGCATGATGAAGTGGCCCTGAGGTGGCTGGTGTATCAAGCATATGTGCATGATGAAGTGGCCCTGAGGTGGCTAGTGTATCAAGCATATGTGCATGATGAAGTGGCCCTGAGGTGGCTAGTGTATCAAGCATACATTGTATGTGCATGATGAAGTGGCCCAGCAGTGGTTAGTGTATCAAGCATATGTGCATGATGAAGTGGCCCTGAGGTGGCTAGTGTATCAAGCATATGTGCATGATGAAGTGGCCCTGAGGTGGCTAGTGTATCAAGCATATGTGCATGATGAAGTGGCCCTGAGTTGGCTAGTGTATCAAGCATATGTGCATGATGAAGTGTCCCTGAGGTGGCTGGTGTATCAAGCATATGTGCATGATGAAGTGGCCCTGAGGTGGCTAGTGTATCAAGCATATGTACATGATGAAGTGGCCCTGAGGTGGCTAGTGTATCAAGCATATGTGCATGATGAAGTGGCCCTGAGGTGGCTAGTGTATCAAGCATATGTGCATGATGAAGTGGCCCTGAGGTGGCTAATGTATCAAGCATATGTGCATGATGAAGTGGCCCTGAGGTGGCTAGTGTATCAAGCATATGTGCATGATGAAGTGGCCCTGAGATGGCTGGTGTATCAAGCATATGTGCATGATGAAGTGGCCCTGAGATGGCTGGTGTATCAAGCATATGTGCATGATGAAGTGGCCCTGAGGTGGCTAGTGTATCAAGCATATGTGCATGATGAAGTGGCCTTGAGGTGGCTAGTGTATCAAGCATATGTGCATGATGAAGTGGCCCTGAGATGGCTGGTGTATCAAGCATATGTGCATGATGAAGTGGCCCTGAGGTGGCTAGTGTATCAAGCATATGTGCATGATGAAGTGGCCCTAAGTGGCTAGTGTATCAAGCATATGTGCATGATGAAGTGGCCCTGAGATGGCTAGTGTATCAAGCATATGTGCATGATGAAGTGGCCCTGAGATGGCTAGTGTATAAAGCATATGTGCATGATGAAGTGGCCCTAAGGTGGCTAGTGTATCAAGCATATGTGCATGATGAAGTGGCCCTGAGGTGGCTAAGCATATGTGCATGATGAAGTGGCCCTGAGGTGACTAGTGTATCAAGCATATGTGCATGATGAAGTGGCCCTGAGGTGGCTAGTGTATCAAGCATATGTGCATGATGAAGTGGCCCTGAGGTGGCTAGTGTATCAAGCATATGTGCATGATGAAGTGGCCCTGAGGTGGCTAGTGTATCAAGCATATGTGCATAATGAAGTGGCCCTGAGGTGGCTAGTATATCAAGCATGTGCATGATGAAGTGGCCCTGAGGTGGCTAGTATATCGAGCATATGTGCATGATGAAGTGGCCCTGAGGTGGCTAGTGTATCAAGCATATGTATGTGCATGATGAAGTGGCCCAGCAGTGGCTAGTGTATCAAGCATATGTGCATGATGAAGTGGCCCTGAGGTGGCTAGTGTATCAAGCATATGTGCATGATGAAGTGGCCCTGAGGTGGCTAGTGTATCAAGCATATGTGCATGATGAAGTGGCCAAGCATATGTGCATGATGAAGTGGCCCTGAGGTGGCTAGTGTATCAAACATATGTGCATGATGAAGTGGCCCTGAGGTTGATAGTGTATCAAGCATATGTGCATGATGAAGTGGCCCTGAGGTGGCTAGTGTATCAAGCATATGTGCATGCCCAGCAGTGGCTAGTGTATCAAGCATATGTGCATGATGAAGTGGCCCTGAGGTGGCTAGTGTATCAAGCATATGTGCATGATGAAGTGGCCCTGAGGTGGCTAGTGTATCAAGCATATGTGCATGATGAAGTGGCCCTGAGGTGGCTAGTGTATCAAGCATATGTGCATGATGAAGTGGCCCTGAGGTGGCTAGTGTATCAAGCATATGTGCATGATGAAGTGGCCCTGAGGTGGCTAGTGTATCAAGCATATGTGCATGATGAAGTGGCCCTGAGGTGGCTAGTGTATCAAACATGTGCATGATGAAGTGGCCCTGAGGTGGCTAGTGTATCAAGCATATGTGCATGATGAAGTGGCCCTGAGGTGGCTAGTGTATCAAGCATATGTGCATGATGAAGTGGCCCTGAGGTGGCTAAACATATGTGCATGATGAAGTGGCCCTGAGGTGACTAGTGTATCAAGCATATGTGCATGATGAAGTGGCCCTGAGGTGGCTAGTGTATCAAGCATATGTGCATGATGAAGTGGCCCAGCAGTGGCTAGTGTATCAAGCATATGTGCATGATGAAGTGGCCCAGCAGTGGCTAGTGTATCAAGCATATGTGCATGATGAAGTGGCCCTGAGGTGGCTAGTGTATCAAGCATATGTGCATGATGAAGTGGCCCTGAGGTGGCTAGTGTATCAAGCATATGTGCATGATGAAGTGGCCCTGAGGTGACTAGTGTATCAAGCATATGTGCATAATGAAGTGGCCCTGAGGTGGCTAGTGTAGCAAGCATATGTGCATGATGAAGTGGCCCTGAGGTGGCTAGTGTATGCATGATGAAGTGGCCCAACTGTATAGTTGTTCAGATAGTGTGCACCTTTCTGGCGGCCATCGCTAGTTCGGTTGTTACTCTTCTCCTATCAAATCACATCTGTCCGCATACTTTGACCTATACACTGTCATAGTCTCTATAATCATATCTTCTATGTGGTATACACTATCATAGTCTCTATAAGGGTAATATCTATGTAGTATACACTATCATACATGTAGTCTCTATAAACATAGCATCTATGTTCTATAGACTACCATAGTTTCTATGAGCGTAGTCTCTATATAGAATACACTATCAATGTCTCTAACAGTCTCTATATAGTATACGCTATCATAGTCTCTATAAACATAGTCTCTAAGCGTACCTTATAGAACTTTTTAATGGCGGTGATTTGATTTGCAGTTTGGTTGTTAGGAATTGTCAGATGCCTTTTAATTAACGGCATTTTGCACGTGCAAGGCCTAATTGGGAGAGTTCATGGCAAAGTTCTTCAAGAAGGAGAGGCAGCCAGCCAGAGTGAGCACGCATATCATGGGCGGATCTGGCGCATGGCCGGACCACTTTTTGGTGGCAGTAAGACCAAGTAGGAAAGGATCGCGAGAAAACGCCACGAAATGTCACGCCTATTTTTCCACGAGTTGTGATTAGTACGTCGACAACAGCTTCCTATGGCTTGCTCAAGTTCGTTGTTGCTAGCAGCGCCAGACAATCTCCCCAAGGCTCTGCACTATCCAACCGAATCCTTTTCTTTCCCAAAGAGACAGTTTGGAAAGGCAAAAGTTGTGAGCAGGGCCTGCCAATCTAGCTGGTTTTGTCAATGGACGTGGTTGCACTATGACGAGACCAAAGATGCTGTCAATTGCTTTCTCTGCTGGATAGCTTTGAATGAGAAGAAGATTGCAGTTAAGCCTGGGAGCTCTGATGATGCTTTTGAACAAATTTGCCATAGTGACATTTAAATTGCTGGTTTTTATTGCTATATGGTTTTCTTGACGAAAATAGCTATCAAGAGGATTTTCTAATTGGAAGGATGGTACTTTTTCATTTCGACAGCATGAAAAGAGCCTCTGCCACAAGTTAGCTGTAGAGAAGCTAATCACGTTGCCAGCCACCACTCGTGATGTGGGTGAAATGCTGTCTCATTCACTGGTCGAGGAAAGAGCAAAAAATCGGCACGGTCTCCTGAAGGTCTTGTCAAGTTTACAATATCTTGCCAGGCAAGGATGTGGAATTAGAGGTCATGATGACACATGTGAGGGGAATCTGCACCAGTTGATGAAATTTATCAGTAAAGATGATTCCATGGTAAACAAAATGTTTCATATAGTGTTAGCCATTCATTCTAGCCAGATGTAACACATAACTTACACCTTACAGTGTCAGGAATGGCTGAAGAGGAAAAGAGAGTGCTACATGAGCCATGAAACACAGAATGAGATGCTGAAAATAATGGCAATGAATGTGTTACGGGAAATAGCAAGTTATTTGCAAGTTGCTGATTTCTTTACGATTATGATGGACAAGTGTACAGATTTTTCGAACAGAGAACAGGTAACTTGACACATCTATGAAAAATAGTATGTATTGTTATGATGGTTACTTTGCAGGTTGTTATGGTTTTGCGGTGGGTTGATGAAGAGCTTCTGGTTCATGAAGATTTTGTTGGACTTTATGAGGTACCTTCCATTGAAGCTTCCACTCTAGTTCATGTAGTTAAGGATACCCTACTTCGACTAAACCTTTCTCTTGCCAAAGCTAGGGGTCAGTGCTACGATGGTGCAAGGAACATGAGTGGGGTGAGAAATGGTGTTGCCAAACAAATACAGGATGAACAACCAAATGCTTTTTTCACACACTGCTATGGCCACTCGCTGAACTTAGCAGTATCAGACACTATTAGGCAATGCAACACCATGAAAAAAGTATTAGATATGACACATGAGATTACAAAATTGGTGAAGTATTCACCTCGCAGAGAGGCTCTTTTTAGAGATATTAAGGGTGACATGGCACCTGGTAGTCCTGGTATTCGTGTGCTTTGTCCAACTCGGTGGACAGTCAAAGCCGATTCGATGCAGAGCATCATTCAGAACTATTCTGTGCTTCAGGAACTGTGGGACAGGGCAGTAGAGATAGTTCATGATAGTGAGACGATCGCTCGCATTAGGGGAGTTTCTGCACAGATGCAGTCGTTTGACTTTTTTATTTTATTAGTTCTTGGTGAAAATCTTCTTCGCCACACTTGATAACTTGAGCAGGACACTGCAAATATAATTATTCAGCAGTTGAAGGGCAACTAACAACAGAACAGACCAAACGAACTCTCGTGGCCATTAGAAATGAAGAAGGTTTTGGCATGTTCTGGGAAAAGGTTAACAGAATGGCCTCTGATTTGGATGTAAATGATCCAGTGCTTCCCAGACAAAGGAAAGTGCGAATAAGATTTGAAGCGGGTAATGCACCACCAGAGTACCCATTAATTCCGAAAGATTTGTATAGGAAAGTATACTTTGAAGCCCTAGATCTTTTAGTGCTAGCTCTCAAAGATAGGTTTGATCAGCCTGGCTACAAGATATATGGTTGCATGGAATCACTTCTTACAAAAGCCACTCAGAAGAAAGACTACTCAGATGAACTTAAGGGGGGAACTTAAGAAAGTGCTTGAAGTTTACACTACTGATCTGAACGTCTCTAGTCTGCAAATACATCTTGACATTTTTAGTAGCAATGTACCAAAGGAAATGAGCAACATCTTGACATTATCAAGTATTTGCAAAAGCTGACAGGAGCAGAAAGGGAGCTGATACGAGAAGTAATAATTAATACTCGTGATGCCGGCCACTAGCAGCACAAGTGAACGGTCATTCAGTGCAATGCGTCGCATCAAGTCTTACCTACGATCAACAATGACTAAAGAAAGATTGAACAGTTTAATGGTGTTACACGTTCATAAGGATAAAACTGACAATTTAGATTTAGCTTGTGTACCAATGAATTTGTAGTTACAGAAGTAAAGTTTTTGGTAAATTTTGATATGCTCTTGAACTTTACTATTTCAATTCATTTCCACAACCTGGCCTGACTACATAAAACTGGCAGTGCTCATTGTGAAAATGCATGTTTATATACAGTGAGCAATATTGTGTCACCAGAATTGGTGAATGTCAAGGTGAATAATCATTTTGCTTTAATAGCTGTACTAAACTTAATTTCCATCAAACACATTTTTCGCCACAAGATTTCCTTTAATGTGTAAAGGAACGCTTAAGCCACACCCAAACCACGCCCATTTCTTGGCCGGACCACCTCAAAACTGGCGGAGCCTCCCCTGCTGACCTGGTTCACCTCTTACTAAGGCAAAACGTGGAGAGCCAGCAAAGCGCTGCAACATTTGAGAGTTTTGGAGGAGACTGAGAACAAGTGCAACGGGAACCATTCTGTGAAGAGTGGCAAGTATTCCTCCCAGTTAAGCTCAGCTCACCAGTGGCTGCAGGTGTGCACACTCAGTAGGTCAGCTCACCAGTGGCTGCAGGTGTGTGTACACTCAGTAGGTCAGCTCACCAGTGGCTGCAGGTATGTGCATATTCAGTAGGTCAGCTCACCAGTGGCTGCAGGTGTGTGTACACTCAGTAGGTCAGCTCACCAGTGGCTGCAGGTGTGTGTACACTCAGTAGGTCAGCTCACCAATGGCTGCAGGTCTGTACACTCAGTAGGTCAGCTCACCAGTGGCTGCAGGTGTGCACACTCAGTAGGTCAGCTCACCAGTGGCTGCAGGTCTGTGCACACTCAGTAGGTCAGCTCACCAGTGGCTGCAGGTGTGTGTACACTCAGTAGGTCAGCTCACCAGTGGCTGCAGGTGTGTACACACTCAGTAGGTCAGCTCACCAGTGGCTGCAGGTGTGTGTACACTCAGTAGGTCAGCTCACCAGTGGCTGCAGGTGTGTGTACACTCAGTAGGTCAGCTCACCAGTGGCTGCAGGTGTGTGTACACTCAGTAGGTCAGCTCACCAGTGGCTGCAGGTGTGCACACTCAGTAGGTCAGCTCACCAGTGGCTGCAGGTGTGTGTACACTCAGTAGGTCAGCTCACCAGTGGCTGCAGGTGTGCACACTCAGTAGGTCAGCTCACCAGTGGCTGCAGGTGTGTGTACACTCAGTAGGTCAGCTCACCAGTGGCTGCAGGTGTGTGTACACTCAGTAGGTCAGCTCACCAGTGGCTGCAGGTGTGTGTACACTCAGTAGGTCAGCTCACCAGTGGCTGCAGGTGTGTGTACACTCAGTAGGTCAGCTCACCAATGGCTGGAGGTGTGTGGACACTCAGTAGGTCAGCTCACCAGTGGCTGCAGGTGTGTACACACTCAGTAGGTCAGCTCACCAGTGGCTGCAGGTGTGTACACTCAGTAGGTCAGCTCACCAGTAACTGCAGGTGTGTGTACACTCAGTAGGTCAGCTCACCAGTGGCTGCAGGTGTGCACACTCAGTAGGTCAGCTCACCAGTGGCTGCAGGTGTGTGTACACTCAGTAGGTCAGCTCACCAGTGGCTGCAGGTATGTGTACACTCAGTAGGTCAGCTCACCAATGGCTGCAGGTGTGCACACTCAGTAGGTCAGCTCACCAGTGGCTGCAGGTGTGTGTACACTCAGTAGGTCAGCTCACCAGTGGCTGCAGGTGTGTGTACACTCAGTAGGTCAGCTCACCAGTGGCTGCAGGTGTGTGTACACTCAGTAGGTCAGCTCACCAGTGGCTGCAGGTATGTGCATATTCAGTAGGTCAGCTCACCAGTGGCTGCAGGTGTGTGTACACTCAGTAGGTCAGCTCACCAATGGCTGCAGGTGTGCACACTCAGTAGGTCAGCTCACCAGTGGCTGCAGGTGTGTGTACACTCAGTAGGTCAGCTCACCAGTGGCTGCAGGTGTGTGTACACTCAGTAGGTCAGCTCACCAGTGGCTGCAGGTGTGTGTACACTCAGTAGGTCAGCTCACCAATGGCTGCAGGTGTGTGTACACTCAGTAGGTCAGCTCACCAGTGACTGCAGGTCTGTGCACACTCAGTAGGTCAGCTCACCAGTGGCTGCAGGTGTGTGTAGGTCAGCTCACCAGTGGCTGCAGGTGTGTGTACACTCAGTAGGTCAGCTCACCAGTGACTGCAGGTCTGTGCACACTCAGTAGGTCAGCTCACCAGTGGCTGCAGGTGTGGACACTCAGTAGGTCAGCTCACCAGTGACTGCAGGTCTGTGCACACTCAGTAGGTCAGCTCACCAGTGACTGCAGGTGTGTGTACACTCAGTAGGTCAGCTCACCAGTGACTGCAGGTGTGTGTACACTCAGTAGGTCAGCTCACCAGTGGCTGCAGGTGTGCACACTCAGTAGGTCAGCTCACCAGTGACTGCAGGTGTGTGTACACTCAGTAGGTCAGCTCACCAGTGGCTGCAGGTGTGTACACACTCAGTAGGTCAGCTCACCAGTGGCTGCAGGTGTGTACACTCAGTAGGTCAGCTCACCAGTGGCTGCAGGTGTGTGGACACTCAGTAGGTCAGCTCACCAGTGACTGCAGGTACACTCAGTAGGTCAGCTCACCAGTGGCTGCAGGTATGTGTACACTCAGTAGGTCAGCTCACCAGTGGCTGCAGGTGTGTGTACACTCAGTAGGTCAGCTCACCAGTGGCTGCAGGTGTGTGTACACTCAGTAGGTCAGCTCACCAGTGGCTGCAGGTGTGTGCACACTCAGTAGGTCAGCTCACCAGTGACTGCAGGTGTGCACACTCAGTAGGTCAGCTCACCAGTGGCTGCAGGTATGTGCATATTCAGTAGGTCAGCTCACCAGTGGCTGCAGGTATGTATGCACTCAGTAGGTCAGCTCACCAGTGGCTGCAGGTGTGTGTAAACTCAGTAGGTCAGCTCACCAGTGACTGCAGGTGTGTGCACACTCAGTAGGTCAGCTCACCAGTGGCTGCAGGTGTGTGTACACTCAGTAGGTCAGCTCACCAGTGGCTGCAGGTGTGTGTACACTCAGTAGGTCAGCTCACCAGTGGCTGCAGGTATGTGCATATTCAGTAGGTCAGCTCACCAGTGGCTGCAGGTGTGTGTACACTCAGTAGGTCAGCTCACCAGTGGCTGCAGGTGTGCACACTCAGTAGGTCAGCTCACCAGTGGCTGCAGGTGTGTGTACACTCAGTAGGTCAGCTCACCAGTGGCTGCAGGTGTGTGTACACTCAGTAGGTCAGCTCACCAGTGGCTGCAGGTGTGCACACTCAGTAGGTCAGCTCACCAGTGGCTGCAGGTGTGTGTACACTCAGTAGGTCAGCTCACCAGTGACTGCAGGTACACTCAGTAGGTCAGCTCACCAGTGGCTGCAGGTGTGTGTACACTCAGTAGGTCAGCTCACCAGTGGCTGCAGGTGTGTACACTCAGTAGGTCAGCTCACCAGTGGCTGCAGGTGTGTGTACACTCAGTAGGTCAGCTCACCAGTGGCTGCACGTGTGTGCACACTCAGTAGGTCAGCTCACCAGTGGCTGCAGGTGTGTGTACACTCAGTAGGTCAGCTCACCAGTGACTGCAGGTACACTCAGTAGGGCAGCTCACCAGTGGCTGCAGGTGTGTACACTCAGTAGGTCAGCTCACCAGTGGCTGCAGGTGTGTGTACACTCAGTAGGTCAGCTCACCAGTGGCTGCACGTGTGTGCACACTCAGTAGGTCAGCTCACCAGTGGCTGCAGGTATGTGTACACTCAGTAGGTCAGCTCACCAGTGGCTGCAGGTGTGTGTACACTCAGTAGGTCAGCTCACCAGTGGCTGCAGGTGTGTGTACACTCAGTAGGTCAGCTCACCAGTGGCTGCAGGTATGTGCATATTCAGTAGGTCAGCTCACCAGTGGCTGCAGGTACATGTATGTGCATATTCAGTAGGTCAGCTCACCAGTGGCTGCAGGTGTGTGTATATTCGGCAGGTCAGCTCACCAGTGGGTGCAGGTGTGCAGGCCTTCATTTAGGAATTCTTCTCAGCTGTGGCAAATGTAATTAATATAAAGAAGTGGTGGGGCACGTGTGCGTAAGCACACCCTGAAGGGGGGTCTGGGTGCACCCTCCCAGAATTTTTTTATCATTGTATTGTACAAGGTCGCTTCTGGTGCATTTTCAGTCACTTTTAAAACCATAAATGAATACTGGTCACAAAGGGTATTTTATTAGAAAGTTATTTTTAGAATATCACATTTGCACCTACATCACAGGAAGTGCTGACTAACTAATCTCAAGTGCCTCTACAGCAATACTCTATTGATAAAGTGCTACTGACAGCAATTGTGGTCATCTGTCAGCACTTTAAATTGCAATCCACAATTGCTGCCAGTAGCACTTAAAGTAGTGTGCTATTTTTAGATATAAAGACTTTATATCTAAAAATAGCACACTCCTAATAGCTCTATATAATGAGGCTCTCGTAAGCACACCCTGAAGGGGTGTCTGGGTGCACCCCCCCAGAAAGTTGAAATGTCAGATGAACTGGTCCATAACCTTCAAGTCAGTGAGGCAATTGGAAGTGACCTTACAACAATATGCTTGAGCAATGAACACAGTGTGGAACCATATCAGCTGTGTCTGGTGAATTCTGGAGTTCTCCTGTGCCACTCTTGCCAAGTCCTTGCAGGAGGCTATGGGGTGTGGTGACTTCAAGTGTAGAGCACAACAATAGAAAATAAGTAAGAGAAGGTGTTCAATTGGTTCACCTCTGCTGGTCTTGCTGCTGTTTCGTCTGCTACACAATGTTAGAGGATTCACTAAAACATCAACAACAGCTTATACCAAATTACGTGAATACTGCACATCATTGTAAGTGTGGCCAAAAAGGGAGGAGCTTTCTCCGAGCCAAAGAAAAATAGGTCGAGATCCATCTTGGGCTAGCCCGCTGCACTGCATCAGCCTTGCACTGCTTCAGCCTTGCACTGCTTCAGCCTTGCACTGCTTCAGCCTTGCACTGCTTCAGCCTTGCAGCTTAGCCATGAGTCATAGTTACTATCTCTCGAACTTTCCCCTGGACAGATTGCAAATATGAGCAGCAGGTAGTCTCTCGTGTGTTCTAAAGGTTTGCCTTTAATACACATGCACAGAGTTTAGTAAGCTTAGAGATGACTGTTTCACAGAGATAACATGAGATGCTTAACAAAGATCATTTAGAACCACCCAACAGCTGATAGAGACTAGTCACTAAACTACCAGAGGTTCTGGTATATGATTTTAATGGGGCACTATACCATAAAATAGAAGACAAAAGATTCGTGTGGTTATGACTCTATATCTCCATAGATCCTGTACACTTCACTATATGAACTTGATATATATAATTATGTAGTTGAAAAGATAGGTCTCTCTGTGTGCTCTGTTTTGATACTAAAACATGTTGCACAGGTATAACTATGCCAAGTTACTGCATCTAAATTGGGGATATCTCAAAATCTGACTGCTTGATTTTGCCACTGCTGAAATTAGTATCTGTGGCAGACGGAAGCCTCCCTCTATACGTGCTAAAACATGAGATAAGTGGTACGTGGCAAAGGTTACATTGTGACCTATTGACACTTTAAGTCTTCATGCTTGAACACTTATCAACCTAATGCTTCCTCTTGCCACAGATACTAATTTCAGCTGTGTCCAGCATTTTCCTATTAGGAGAGACAACGTTTCAAAATCAGGCACTTAAGATGTTGAGGCACAGTACCTCCCCTTTAGCTGCAGTAGCATTGGCACAGTTATACCTACCTAAAGTGAGCACACAGAGAGACCTATCACTTGAGCTATATCTAGTGCATAGAGTGTGAAGTGTGCAGAATCTATGAGCCCTGAAGGCATGATCACATTTTTTTTAAATATGCTATAGGCTCCCCCACCCCCACCCCCTTAAATGGTAAAGGATCCTTAGACTGGTTGTGATGGGCTAACTTGTTTTCTCCCTTTTTCTATCTGATGAAGGCTTGGGCATCTAGAAAAATTTCAAAGTTGAATATTGAGAAAGTCATTGACTGAGAGACACATCATACACTAGCTTATTATGCTAGTTACCTGTAGCATTGCATCACTCAGTCAGTGCATCAGTGATGACTATCTGTGTATGTCTATACACTAGCTAGTTACCTGTAGCATTGCATCACTCAGTCAGTGCATCAGTGATGAATATCTGTGTATGTCTATACACTAGCTTAATTATGCTAGTTACCTGTAGTATTGCATCACTCAGTCAGTGCATCAGTGATGACTATCTGTGTATGTCTATACACTAGCTTATTATGCTAGTTACCTGTAGCATCAGTCAGTGCATCAGTGATGACTATCTGTGTATGCCTATACACTAGCTTATTATGCTAGTTACCTGTAGCATTGCATCACTCAGTCAGTGCATCAGTGATGAATATCTGTGTATGTCTATACACTAGCTTATTATGCTAGTTACCTGTAGCATTGCATCACTCAGTCAGTGCATCAGTGATGACTATCTGTGTATGTCTATACACTAGCTTATTATGCTAGTTACCTGTAGCATTGCATCACTCAGTCAGTGCATCAGTGATGACTATCTGTGTATGTCTATACACTAGCTTATTATGCTAGTTACCTGTAGCATCAGTCAGTGCATCAGTGATGACTATCTGTGTATGCCTATACACTAGCTTATTATGCTAGTTACCTGTAGCATTGCACCACTCAGTCAGTGCATCAGTGATGACTATCTGTGTATGTCTATACACTAGCTTATTATGCTAGTTACCTGTAGCATCAGTTAGGGTATCAGTGATGACTACATGTATCTGTGTATTTGTAGCCCCTGACCTGACGGCCTTGATCCAGGGATTTAAGATCAATAGTGTCTCCCTCGCTGATCCCATCACACTCTCCATCACAGTGCCTGTAAGTCTCACACCCCTCGCCCCTCCCCTATCCAGCGTGACAGGTAAATCAAAAAACGAATTGCGTCCACAAGCATGGAGACCATTTACTAATAATGTTGTTGTTTTGCCTCAGCTCATAGCTATGGCTCTCGATTCTCTCTGTCTGTAGTCATCAGGCTAGCAGCTACAAGGCCAGGCAGTACAGCTCATAGCTATGGCTCTCCATTCTCTCTGTCTGTAGTCATCAGGCTAGCAGCTACAAGGCCAGGCAGTACAGCTCATAGCTATGGCCCTCCATTCTCTCTGTCTGTAGTCATCAGGCTAGCAGCTACAAGGCCAGGCAGTACAGCTCATAGCTATGGCTCTCCATTCTCTCTGTCTGTAGTCATCAGGCTAGCAGCTACAAGGTCAGGCAGTACAGCTCATAGCTATGGCCCTCCATTCTCTCTGTCTGTAGTCATCAGGCTAGCAGCTACAGGGCCAGGCAGTACAGCTCATAGCTATGGCCCTCCATTCTCTCTGTCTGTAGTCATCAGGCTAGCAGCTACAGGGCCAGGCAGTACAGCTCATAGCTATGGCCCTCCATTCTCTCTGTCTGTAGTCATCAGGCTAGCAGCTACAATGCCAGGCAGTACAGCTCATAGCTATGGCACTCCATTCTCTCTGTCTGTAGTCATCAGGCTAGCAGCTACAAGGCCAGGCAGTACAGCTCATAGCTATAGCCCTCCATTCTCTCTGTCTGTAGTCATCAGGCTAGCAGCTACAGGGCCAGGCAGTACAGCTCATAGCTATGGCCCTCCATTCTCTCTGTCTGTAGTCATCAGGTTAGCAGCTACAAGTCCAGGCAGTACAGCTCATAGCTATGGCCCTCCATTCTCTCTGTCTGTAGTCATCAGGCTAGCAGCTACAAGGCCAGGCAGTACAGCTCATAGCTATGGCCCTCCATTCTCTCTGTCTGTAGTCATCAGGCTAGCAGCTACAGGGCCAGGCAGTACAGCTCATAGCTATGGCCCTCCATTCTCTCTGTCTTTAGTCATCAGGCTATCTGGTTAACCCACTGTCATTATAGCTGCCATGTCTTCCCTCTCTCAGCTGGCCACCACCTGTAGCTCTGCCTTCCCTATTCTGTCCTACTCTCTGGTCTCTCCATCCTCTTCTCTCCTGGCTCCCGTCATGCTGGGTAATGGGTCATCCCTGGGTGCAGAGGTGAACACCCAGGTGACGTTGCCGGGCCTGGCACAGGATGTGCAGCTGCTGGTGTTTATTGAGGTCTGCATCGACATTGCTTGCAGGAGATCCGACAATCAACTACTCAGTGAGTACCACACCCACTCACACAACTGTTCCACCTCACCACACACACCCACACCACTGTTCTACCTCACCATACACACACACACCCACACAACTGTTCTACCTCACCACACACACCCACACAACTGTTCTACCTCACCCCTCCCACACACACACACAACTGTTCTACCTCACCCCTCCCACACACACACACAACTGTTCTACCTCACCCCACACACACCCACACAACTGTTCTACCTCACCACACACACCCACACCACTGTTCTACCTCACCACACACACCCACACCCACACAACTGTTCTACCTCACCCCACACCCACCCACACAACTGTTCTACCTCACCCCACACACACACACACAACTGTTCTACCTCACCCCACACCCACCCTCACAACTGTTCCACCTCACCACACACACCCACACCACTGTTCTACCTCACCATACACACACACACCCACACAACTGTTCTACCTCACCCCACACCCACCCTCACAACTGTTCTACCTCACCATACACACCCACACAACTGTTCTACCTCACCACACACCCACCCACACAACTGTTCTACCTCACCCCTCCCACACACACACACAACTGTTCTACCTCACCCCTCCCACACACACACACAACTGTTCTACCTCACCCCACACACACCCACACAACTGTTCTACCTCACCACACACACCCACACCACTGTTCTACCTCACCACACACACCCACACCCACACAACTGTTCTACCTCACCCCACACCCACCCACACAACTGTTCTACCTCACCCCACACACACACACACAACTGTTCTACCTCACCCCACACCCACCCTCACAACTGTTCCACCTCACCACACACACCCACACCACTGTTCTACCTCACCATACACACACACACCCACACAACTGTTCTACCTCACCCCACACCCACCCTCACAACTGTTCTACCTCACCATACACACCCACACAACTGTTCTACCTCACCACACACCCACCCACACAACTGTTCTACCTCACCACACACACACACACACAACTGTTCTACCTCACCCCACACCCACCCTCACAACTGTTCTACCTCACCACACACACACCCACACAACTGTTCTACCTCACCACACACACCCACACAACTGTTCTACCTCACCACACACACACACCCACACAACTGTTCTACCTCACCACACACCCACCCACACAACTGTTCTACCTCACCACACACACCCACACAACTGTTCTACCTCACCCCACACACACACACACACAACTGTTCCACCTCACCATACACACCCACACCACTGTTCTACCTCACCATACACACACACACCCACACAACTGTTCTACCTCACCATACACACACACACCCACACAACTGTTCTACCTCACCCCACACCCACCCACACAACTGTTCTACCTCACCCCACACCCACCCTCACAACTGTTCTACCTCACCACACACCCACACACACACACACACAACTGTTCTACCTCACCACACACACACACACACACACACAACTGTTCTACCTCAACACACACACACACACACAACTGTTCTACCTCACCACACACACACACACACAACTGTTCTACCTCACCACACACACACACACAACTGTTCTACCTCACCCCACATCCCCCTCACTGACTACATTGCCAGAGGGCACAACCTTATGGCACATTTGTGTGTGTGTGGTGTGTGTGTGTGTGTGTGTGTTTTCCACGTGTAATGTCAGTATCCTAATGCTTGCTTGTGCAGGGACCTCTGACACTCAGAATGCCACCATCACATTCTTTGAGAACAATGTTCAATTTCAGTGCAAGTTTTCACTGGGCTCTTTAGCTATGGGCTGCATCTTCCAATTGTCAGTGGGAGGCAACGCCACAGAGATGTTCGTGCTGCAGCGAGGTGGCTCTGCAGAGGTGACCCTGTGCCAGCAGACCATGAACCAAGGGGATATCTACGACTCCACTACTGTCTCAGACGTGGAGGGATCGGGAGAGACAGGGACACTGGTGATCAATGTGGTGCCAGTCTTTCTAGAGGATGTCACATCCTACACTACCATCACCACCTGCACCATCCCCCAGCCTAAAGCAGCACTCAGCACAGGTAAATAGTGTGTGTGTGAGTGTGTTGTGTGTGTGTACGTATATGCACACAGAGAGAGAGAAGTAAAGTTGTCTCTCGTCCCAGGAATGTTTGTATGTGTCATGTTACAAGTATGTAGTACACATACAGACACTCCTTGTCAGGTGGTGTGTGTTCGTAGCAGGTAATGAATTCTTTCATGAGCGTAATCCACTTCATCCAAAGTTGATGGAGTCAAACTTGCTCCCACTTCCTGGTATGAAGCGCTGAGTGCTTGAGGGTGTCCACATGAAGTGTTTGGTGTTCACAATGAAGTGTTTGAGGGTGTCCACAATGGAGTGCTTGAGAGTGTCCACAATGAAGTGCTTGAGGGTGTCCACAATGAAGTGCTTGAGGGTGTCATCATGAAGTGTTTGGTGTCCACAATGAAGTGTTTGAGGGTGTCCACAATGAAGTGCTTGAGGGTGTCCACAATGAAGTGCTTGAGGGTGTCCACATGAAGTGCTTGGTGTCCACAATGAAGTGTTTGAGGGTGTCCACATGAAGTGTTTGGTGTCATCATGAAGTGTTTGGTGTCCACAATGAAGTGCTTGAGGGTGTCCACATGAAGTGTTTGGTGTCATCATGAAGTGCTTGGTGTCCACAATGAAGTGTTTGAGGGTGTCCACATGAAGTGTTTGGTGTCATCATGAAGTGTTTGGTGTCCACAATGAAGTGCTTGAGGGTGTCCACATGAAGTGTTTGGTGTCATCATGAAGTGTTTGGTGTCCACAATGAAGTGCTTGAGGGTGTCCACATGAAGTGTTTGGTGTCCACAATGCTGTTGGTCTGTTATGCTGTTGGAGGATAGTTTTAGGCATGTGCCAGCAGCTAAACCTCCTTCAGTTATGAACCTGTGGCAGTGATAAGTCCAGGCACTAGTTCTAGAGGACACAATAAGCCTTTGCAGTGAGCTAGATGGATGAACTTACCCTTCATGAACCCAGTGCTGTTATGCACTAGTTCTAGAGGACACAATAAGCCTTTGCAGTGAGCTAGATGCATGCACTTATCCTTCATGAACCCAGTGCTGTTATGCACTAGTTCTAGAGGACACAATAAGCCTTTGCAGTGAGCTAGATGCATGCACTTATCCTTCATGAACCCAGTGCTGTTATGCACTAGTTCTAGAGGACACAATAAGCCTTTGCAGTGAGCTAGATGCATGCACTTATCCTTCATGAACCCAGTAATGTTATGCACTAGTTCTAGAGGACACAATAAGCCTTTGCAGTGAGCTAGATGCATGCACTTACCCTTCATGAACCCAGTGCTGTTATGCACTAGTTCTAGAGGACACAATAAGCCTTTGCAGTGAGCTAGATGCATGCACTTATCCTTCATGAACCCAGTGCTGTTATGCACTAGTTCTAGAGGACACAATAAGCCTTTGCAGTGAGCTAGATGCATGCACTTACCCTTCATGAACCCAGTGTTGTTATGCACTAGTTCTAGAGGACACAATAAGCCTTTGCAGTGAGCTAGATGCATGCACTTATCCTTCATGAACCCAGTGCTGTTATGCACTAGTTCTAGAGGACACAATAAGCCTTTGCAGTGAGCTAGATGCATACACTTACCCTTCATGAACCCAGTGCTGTTATGCACTAGTTCTAGAGGACACAATAAGCCTTTGCAGTGAGCTAGATGCATGCACTTATCCTTCATGAACCCAGTGTTGTTATGCACTAGTTCTAGAGGACACAATAAGCCTTTGCAGTGAGCTAGATGCATGCACTTATCCTTCATGAACCCAGTGCTGTTATGCACTAGTTCTAGAGGACACAATAAGCCTTTGCAGTGAGCTAGATGGATACACTTATCCTTCATGAACCCAGTGCTGTTATGCACTAGTTCTAGAGGACACAATAAGCCTTTGCAGTGAGCTAGATGCATGCACTTATCCTTCATGAACCCAGTGCTGTTATGCACTAGTTCTAGAGGACACAATAAGCCTTTGCAGTGAGCTAGATGCATGCACTTATCCTTCATGAACCCAGTGCTGTTATGCACTAGTTCTAGAGGACACAATAAGCCTTTGCAGTGAGCTAGATGCATGCACTTATCCTTCATGAACCCAGTGCTGTTATGCACTAGTTCTAGAGGACACAATAAGCCTTTGCAGTGAGCTAGATGCATGCACTTATCCTTCATGAACCCAGTGCTGTTATGCACTAGTTCTAGAGGACACAATAAGCCTTTGCAGTGAGCTAGATGCATGCACTTATCCTTCATGAACCCAGTGCTGTTATGCACTAGTTCTAGAGGACACAATAAGCCTTTGCAGTGAGCTAGATGCATGCACTTATCCTTCATGAACCCAGTGCTGTTATGCACTAGTTCTAGAGGACACAATAAGCCTTTGCAGTGAGCTAGATGCATGCACTTACCCTTCATGAACCCAGTGCTGTTATGCACTAGTTCTAGAGGACACAATAAGCCTTTGCAGTGAGCTAGATGCATGCACTTATCCTTCATGAACCCAGTGCTGTTATGCACTAGTTCTAGAGGACACAATAAGCCTTTGCAGTGAGCTAGATGCATGCACTTATCCTTCATGAACCCAGTGCTGTTAAGCTTGCTTTGGCATGCAAATTATGCATGCTTTCTTTGGATGCCTTGCTTTCAAGTTAGCTTCTGTGCATGAGGTGTGGTGAGTGCATGAGGTGTGGTGAGTTGAGTGCATGAGGTATGATGAGGAGGGTGCAGGTGTGGTGACCAACATGGTCTGTTGTATGCATGGTGTTGTCATGGCCACTGGGCTGAGGCAGTGCCACCTAGTGGGTGATGGGAGTGTCTGTAGTGACCTATGAAGTGATTATCACTAATTGTCTGTGTGGACAGTATGCAGGTCGGCTTCATGAAGTTCAATATAATGTTGCCATTGCTTCTTTCTGGTGCTCTCTCCCTGTGTTGTGTGTATGTGTGTGTGTGTGTGTGTGTGCTAGGTGGAGTGGTGGGGATAGTGCTGGCTGCATTGCTGCTGGGGATAGTGGTACTGGTGGTGGTGGTCCTGGTGTTGGTCTATCGCGTCCGGACGGGACACTGGTTCAAGATTATTGTCAAGGATGATGACCTCCTTACTGTGCACTTTGAGAAGGAGCTGCTCATGGCTGATCCTAAGCCATCTAAAAAGAAGTCGAAGGTACAATGCTGCACTATCTTGAGGGTGGACACAATTCTTCTGAAGGAAGAGCCCACTACACACTAGCAGAGAGAGAGATAGCATAACCCATCTTCCCACCCTGGTGCAGTCCTAATGCTGTATTGTATGAGCTGGTGTTGTGGGAGCACTCTGGTGGACTCATAGACCACTTGTATGCATGCATGCTGGTGTTGTTGGAGCACCCTGGTGTAGTCATAGTATCATGTGTTTGCACTGGTATTGTAGGAGCACACTAGTGCAATAACTGGTGGCAAGTGTATGGATGTGTGCGGTGTTGTGGAAGCACCCTGATGGAGTCATTAGTGGCATGTGTGTGCGAGATTTAAGAGGGACAAGTGTCTGGAAAACATGCTTTCATAACCTTGTGGTTAGGACTTTGGAGCTCCATAGATTCTGCACACTTCACTGTGAACTAGATACATGTATAGCTCAGATGATAGCTCTCTCTGTGTGCTCAGGAAGCCCTACTCTACAACACTATGTGTTGAGCAAGCCAGTGTCTAGAGGAAGCTCTACTCTACAACACTGTGTGTTGAGCAAGCCAGTGCCTAGAGGAAGCCTTACTCTACAACACTGTGTGTTGAGCAAGCCAGTGTCTAGAGGAAGCCCTACTCTACAACACTGTGTGTTGAGCAAGCCAGTGTCTAGAGGAAGCTCTACTCTACAACACTGTGTGTTGAGCAAGCCAGTGCCTAGAGGAAGCTCTACTCTACAACACTGTGTGTTGAGCAAGCCAGTGCCTAGAGGAAGCTCTACTCTACAACACTGTGTGTTGAGCAAGCCAGTGTCTTGAGGAAGCTCTACTCTACAACACTGTGTGTTGACACTGTGTGTTGAGCAAGCCAGTGCCTAGAGGAAGCCTTACTCTACAACACTGTGTGTTGAGCAAGCCAGTGTCTAGAGGAAGCCCTACTCTACAACACTGTGTGTTGAGCAAGCCAGTGTCTAGAGGAAGCTCTACTCTACAACACTGTGTGTTGAGCAAGCCAGTGCCTAGAGGAAGCTCTACTCTACAACACTGTGTGTTGAGCAAGCCAGTGCCTAGAGGAAGCTCTACTCTACAACACTGTGTGTTGAGCAAGCCAGTGTCTTGAGGAAGCTCTACTCTACAACACTGTGTGTTGACACTGTGTGTTGAGCAAGCCAGTGTCTAGAGGAAGCTCTACTCTACAACACTGTGTGTTGAGCAAGCCAGTGCCTAGAGGAAGCTCTACTCTACAACACTGTGTGTTGAGCAAGCCAGTGTCTTGAGGAAGCTCTACTCTACAACACTGTGTGTTGACACTGTGTGTTGAGCAAGCCAGTGTCTAGAGGAAGCTCTACTCTACAACACTATGTGTTGAGCAAGCCAGTATCTAGAGGAAGCCCTACTCTACAACACTGTGGGTTGAGCAAGCCAGTCTCTAGAGGAAGCTCTACTCTACAACACTGTGTGTTGAGCAAGCCAGTGTCTAGAGGAAGCCCTACTATACAACACTGTGGGTTGAGCAAGCCAGTCTCTAGAGGAAGCTCTACTCTACAACACTGTGTGTTGAGCAAGCCAGTGTCTAGAAGAAGCCTTACTCTACAACACTGTGTGTTGAGCAAGCCAGTGTCTAGAGGAAGCCCTACTCTACAACACTGTGTGTTGAGCAAGCCAGTGTCTAGAGGAAGCCCTACTCTACAATACTGTGTGTTGAACAAGCCAGTGTCTAGAGGAAGCTCTACTCTACAACACTGTGTGTTGAGCAAGCCAGTGCCTAGAGGAAGCTCTACTCTACAACACTGTGTGTTGAGCAAGCCAGTCTCTAGAGGAAGCTCTACTCTACAACACTGTGTGTTGAGCAAGCCAGTGCCTAGAGGAAGCTCTACTCTACAACACTGTGTGTTGAGCAAGCCAGTGTCTTGAGGAAGCTCTACTCTACAACACTGTGTGTTGACACTGTGTGTTGAGCAAGCCATTGTCTAGAGGAAGCTCTACTCTACAACACTATGTGTTGAGCAAGCCAGTGTCTAGAGGAAGCTCTACTCTACAACACTGTGTGTTGAGCAAGCCAGTGCCTAGAGGAAGCTCTACTCTACAACACTGTGTGTTGAGCAAGCCAGTGTCTTGAGGAAGCTCTACTCTACAACACTGTGTGTTGACACTGTGTGTTGAGCAAGCCAGTGTCTAGAGGAAGCTCTACTCTACAACACTATGTGTTGAGCAAGCCAGTATCTAGAGGAAGCCCTACTCTACAACACTGTGGGTTGAGCAAGCCAGTCTCTAGAGGAAGCTCTACTCTACAACACTGTGTGTTGAGCAAGCCAGTGTCTAGAGGAAGCCCTACTATACAACACTGTGGGTTGAGCAAGCCAGTCTCTAGAGGAAGCTCTACTCTACAACACTGTGTGTTGAGCAAGCCAGTGTCTAGAAGAAGCCTTACTCTACAACACTGTGTGGTGAGCAAGCCAGTGTCTAGAGGAAGCCCTACTCTACAACACTGTGTGTTGAGCAAGCCAGTGTCTAGAGGAAGCCCTACTCTACAATACTGTGTGTTGAACAAGCCAGTGTCTAGAGGAAGCTCTACTCTACAACACTGTGTGTTGAGCAAGCCAGTGCCTAGAGGAAGCCTTACTCTACAACACTGTGTGTTGAGCAAGCCAGTGTCTAGAGGAAGCCCTACTCTACAACACTGTGTGTTGAGCAAGCCAGTGTCTAGAGGAAGCTCTACTCTACAACACTGTGTGTTGAGCAAGCCAGTGCCTAGAGGAAGCCCTACTCTACAACACTGTGTGTTGAGCATCTACAACACTGTTTGTTGAGCAAGCCAGTGCCTAGAGGAAGCCTTACTCTACAACACTGTGTGTTGAGCTTTAACTCTACAACACTATGTGTTGATTTAGTCTCTTGGGTGCAGGAAGGAAAGAATTTCGGTTGAATTTTTTTCCCTTCACCCATGCTTGCCTGATACAGATTTTGAGGACTCCCACTTTGGCTGCATGTAAATTTAGCATATTATATCTATGCAACTTTTTTATACCAAAAGAGAGCACACAGAGAGAGCTATCATCTGAGCTGTACATGTATATAGTTCACAGTGAAGTGTGCAGAATCTATGTATGGAGCTCCAAAGTCCTAACCACAAGGAATGTTTTTGTGTTTGTATCTAATAATTTTAGACTTCCTTCGCATGAACAAGTCCACTTAAACTACACAAGTTGAAGTGCTTGTAGAGCTTTATCAATCACAGTCGTTCAAGACTTGACGCTGATATTACAATAATGAGTTGGCGGGTGATTTTACTTCACCTTCCAACTTGCAGTTACAACATACCACCAGAAAGCATCTGCACTGGCTACATTTTGCTATATAAGTCACGACCATAGCACGAATGTGTGCAAAGATGTGGTACTTTATGTTAGACCAGCCATTATCAGAGACTTGTGCTCCCCTTGAATAACTAGCCGTATCACTGCAAGGTAAAGAGTGGCACATCATGAGGACTACAGCTAGCCATCTCCTGGTAAAGGGTGGCCAGCATGTTGACAACTAAACTGGAAGGTATTTCAGAGTGAACATGACGATGATGTAACAACACAACTATTTGACACAGTGTATAGAAATGTAATATGTCCTTGATTATGCTCACCTCCACCAGGTATAGAGTGTGTGTGTGTGTGTGTGTGGTGTTCAAGGCAAAGGAATGTTATCCACAGGGCCATCCTTCTACATGTGTCTATATGACATTTCATGCCCACATACTGCAGGAGGTCGTTTCCCCTGGTGTTGGTAATAGCTCCCGTGACATGGAGTTGCATAATGCCAGGACTGAGTCCCAGCCAACCTCATCTGCTCCGAGTAACACTCAGGCAAGACACGGGCCCATACATACTGTACACAGTCTGCTGGAGTTATTTAAATCTGAAGGACCTGGTAGTCCACATGTCACTGACCACTGCCTACCTGACCAATACTATTATAAGTGAAGCAATCAAGGCTTGCATGGGGGGGGGGGGGTTAAGGTGGAGAGGCTATGGGTCCCTCCCTTGGCTAGAATTGCCAGAGCATTAAATCAACCTGTAGAGTTAGAGAACTCTAAAGATATGATATGGACTGCATACTGTTACCTACATTCATATCTAGTAAACTACCTATGTATTACATACATGTACAATGATATCTAGTAAACTACATACGTATTACATACATGTACAATGATATCTAGTAAACTACATACGTATTACATACATGTACAATGATATCTAGTAAACTACATACGTATTACATACATGTACAATGATATCTAGTAAACTACATATGTATTACATACATGTACATTGATATCTAGTAAACTACATGCGTATTACATACATGTACATTGATATCTAGTAAACTACATGCATATTACATACATGTACAATGATATCTAGTAAACTACATACGTATTACATACATGTACAATGATATCTAGTAAACTACATATGATTACATACATGTACATGTACAATGATATCTAGTAAACTACATATGATTACATACATGTACAATGATATCTAGTAAACTCTTGAGTGACACTGTACAGCAGGTGCGCTAAGAAAAATGTTCTGGTTGTGTTCTGTGTGTCCCCTTGGCATTCTGAGCATGACGTACTTAACTCTGTGAAAGAGCAAAGAAATGGGGGGAAACTCCAATCCAACGGCCAAGAATCTTTTTTCATGTTTAGCATGGGCTGACACTTGATAGTTTTGGCTGCTTGGCTTAGTGCTTTGTGAGCTTAGCTTTAGTCAGTGAAACATATGATTTCCAAATCATGAAGGTATGGAAGATAATTTACATATAATCTCCCTACCTTTCCAGATGAAAAAAATTGGAGTGAGCATGGCAATTGCTTGGAGGTGTCTTGTGGCATAGAGGATGTTAGATGGACTGATGAATGCACTCAATTCTTCCAAGGAGTATTGAACTGCAAGGAGCACTAATTGGCTATTGAATGCTCTGCTTACTCACTGGTAGTCTAAAATAATTGAGCTTGCATAATGTTTAGTGAACTTCAAGACAATTAAGACCCTGTCATGCAAGGCATGGTTTATGGCGAACTTTGTCACAACAAAGACTCGATTAACTAAGAACAAAGACTGTGTCCATGTCAAATCTTATCACTGGCAACTATATACATACATGGTAGAGCCATTTCCTGGCATTTCCACATTCTCGATGTGAAGCCAGGTGAATGAACTCCATGCCAAGCTACAAGTGTGTGTTAGGATGTGTACGCCAATTTTATTTTTTGTGTGAAGCCTACTAGATGAACTTATAGTACATGTATCTTGATAGTGGTTCTTAAAAAGACATCTTCAAATCCACGCTAAAAAGCATCGCCATTGGATGGATGGAGCCATCTGAGATGCCTACTCTTAGCGTGCACTACAGAGGCTATGAAGGATGCCTCCAAGCACATTCTCTTGCAGTCGAAACAAGCATGCACCATTTTAACCATGCCCACAGCTAGTTTAGTGCATCAGTGACAGCTGTGTTGATGTCTATCTGATCATTACCAAGGGGTGTGGCTTCTGTAGCTGACAGCTTATGTGCGAGTTAATTGCTATGGTAAAAGGTTGACACTCATAGTTGCAAAACTAACAACAACACTCTATACACACAAAACTGTCCATGTCACTGATGCTTTTACAAGCACAAACACTTGTATGTTTGCTGGGTCAACTCCAAACACTTCTCCCATGCAGGCTCAAATTCAGTAGGGTCCATGAAGAGGTAGGTAGGTGAATACCAGCAGACTTTACAGTGTGTATAGGTCAATGTGGCCATCAAGGACAAATTTATCTAATTCAACCGTGGAAGTCCGAGGTGCTGTTGCATCTACAGCAAAACATAATAGAGACATCCCCCACCATAAAGTAGCGCTTACCGATGGCAGAAATTTTCCTCTCTTGACGTAACCTTTCCTCTCTTATAGTACACTTGTCACCAAATATATGGCCCATCCGCCACCATGCTTAGGGGCAACACCAATACCGAGTTCTCTGTTGGCCAACAGTACTAATTTAAATTTATCTTTAAATCAGCTTTTTAGTTTTTGAAGCCAATGTTGCAACTGAAATACTTCAGCCTTCATCATCAACCTGCTTAGTGCAGTAGCTCTCATATAGTTTACTTGGTCCACACATATATACTTGAAGAGAGGCCTGATATCTAAATATTATTAGACATGGCTTGCTATATATAAAAGCTTAGAGGTTAAGTTTTCTAAGTCAAGGCCTCTAGAAGTTCTGTGAGATCTTTAAAAATGGGCATTGTTTTACAAGCCGTATTCAATACCAGGCTTTGCCTTACACTATGCTTGCAAACCACCTCTATAAAACTCTATATTTTGCATATACAAGCCTTGTCTAATGCAGCCTAGCTAAACAGAGTACAGTAGCTACTAAGTGAGGAGCTAGACCTGAGGGACAGACACTAGTGGGCACAGACCACACAGGCCCAATAGCAGGTTAGGAGTAATCTCACTTCTGTCAGCAAACTTTGAGTCACATACAGAATTCAAGGATATTTAGTATACTGTGAGTCACGTATACAAGAATATATAGCAGGCTCACAAGAGCCTTAGCATCTCATTATTAATTAAAAGGGGGGAACAGGTGTATTTTTTAATTAAAAAAACTTGTGGTTACCACTTTATAGCTCCATAGATTCTGTAAACTTCATGGTATGGACTTGATGTATACAGTAGCTCAAAAGATAGGTCTCTCTGTGTACTCTCTTTTGATACTAAAATATTTTTCATGGATTTAACTATAGCCAAGTTACTGGAGCTAAAGTGGAAGGAACCTCAAAACCTGAATGCCTGATTTTGCCGCATAAATATCCCCAGATTGCCAAGTGCTAGAGAGTTAAAATTAGCACCCGTGGCTACTCTATACAATGAGTGTTTTCATTAGGCACTAAAACGTAAGTACATGGTCAAGCGTGCGTGCGGGTGGAAAATGAATTTTATGGAATTTGAACAAAATTAATTTTCCACCCGCGCACTTGACACGTACTTACGTTTTAGCACCTAATGAAAACACTCATTGTATAGAATGCAAAATATTTTAGTATCAAAAGAGAGCACACAGAGAGACTATCTTTTGAGCTATATATCAAGTCCATACCATGAAGTTTACAGAATCTATAAAGTGGTAACCACAAGTTAAAAATATTATGGAGAAGGCGTCCTCCCTGAAGGCTAGAGCATCTAATCGAAATGTCGAGTGAATACTTATTGAGAAGGTGATTATAAGAATATCTAGTAAACTGAGTGACATATACACGCATATCTAGTAAACTTTTGAGTTATGTATATACAACAATATCTAGTAAACTCTGAGTCACATATATATAAGGATATCTAGTAAACTCTGAGTCAGATATACAAGGATATCTAGTCAACTATGACTCGCGTGTACAAGGATATCTAAAATAAACTTTGAGTCTTGTACAGAAAGATATCTAGTATACTCTGAGTCGGCATCATGGTCACCCTGCCTGCTTACCCAGCCTTCAGTGTTTCTCCTACTGGCTAATGCAACCCTCTGGTTGGATGCTCACAGGCTTACAGACACTCAGTGCAGATGATAGAGTTTAGATAATTCTTTTTGTGTAGTAGTATCGTGTGTGTATATCATGCGTTACTCCATGAAAGAGTTACTCTAGGAGTGCTCCATCTATGCTTGCTGAGGCTAGGTCCACCATGATGTTGAAAGAGTTACTAGGAATGCTCTATCTCTGCTTGCTGAGGCTAGGTCCACCATGATGTTGAAAGAGTTACTAGGTGTGCTCTATCTCTGCTTGCTGAGGCTAGGTCCACCATGATGTTGAAAGAGTTACTAGGAATGCTCTATCTCTGCTTGCTGAGGCTAGGTCCACCATGATGTTGAAAGAGTTACTAGGAATGCTCTATCTCTGCTTGCTGAGGCTAGGTCCACCATGATGTTGAAAGAGTTACTAGGAATGCTCTATCTCTGCTTGCTGAGGCTAGGTCCACCATGATGTTGAAAGAGTTACTAGGTGTGCTCCATCTCTGCTTGCTGAGGCTAGGTCCACCATGATGTTGAAAGAGTTACTAGGTGTGCTTCATCTCTGCTTGCTGAGGCTTGGTCCACCATGATGTTGAAAGAGTTACTAGGTGTGCTTCATCTCTGCTTGCTGAGGCTAGGTCCACCATGATGTTGAAAGAGTTACTAGGAATGCTCTATCTCTGCTTGCTGAGGCTAGGTCCACCATGATGTTGAAAGAGTTACTAGGAATGCTCTATCTCTGCTTGCTGAGGCTAGGTCCACCATGATGTTGAAAGAGTTACTAGGAATGCTCTATCTCTGCTTGCTGAGGCTAGGTCCACCATGATGTTGAAAGAGTTACTAGGAATGCTCTATCTCTGCTTGCTGAGGCTAGGTCCACCATGATGTTGAAAGAGTTACTAGGAATGCTCTATCTCTGCTTGCTGAGGCTAGGTCCACCATGATATTGAAAGAGTTACTAGGTGTGCTCCATCTCTGCTTGCTGAGGCTAGGTCCACCATGATGTTGAAAGAGTTACTAGGTGTGCTTCATCTCTGCTTGCTGAGGCTTGGTCCACCATGATGTTGAAAGAGTTACTAGGTGTGCTTCATCTCTGCTTGCTGAGGCTAGGTCCACCATGATGTTGAAAGAGTTACTAGGAATGCTCTATCTCTGCTTGCTGAGGCTAGGTTCACCATGATGTTGAAAGAGTTACTAGGAATGCTCTATCTCTGCTTGCTGAGGCTAAGTCCACCATGATGTTGAAAGAGTTACTAGGTGTGCTCCATCTCTGCTTGCTGAGGCTAAGTCCACGAGTTACTAGGTGTACTTCATCTCTGCTTGCTGAGGCTTGGTCCACCACGATGTTGAAAGAGTTACTAGGTGTGCTTCATCTCTGCTTGCTGAGGCTAGGTCAACCATGATGCTGAAAGAGTTACTAGGTGTGCTCCATCTCTGCTTGCTGAGGCTAAGTCCACGAGTTACTAGGTGTACTTCATCTCTGCTTGCTGAGGCTTGGTCCACCACGATGTTGAAAGAGTTACTAGTCCTGAGTGCTTCATCTCTGCTTGATGAGGCTAGGTCCACCATGATGTTGAAAGAGTTACTAGGTGTGCTTCATCTCTGCTTGCTGAGGCTAGGTCCACCATGATGTTGAAAGAATTACTAGGAGTGCTTCATCTCTGCTTGCTGAGGCTAGGTCCACCATGATGCTGTAAGAGTTACTAGGAATGCTCCATCTCTGCTTGCTGAGGCTAAGTCCACCATGATGTGATGTGATGTGATGTGAACTAGCTACAAACAAGAACATAATTAATTGTAAACTAAACAACTATAATTATTGGATTGACTTTGTAGAACACTAGCCCAGTCACTTAATATAATATATATATACAGCCAGAAGGAATGAATAGCAGAGCTATATACATACAATAAGAATAGCAGAGCTACTTACATACAATAAGAATAGCAGAGCTATATACATACAATAAGAATAGCAGAGCTATATACATACAATAAGAATAGCAGAGCTACTTACATACAATAAGAATAGCAGAGCTATATACATACAATAAGAATAGCAGAGCTACTTACATACAATAAGAATAGCAGAGCTATATACATACAATAAGAATAGCAGAGCTACTTACATACAATAAGAATAGCAGAGCTACTTACATACAATAAGAATAGCAGAGCTACTTACATACAATAAGAATAGCAGAGCTACTTACATACAATAAGAATAGCAGAGCTATATACATACAATAAGAATAGCAGAGCTACTTACATACAATAAGAATAGCAGAGCTATATACATACAATAAGAATAGCAGAGCTACTTCATACAATAAGAATAGCAGAGCTACTTACATACAATAAGAATAGCAGAGCTATATACATACAATAAGAATAGCAGAGCTATATACATACAATAAGAATAGCAGAGCTATATACATACAATAAGAATAGCAGAGCTATATACATACAATAAGAATAGCAGAGCTATATACATACAATAAGAATAGCAGAGCTATATACATACAATAAGAATAGCAGAGCTATAATTATACATACAATAAGAATAGCAGAGCTACTTACATACAATAAGAATTATAGAGCTACATACATGTACATACAATAAGAATAGCAAAACTGTATAAAGAATAGCAGAGCTTTCCCGCCATTGATTCAGAGTAGTAGCTATATAGTCCTCTCAACGAATTCTCAGTTGACACAATAAAATTACAATGACCTTCTCAATAATCAACTTGAATTTTACTCTCTTGACGTTTCGACCAGATGCTCTAGCTATCACAGGAATAATGAGACGCTAAAACTCACGTAAGCCTGCTATATACCCGTAGCTAGCTGTTCACCACATGCTACAAACCATCTCGGCACGTGCGTCTAGCATGTGAGCCACAAGTGAACTAGATAGGGGTGGAGGGATAAAAATGAACCTTACGTCTGTAGATGCAGAAAGGAAGATAAGTACACTGATACAGGCAATCAGGGGTTATATATAATTCTTCCTCGTTATTATTTATTCATTCTTTTTTTCTTTTCTTTTTTATTCACACCCGGTTCACTTGTGGTGAGTGTGTGTGCCAGGGTGTGGTTTAACGTGGTAAATAGCTAGTTACTGGTATATAGCAAGCTCACGTGACTCTTATATCCCATTATTCCTGTTGAAGGTTAGAGTATTAGAGGCCATTGTAATATAAGTCCTCCACACAAGTCACCCTGTAAATAAAGGAAAAACTGATGAATTTGTGTGCTCAAAGCCACAGCCTTACAACGCTCCATTCACAGGTAAGTGCATTGAGCTAGCTCACTGTCAAGCCCTATATTGACTTCTAGAACTAGTGCATGGTCCAATCACTGCCACAGGTTTATGTCGTTGGTGCAATTAAAAAAATATCGATCATATTATGCCCCAAAAATCATAAACTGGCTGTACATGAATAACTGTTCCACTGCCTTTAGTCCTATACAGTAGGAGCCAAGAAAAACTTGGCATTACATTTAAACCCAGTGTGTGTGCAGCGTTTAACCATGTGTGTTTTCCAACCAATCCTAAAAGAACGTACGAAACGCTTGGACGCAAGAAAGGTTTGGACGCACGAAACATCTAAACGTTTAGACGCACGAAATGTTTATTAATTATTTGGCGGAATGGATCGTTGTGAGTTGCACATGGTAGTCCTTTCAGTTTGTGACATTTAGCGAGAGGATGGTGTATTCAACATACAAGAAACAGAGAATTTATATCTCAATTTTAGGGGATTGAAGGCACAACCGTTGTCAGGACCTTGGAGATGGAGAGGATTACACCAACAAGGCAGGGGGTCGACCACTTCCTAAGGCGCTTTCAAGAAACACTCACGATAGCCATGTGATTTGGTAGCAGGAGACCAGCCATCCGAGATATAGTGGAAGAGAAAATGCGAATTTGCGACTGCCTACTAGCTGTACGAGCACCTCAACAACAATGGCTATCCATTGTTGTTGAGGACCATTTTACGGTATAGAACCTCACTCACACCCTTACTCGGATGGACTTTTGAGGTAGCTCCTACTGCCAGTTGGTAAGAGAGTCATGAAGGTTCATGTTAGTCTTGTTTGCTTGGGATTCCTAAGGCTGACTTAATTTAGCTGATAAGGAGACTGGCTTAAAACTCCATGGGGGCTTGCTATGGGCTCTACTAAGCTAAGCTTGTTTGTAATTTATGGTGAAGCCTGAATGCCAGCCCTGTTGATGTGGTGGCTGTTAATGATCATTTTCCGAATAACATTTGCAGATTTATAATCCCCAATTCCATCTTTAGATCAAGAGGTTGGTGTGGCCAAGACAATTCGTAGGCATCTGATGGGTTCGGGAATGTCCTATGGACAGACGAATGCAGTCTCAGCATGAAACCTAAGGGTGCTAATTGTAGCAAGATTGGTTAACCTATGAAGAACAATATCCTCTTTTTTGTCCGTCATGTGAGCAAATCCTACAAATTGGAGAAAAGAGAGTTGTAAATTATATATTTTTAATTTGCATAACAGTCCTTAGATGTGGCTACAGAAGTCTAATATTTTTACAACAAAAAAAACAAGTTAATGATTGACTTACAAAAAGAAATATTACATGAACAGCACTTCATTTCTTGGTTTATAGTCACATCCTGTTTTATGAGTTGAATTGGCTCGAGGTGTTCTGGGATGTGGAAGGCTCCACCTTCACTCTGCAAGCATCCACCAGCAAGATGCCCGAGAGCACTTTGCTTTGTGGGACATACACATGAGGCCGCCTCCATGGGCCAAAATATCAAAAATATACAAGTAACACTAAATGACTGTATTGCATTTGATGACGAGTCCAAAGCTTCACTAGTACAACACTAGCTAGAGAACCATCTCCAGTATTCCATTCCATAGCTCGAGAACCATCTCCAGTATATTCCATTCCATAGCTGAGAACCATCTCCAGTATTCCATTCCATAGCTCGAGAACCATCTCCAGTATTCCATTCCATAGCTAGAGAACCATCTCCAGTATATATATTAGTACTACACTAGCTAGAGAACCATCTCCAGTATATATATTAGTACTACACTAGCTAGAGAACCATCTCCAGTATATATATTAGTACTACACTAGCCAGAGAACCATCTCCAGTATATATATTAGTACTACACTAGCTAGAGAACCATCTCCAGTATATATATATTAGTACTACACCAGCCAGAGAACCATCTCCAGTATATATATTAGTACTACACTAGCTAGAGAACCATCTCCAGTATATATATTAGTACTACACTAGCCAGAGAACCATCTCCAGTATATATATTAGTACTATACTAGCCAGAGAACCATCTCCAGTATATATATTAGTACTACACTAGCTAGAGAACCATCTCCAGTATATATATTAGTACTATACTAGCCAGAGAACCATCTCCAGTATATATATTAGTACTACACTAGCTAGAGAACCATCTCCAGTATATATATTAGTACTATACTAGCCAGAGAACCATCTCCAGTATATATATAGTACTACACTAGCTAGAGAACCATCTCCAGTATATATATAGTACTACACTAGCTAGAGAACCATCTCCAGTATATATATTAGTACTACACTAGCCAGAGAACCATCTCCAGTATATATATTAGTACTACACTAGCCAGAGAACCATCTCCAGTATATATATTAGTACTACACTAGCTAAAGAACCATCTCCAGTATATATATTAGTACTACACTATCTAGAGAACCATCTCCAGTATATATATTAGTACTACACTAGCTAGAGAACCATCTCCAGTATATATATTAGTACTATACTAGCCAGAGAACCATCTCCAGTATATATATTAGTACTACACTAGCTAGAGAACCATCTCCAGTATATATATTAGTACTACACTAGCTAAAGAACCATCTCCAGTATATATATTAGTACTACACTAGCTAGAGAACCATCTCCAGTATATATATTAGTACTACACTAGCTAGAGAACCATCTCCAGTATATATATTAGTACTACACTAGCTAGAGAACCATCTCCAGTATATATATTAGTACTACACTAGCTAGAGAACCATCTCCAGTATATATATTAGTACTACACTAGCTAGAGAACCATCTCCAGTATGTATTCCATTTGTTCTAGCCACCAAAAACAAACAACTATAACTGAAACTAAAGTACTGGCTCGAACAGGTAGTAGGGATCATGCAGATTCCAGTTACACCAAAGTTATATTATAGCAAGTATAACAGTAAGAGGAGGAAACTTACCTGCTTATAGACCCTTAAAAGCTTACAGTCCCTTTAACTCAAACTCAAATAACTGCACTGAACTAACTCAAAGACAAACTCCAGCAGGACACTCTCAAAAGAACCGCGAGCTTTGCCCTGCTTTTTTTCTTCTATTCACGTGGAGGTCCATGCACGCGCCTGTCCTTGCGCTTAGTGTGCAATAAAACATAGCAAACGCTTGCGATAAAACGTAGCGAGCATTTGCAATAAAATGCAGTGAGCGTTCAAATGCTCTGTACTCTACGTTTCTTCAATGTTTTTGGGGCCAACGGTCATGCGTTGCACATACGTTGGGTGTAAATGCAATGCCAAGTTTTGGGGGGGGCTTCTGCTGTACCTCAATAACTGTTGCACTGTGTTTAGTCCTATACCTCAATAACTGTTGCACTGTGTTTAGTCCTACACCTCAATAACTGTTGCACTGTGTTTAGTCCTATACCTCAATAACTGTTGCACTGTGTTTAGTCCTATACCTCAATAACTGTTGCACTGTGTTTAGTCCTATACCTCAATAACTGTTGCACTGTGTTTAGTCCTACACCTCAATAACTGTTGCACTATGTTTAGTCCTATACCTCAATAACTGTTGCACTGTGTTTAGTCCTATACCTCAATAACTGTTGCACTGTGTTTAGTCCTATACCTCAATAACTGTTGCACTGTGTTTAGTCCTACACCTCAATAACTGTTGCACTGTGTTTAGTCCTATACCTCAATAACTGTTGCACTGTGTTTAGTCCTACACCTCAATAACTGTTGCACTGTGTTTAGTCCTACACCTCAATAACTGTTGCACTGTGTTTAGTCCTATACCTCAATAACTGTTGCACTGTGTTTAGTCCTACACCTCAATAACTGTTGCACTGTGTTTAGTCCTACACCTCAATAACTGTTGCACAGTGTTTAGTCCTATACTTCAATAACTCTTGCACTGTGTTTAGTCCTATACCTCAATAACTGTTGCACTGTGTTTAGTCCTACACCTCAATAACTGTTGCACTGTGTTTAGTCCCATACCTCAATAACTGTTGCACTGTGTTTAGTCCTACACCTCAATAACTGTTGCACTGTGTTTAGTCCTATACCTCAATAACTGTTGCACTGTGTTTAGTCCTACACCTCAATAACTGTTGCACAGTGTTTAGTCCTATACTTCAATAACTGTTGCACTGTGTTTAGTCCTATACCTCAATAACTGTTGCACTGTGTTTAGTCCTATACCTCAATAACTGTTGCACTGTGTTTAGTCCTATACTTCAATAACTGTTGCACTGTGTTTAGTCCTACACCTCAATAACTGTTGCACTGTGTTTAGTCCTATACCTCAATAACTGTTGCACTGTGTTTAGTCCTACACCTCAATAACTGTTGCACTGTGTTTAGTCCTA
Source organism: Cladorhizidae sp. MBARI D1340-BT2 (assembly GCA_028752905.1). Classification (NCBI taxonomy): domain Eukaryota; kingdom Metazoa; phylum Porifera; class Demospongiae; order Poecilosclerida; family Cladorhizidae; species Cladorhizidae sp. MBARI D1340-BT2. The sequence continues at coordinate 2,289,167 of JAQNBH010000006.1, forward strand.
TACCTCAATAACTGTTGCACTGTGTTTAGTCCTATACCTCAATAACTGTTGCACTGTGTTTAGTCCTACACCTCAATAACTGTTGCACTGTGTTTAGTCCTACACCTCAATAACTGTTGCACTGTGTTTAGTCCTACACCTCAATAACTGTTGCACTGTGTTTAGTCCTACACCTCAATAACTGTTGCACTGTGTTTAGTCCTACACCTCAATAACTGTTGCACTGTGTTTAGTCCTACACCTCAATAACTGCTGCACTGTGTTTAGTCCAGCAAGTTAGCTTTGGAAGCATCTGATGCTGAATATTCAGATTTTGTTTCCTACTCTATGTAGCTATGAAGGTGATATAAATATTCTCTATGTTGTTTAGAAGAGTGACACAGATGCAGGTCCCACTCTAGTTGATGAAGTGGATGGTACAGTAGGTGGAGATGGTGAAGGTGAGGTGGTTACCTCGGCCACTGCTCCTCTGCTCTCATCAGCTCTGCCTGGCCATGCGTTCACTCTAGACATCTCAGCTGATCGCAAAAAAGTTCGGCTGCACATGAATCGTGCTGTAATTAAGAGAGCTCTGCGTGACAAAAACCTAAAGACCATGCCACGGAAACAACCTCGACTACAGAGACAGGTCAGAATTATTACTGCAGTCACTCTTGTCATGTGCGTGTTGTGGGCAGGGAGGTGATGTAAATATAGCATAGTAGAACCTAGATTATCTGACCCCAGGTGAAGGCCCACCTAACAATATCGCTGTACTGCTGGAGTCCTCCTGGAGGCCATACCTCTAGCTACTACAAGCAGTGGTGTGTGTCTTAGAAGCTACTATTCAGCTAGTTATACAAACAGACCACAGACCACAGAGGAAAAAGTAGAGATTAGCAATTACGCCCCCTCCAAGTGAGGAGCAGTTACCTCCCAGCCAATGTGGTCAGAGTTAATTAAATCCATAGCCTAGCTGTAATAAACCTCATTATCCTGTTATATCAGCGAAGTGGTTAGTCCGTAGCCTTCCAGATAAGAGTTTCTGCTGTATGTATGTAGTATGACCTGTGTGTGTTTTTGTGCTATGAATGTGTGAGACTATGTATATATATGTAGTATGACCTGTGTGTATGTGCTATGAATGCATGTATTGTGTGAGTACTATGTATGTATATATATGTAGTATGACCTGTGTGTATGTGCTATGAATACATGTATTGTGTGAGTACTATGTATATATATGTAGTATGACCTGTGTGTTTATGTGCTATGAATACATGTATTGTGTGAGTACTATGTATGTATATATATGTAGTATGACCCGTGTGTGTATGTGCTATGAATGCATGTATGTGTGTGTGTTCTATGTATGTTTTGTGTGTATGTATATAGGCATCTACATTTAAGTTGCCACTGAGCTGTGAGATGAGAGTGCAAGTGCAGGAAGAGGGCAAGCCCGCTACCTCCACCGCATAACTCACACCATGCTGTTCCCCTCCTTCTATCCTATATAAAAGTCTATAGGTCTATCATATATAAAAGTCTATAGGTCTATCCTATATAAAGACCACTTGCTTAATGATAGCGACATTTTAATGCTCAGATTTTTTGTTTTGCTTTTTTATTTTTACAAACAAATTTGTTCTTGCCAGTTGTATAATTTTTCAAGAACCATTTGAGTTACTTTCATGAGAATGTGCTCATTGGCGACCAGCAAGCCCTCTGCAGGAAGTTGAACAGATTATATGGGTTTTGCCACACATGGCCTATTGGGGAATTGATCATGGCATATTGGGGGATCAGGCATGACCTATTGGGGTATCGAACAAGGCGTATTGAGGCATAGAGCATGGCATATTGGAGTATCGAGCATGGCATATTTGTGGATCGAGCATTGCCTATATATTGGGGTATTGAGTATATTGGGGTATTGAGCACTCCCTTTCTCCCTTTATTAAAAATGGCACAAATGGCACCAAAAAATAAATCTTGGCTAAAACTCACTTTGGCCCCACTTTGGCAGCCACTAAACACAATTCGAGCATGCTTAAATTTTCAGGAAAGTAATATGGGTGCAGCCTAAACACCGTTGAAACATTGAATTTTCAGTTTTCAAGATCCTGTACCTACTTTTATAGCAGCCGTAACTTGTGTATAGTATATAGCTGTTTTTTCGTCATAATTTTACTACCATGGGAACTCCAAATTTTCCAATACACTTTGCAACAAAGAATATTTAGCATAATCCTTCATTCTTACAACGTTACATATCCCTTACCAATACTTTGCTATCGACTACTCATTTGAATCTTTAGCAGATGCAGACCGGGCCAGACTGTAGTACTTACTTAGTTTATCAATATACTCTAGACACTGTTCTTCACTGGCCAATCAATGCTAGCATTTTACTAGGACATGTGTACACATACATGTTTACTTACCACAATCCAAGCATTACTGTAGTTATCACAATCCAAGAATTGCAGTAGTTATCACAATCCAAGCATTACTGTAGTAATCACAATCCAAGCAGTACAGTAGTTATCACAATCCAAGAATTGCAGTAGTGATCACAATCCAAGCATTACTGTAGTTATCACAATCCAAGCATTACTGTAGTTATCACAATCCAAGCAGTACAGTAGTTATTACAATCCAAGCATTACAGTAGTTATCACAATCCAAGCATTACTGTAGTTATCACAATCCAAGCAGTACAGTAGTTACCACAATCCAAGCAGTACAGTAGTTATCACAATCCAAGCATTACTGTAGTTATCACAATCCAAGCAGTACAGTAGTTATCACAATCCAAGCATTACTGTAGTTATCACAATCCAAGCATTACAGTAGTTATCACAATCAAAGCATTACTGTAGTTATCACAATCAAAGCATTACAGTAGTTATCACAATCCAAACATTACTGTATTTATCACAATCCAAACATTACAGTAGTTATCACAATCCAAGCATTACAGTAGTTATCACAATCCAAGCATTACTATAGTTATCACAATCCAAGCATTACAGTAGTTATCATAATCCAAGCATTACTGTAGTTATCACAATCCAAGCAGTACAGTAGTTATCACAATCCAAGCAGTACAGTAGTTATCACAATCCAAGCATTACTGTAGTTATCACAATCTAATCAATACTAGAGTTATCACAATCCAAGCATTACAGTAGTTATCACAATCCAAGCAGTACAGTAGTTATCACAATCCAAGCATTACTGTTGTTATCACAATCTAATCAATACTTATAGTTATCACAATCCAAGCATTACAGTAGTTATCACAATCCAAGCATTACAGTAGTTATCACAATCCAAGCATTACTGTAGTTATCACAATCCAAGCAGTACTGTAGTTATCACAATCCAAGCAGTACAGTAGTTATCACAATCCAAGCATTACAGTAGTTATCACAATCCAAGCATTACTGTAGTCATCACAATCCAAGCATTACAGTAGTTATCACAATCCAAGCATTACTGTATTTATCACAATCCAAACATTACAGTAGTTATCACAATCCAAGCATTACAGTAGTTATCACAATCCAAGCATTACTATAGTTATCACAATCCAAGCATTACTGTAGTTGTCACAATCCAAGCATTACAGTAGTTATCATAATCCAAGCATTACAGCAATCCAAGCATTACTGTAGTTATCACAATCCAAGCATTACTGTAGTTGTCACAATCCAAGCATTACAGTAGTTATCACAATCCAAGCATTACAGTAGTTATCACAATCCAAGCATTACAGTAGTTATCACAATCCAAGCAGTACAGTAGTTATCACAATCCAAGCATTACTGTATTTATCACAATCCAAACATTACAGTAGTTATCACAATCCAAGCATTACAGTAGTTATCACAATCCAAGCATTACTATAGTTATCACAATCCAAGCATTACAGTAGTTATCATAATCCAAGCAGTACAGTAGTTATCACAATCCAAGCAGTACAGTAGTTATCACAATCCAAGCATTACTGTAGTTATCACAATCTAATCAATACTAGAGTTATCACAATCCAAGCATTACAGTAGTTATCACAATCCAAGCAGTACAGTAGTTATCACAATCCAAGCATTACTGTTGTTATCACAATCTAATCAATACTTATAGTTATCACAATCCAAGCATTACAGTAGTTATCACAATCCAAGCATTACTGTAGTTATCACAATCCAAGCAGTACTGTAGTTATCACAATCCAAGCAGTACAGTAGTTATCACAATCCAATCATTACAGTAGTTATCACAATCCAAGCATTACAGTAGTTATCACAATCCAAGCATTACAGTAGTTATCACAATCCAAGCATTACAGTAGTTATCACAATCCAAGCATTACAGTAGTTATCACAATCCAAGCATTACAGCAATCCAAGCATTACTGTAGTTGTCACAATCCAAGCATTACAGTAGTTATCACAATCCAAGCATTACAGTAGTTATCACAATCCAAGCATTACAGTAGTTATCACAATCCAAGCATTACAGTAGTTATCACAATCCAAGCAGTACAGTAGTTATCACAATCCAAGCATTACAGTAGTTATCACAATCCAAGCATTACTGTAGTTATCACAATCCAAGCATTACAGTAGTTATCACAATCCAAGCAGTACAGTAGTTATCACAATCCAAGCATTACTGTAGTTATCACAATCCAAGCATTACAGTAGTTATCACAATCCAAGCATTACAATAGTTATCACAATCCAAGCATTACAGTAGTTATCACAATCCAAGCATTACAGTAGTTATCACAATCCAAGCATTACAGTAGTTATCACAATCCAAACATTACAGTAGTTATCATAATCCAAGCATTACTGTAGTTATCACAATCCAAGCATTACTGTAGTTATCACAATCCAAGCATTACTGTAGTTATCACAATCCAAGCATTACTGTAGTTATCACAATCCAAGCATTACAGTAGTTATCACAATCCAAGCATTACTGTTGTTATCACAATCTAATCAATACTATAGTTATCACAATCCAAGCATTACAGTAGTTATCACAATCCAAGCATTACTGTAGTCATCACAATTCAAGCTAGTTATCACAATCCAAGCATAACAGTAGTTATCACAATCCAAGCATAACAGTAGTTATCACAATCCAAGCATTACAGCAATCCAAGCATTACTGTAGTTATCACAATCCAAGCATTACTGTATTTATCACAATCCAAGCATTACAGTAGTTATCACAATCCAAGCATTACAGTAGTTATCACAATCCAAGCATTACAGTAGTTATCACAATCCAAGTATTACAGTAGTTATCACAATCCAAGCATTACTGTAGTTATCACAATCCAAGCATTACAGTAGTTATCACAATCCAAGCATTACAGTAGTTATCACAATCCAAGCATTACAGTAGTTATCACAATCCAAGCAGTACAGTAGTTATCACAATCCAAGCATTACTGTAGTTATCACAATCCAAGCAGTACAGTAGTTATCACAATCCAAGCATTACAGTAGTTATCACAATCCAAGCATTACTGTAGTTATCACAATCCAAGCATTACAGTAGTATCACAATCCTAGCATTACAGTAGTTATCACAATCCAAGCATTACAGTAGTTAACACAATCCAAGCGTTAGAGTAGAAGGTTTCTGCTGTGCATAGGACAATGTCGAGAGCACTGTGGAGTTCAAGTTTTGTCCAATGAGGCACCAGCTAAAATAAAATTTTGCTTTTTATTTACTCCACCACATTTTCACTCACTCACTACTCAATGCTTTGCATACATTACTAATTAACATTAATAACATAAGATCGACAAGAGCAGTTCTGTCATGACAAGTTTGTGACCAGTGTTTATTAGAAATTGGCACGCTCAGTTAATAACTAGATAGCATTTAACTGTAAACAACTTTTAAACCACAGGAATGTCAATCATCAATTACTCAACATTCCTTTCCCCTTAAAATGGATATTTACATAATTGACCAATTCAGTTCCATTCTGGTTTAAACCTATCGGGTGGTTTCTTGATTCTTGACGGATATTTCTTTTGAATTGTCAACCAGTATAACGTTCGCGAGTGGCAGGGATTCTACCACTCTCTCTGGAGATTCAGAGGACATCGGAGATTCAGGTGAAGGAACGGTTGTTGGTGGAACTTCAATCAGTGTATGCAATGTTAGAATCTGTGAGGTAGTAACCCATTAACCCACTCACCGTCATAAGCGTATATATACGTCCAAACCACATAATTATCGGTGAAAAATCATTAAAAAATCAATCGTTCGGTTGTAAATTAAGATATGAATATCAAAAAAATAGCTCAATTCTTGCTCTACGTACGTGCCGAATATAAGAGCCTTACGGGTTCGGTAACTAAGGTAAAGTAAAATTGAAATCGCTGACCGTTCATAAGTTGGAAATGACGGTCAGACTAACTTTAGACCAAGTTCTTTCTAGGATTCAAGACGACGACTACGTCCTATCAGAGGACGAAAGTAGCAGCGAGGAAGGTGAAGTAATCTATTTTGTTTACTTGCTAGCTAAGTAGCTAGCAAGTAAAGCATGTTCTGGATAGAATTGTTTAGCTGTTCTTTCGTCATATATAAATTCATTAGGTCGAGGAGGCAATACTTTTTGTTTATGTTGACATTATTCTTTTTAGGTATGGTGCAACCAACCCCTTCACTGTCACCCTTCCTCAAAGCCACTTCTTGTGGAGTTCTTATTCCTTCGGTTCATACTCATTCAAGGCCTGTTGGTCAGCGTAGTCGCAGAACTAGAGGCAGTAGTAGAGCTAGGAGTAGTCAACTTGGACGTCTGAGTACACATAGTCAAGTAACTTCCAGTATTCATTTGGATACCTCAATGGCTTCTTGTACCAGTCATGTTTGATGATACATACATTGTGTACCAAGTGTTATAAGAGTAAATGAAATGTGAAAATATATATTCCTAGATGGTGTCTATACATTACATTGTGGTAGTGTGTGTAGTGTATGGTAGTGTGGCACAATGATGTCTTCTTGTATGCTGGCCAGTATCTTATCAAGCCTCCTTCACTGTCTGAGTGGCTGAAAACACCTTGATTATATACCATACTAGAGGGGGAAATGAAATAAGGCCATATATCAACCTTTGCTGAAATAGCATTGCATATGTCTATGCAAGTCAATTTTTTGTAATTTTTCAAAATAAAGTCAACGGTGAAAGGGTCAATTAAGCCTAGGAACAATTTTATCCTGTTCTTAATTGTGGCATCTACTGGGTCAACCACCTCCAATAACGTGTCCAAGTTAAACTTCTCTTAAGTGAACGACATAATCATCTCTCCAGCAATCAACTTAAAATTGCTTCTCAATTTTCAGCTAGATGCTCTAGCCTTCATCACTGATGAACACTAGAGCATCTAGCCAAAATATAATTTACTGAGAAAGTTGTTATAATCCATCGTGCTAAGTGTGGTGGCGAGGAATGACCATTCCACGTGGTGTCGCCTCCACCATTTTGCGTCTCTCTGTTTTAGGCTGCCGCCGAGAGGAGGGAAGAGGTGGAATTTAGCGTCAGCCGTAAACAACCTTGTAAGGGAGGAAGCTGATGCTGGTGCTATATCAGGGAAGCCTAGCCGTTGCTCCAGGAGACAGACGTCTCGTGATCTCCTAGAGCTCTTGTCTTCAAAGGTGACATCAAATCTGGAAGAGGGCGATGTCAAGGGTGCTGTCAGGCTTGCATGTGCTGAGGATGTTTTAGCTGATCACTCACCTGACACTCTGGAAGCCTTGAAGCAGAAGCTCACCTGGATTCTTCCATAATGATATCACCGGACCGGACCCTTCCTCATTCTCTTTTTCAGTCACCGAGGCCATCATTACTCAAGCCATACGTTCCTTCCCAAATGGATCTGCAGGTGGCCAGGATAGCCTCAGACCACAACATCTCAAAGACCTCACGGGTCCGTCCACTGGTGAAGGTGGCCATTCACTACTGAGGGCGCTCACTTCTTTGATATCTCTAATTCTAAGAGGTGACACACCTGCATCCATCCGTCCTCATTTCTTTGGTGCCTCACTGGTAGCTCTGCATAAGAAGGATGGTGGGGTTCGCCCTATCGCTGTGGGCTGTACCCTGCGCGGACTTGCTGCTAAGTGTGCTTGCATTCATGCCATGCAAAACGTTCCTGATTTCCTGGCCCCTCGGCAGTTAGATTTTGGAGTTAGATTTTGGAGTGACGCGGGATTTGAAGCGGCAGTGCATGCTGCGCGCATCTACCTCCAGAACCTCAAGGAAGACCAAGTGATCATGAAAGTGGACTTCAGAAATGCCTTCAACAGTATTCGCCGGGACAAGATGTTGGGTGCTGTAGAGAAGTACATTCCCAAGCTTCTCCCTTTTGTCCACTCAGTATACTGCTCGCCATCTTTACTCTCATGGGGTGATGAAGTGGTGCTGTCTTCAGAAGGGGTTCAGCAGGGCGACCCGCTGGGACCCCTCCTCTTTTGCCTGACTATTCAGAAACTGTGTGCAAAGCTGAGGTCAGAGTTCTGTGTTTTTTATCTGGATGGTGGAACTCTGGGAGGCAACCGGGAAGATGTAATTCATGATCTCAAGACCATTGAGGTTGAAGCAGGTGCTCTGGGCCTTGAGCTAAACAGAGGAAAGACAGAATTGATCTGTAAGGATCCTACCTCTCAAGAGATCCTCCTCATTGCTCTTCCAGGAGTTAGCATCATTAAGATGCTGTAGGTGGTGTAGTTCTTACTTAAGATGCTGTAGGTGGTGTAGTTCTTACTTAAGATGTTGTAGGTGGTGTAGTTCTTACTTAAGATGCTGTAGGTGGTGTACACCTCAATAACTGTTGCACTGTGTTTAGTCCTATACCTCAATAACTGTTGCACTGTGTTTAGTCCTACACCTCAATAACTGTTGCACTGTGTTTAGTCCTATACCTCAATAACTGTTGCACTGTGTTTAGTCCTATACCTCAATAACTGTTGCACTGTGTTTAGTCCTATACCTCAATAACTGCTGCACTGTGTTTAGTCCTATACCTCAATAACTGTTGCACTGTGTTTAGTCCTATACCTCAATAACTGTTGCACTGTGTTTAGTCCTATACCTCAATAACTGCTGCACTGTGTTTAGTCCTATACCTCAATAACTGCTGCACTGTGTTTAGTCCTATACCTCAATAACTGTTGCACTGTGTTTAGTCCTATACCTCAATAACTGTTGCACTGTGTTTAGTCCTATACCTCAATAACTGCTGCACTGTGTTTAGTCCTATACCTCAATAACTGTTGCACTGTGTTTAGTCCTATACCTCAATAACTGTTGCACTGTGTTTAGTCCTATACCTCAATAACTGTTGCACTGTGTTTAGTCCTATACCTCAATACTGTTGCACTGTGTTTAGTCCTATACCTCAATAACTGCTGCACTGTGTTTAGTCCTATACCTCAATAACTGTTGCACTGTGTTTAGTCCTATACCTCAATAACTGTTGCACTGTGTTTAGTCCTATACCTCAATAACTGTTGCACTGTGTTTAGTCCTATACCTCAATAACTGTTGCACTGTGTTTAGTCCTATACCTCAATAACTGTTGCACTGTGTTTAGTCCTGTACCTCAATAACTGTTGCACTGTGTTTAGTCCTATACCTCAATAACTGTTGCACTGTGTTTAGTCCTATACCTCAATAACTGTTGCACTGTGTTTAGTCCTATACCTCAATAACTGTTGCACTGTGTTTAGTCCTATACCTCAATAACTGTTGCACTGTGTTTAGTCCTATACCTCAATAACTGTTGCACTGTGTTTAGTCCTATACCTCAATAACTGTTGCACTGTGTTTAGTCCTATACCTGAATAACTGCTGCACTGTGTTTAGTCCTATACCTCAATAACTGTTGCACTGTGTTTAGTCCTATACCTCAATAACTGTTGCACTGTGTTTAGTCCTATACCTCAATAACTGTTGCACTGTGTTTAGTCCTATACCTCAATAACTGTTGCACTGTGTTTAGTCCTATACCTCAATAACTGTTGCACTGTGTTTAGTCCTGTACCTCAATAACTGTTGCACTGTGTTTAGTCCTATACCTCAATAACTGTTGCACTGTGTTTAGTCCTATACCTCAATAACTGTTGCACTGTGTTTAGTCCTATACCTCAATAACTGTTGCACTGTGTTTAGTCCTATACCTCAATAACTGTTGCACTGTGTTTAGTCCTACACCTCAATAACTGCTGCACTGTGTTTAGTCCAGCAAGTTAGCTTTGGAAGCATCTGATGCTGAATATTCAGATTTTGTTTCCTACTCTATGTAGCTATGAAGGTGATATAAATATTCTCTATGTTGTTTAGAAGAGTGACACAGATGCAGGTCCCACTCTAGTTGATGAAGTGGATGGTACAGTAGGTGGAGATGGTGAAGGTGAGGTGGTTACCTCGGCCACTGCTCCTCTGCTCTCATCAGCTCTGCCTGGCCATGCGTTCACTCTAGATATCTCAGCTGATCGCAAAAAAGTTCGGCTGCACATGAATCGTGCTGTAATTAAGAGAGCTCTGCGTGACAAAAACCTAAAGACCATGCCACGGAAACAACCTCGACTACAGAGACAGGTCAGAATTATTACTGCAGTCACTCTTGTCATGTGCGTGTTGTGGGCAGGGAGGTGATGTAAATATAGCATAGTAGAACCTAGATTATCTGACCCCAGGTGAAGGCCCACCTAACAATATCGCTGTACTGCTGGAGTCCTCCTGGAGGCCATACCTCTAGCTACTACAAGCAGTGGTGTGTGTCTTAGAAGCTACTATTCAGCTAGTTATACAAACAGACCACAGACCACAGAGGAAAAAGTAGAGATTAGCAATTACGCCCCCTCCAAGTGAGGAGCAGTTACCTCCCAGCCAATGTGGTCAGAGTTAATTAAATCCATAGCCTAGCTGTAATAAACCTCATTATCCTGTTATATCAGCGAAGTGGTTAGTCCGTAGCCTTCCAGATAAGAGTTTCTGCTGTATGTATGTAGTATGACCTGTGTGTGTTTTTGTGCTATGAATGTGTGAGACTATGTATATATATGTAGTATGACCTGTGTGTATGTGCTATGAATGCATGTATTGTGTGAGTACTATGTATGTATATATATGTAGTATGACCTGTGTGTATGTGCTATGAATACATGTATTGTGTGAGTACTATGTATATATATATGTAGTATGACCTGTGTGTTTATGTGCTATGAATACATGTATTGTGTGAGTACTATGTATGTATATATATGTAGTATGACCCGTGTGTGTATGTGCTATGAATGCATGTATGTGTGTGTGTTCTATGTATGTTTTGTGTGTATGTATATAGGCATCTACATTTAAGTTGCCACTGAGCTGTGAGATGAGAGTGCAAGTGCAGGAAGAGGGCAAGCCCGCTACCTCCACCGCATAACTCACACCATGCTGTTCCCCTCCTTCTATCCTATATAAAAGTCTATAGGTCTATCATATATAAAAGTCTATAGGTCTATCCTATATAAAGACCACTTGCTTAATGATAGCGACATTTTAATGCTCAGATTTTTTGTTTTGCTTTTTTATTTTTACAAACAAATTTGTTCTTGCCAGTTGTATAATTTTTCTAGAACCATTTGAGTTACTTTCATGAGAATGTGCTCATTGGCGACCAGCAAGCCCTCTGCAGGAAGTTGAACAGATTATATGGGTTTTGCCACACATGGCCTATTGGGGAATTGATCATGGCATATTGGGGGATCAGGCATGACCTATTGGGGTATCGAACAAGGCGTATTGAGGCATAGAGCATGGCATATTGGAGTATTGAGCATGGCATATTTGTGGATCGAGCATTGCCTATATATTGGGGTATTGAGTATATTGGGGTATTGAGCACTCCCTTTATTAAAAATGGCACAAATGGCACCAAAAAATAAATCTTGGCTAAAACTCACTTTGGCCCCACTTTGGCAGCCACTAAACACAATTCGAGCATGCTTAAATTTTCAGGAAAGTAATATGGGTGCAGCCTAACCCTTTCACCGATAGATTCCCCAGGAATTATTTATATATTAAATCAGGTTGACTTAAAAATCATTATAAAATCAGAAATGTACCCATATGCCTTCAAATTTAGTCATGTGATAGTGCCATTGTTAATTAACAATGTGGTAAAATATTATTAACCACAAGTGTGACCACAAAATATGAATAATATTATAATATTTATACACTTATCTAAGTTGTTTACCAACGTAAAAAATTGATATTTCATCCGTTATGTTTACTATATACATGTAACAGTATAGCAGTGCAAATTTGATTAATAAATTAATCTTGTAAGCCAATAAAAGAGGTCCAATAATATTATCAGGACTTGTATCAATACAGCTTTTTTTGTGTTTACACCACAACATGATTATTATAGCTTTACATTTATATCTACAGATATTTGGTCAAGAAAGCAAAGATCTGGTATTCCTCTTGCCACAATAATTATGGATGTATGACTGGATATTGCTGAATGATATATACAACATTTATTATTGCAGAATAATGTGAACATCCTATTTATAGAGACATTTAGATATTGTTGTCGGGAGATATTTTTATATTGCTAAATAATTCCACAATAATAACACACAAAAACATAAGATGCAACAACAAACAAAAGTTCTAGTATTAGGTCAGTCCCTTCTCCAGTACTGAACCAGGTTGTGGTAGGCTCGAAAACAATTTCTTTCCTCCGATATGCAAAGGTGCACTTTGCAGTGACTGCAAATTATGCGGCTTTCATGCCGGTTTCCCACTGTGCTGAGTTTCTTCTTGTGACGAATATGTAAACAAACTATGCAGTCCTTCTTCTGAGCCACCTGACAAGGACTGTGGTCCAGGTCCCGGTTCATGCGGTCCAGACGCTGGTGCTCAGCTGCTCTGCCTTTCCCAGCTCGCTTCCTTGAAGTGAAGCCTCCAACAAGTTCGCTCGCCACATCAAGTCGGAACTTGAAAAAATCCCGCTTCTTCCTCCCCAATGCAGAATGCTGCTCTGGCCGAGTATGCGACTCCAGAATGTAAGCATTGAGCAAAGAACACTCTACAAGGTAGGCGAAAACCTTCTTCCACCATTTTTTGGTGCGCCTACCTATGTTATAGTAGTGCTCCAGCTGGTCACCTCTGTCTACTCCCCGCATGAATGCCTGGTAATCGACCAGGCATGGTGGACATGCAACAGTGACCTGACTGCCATCCAATGTCCTCCTCTTCACACTTGCTGGAGGTTCAGCTGGGTGGAAAGTGGAGAGGAAGTAGATGGTCCTCTTGTCCAACCAGACTGAAGCAAGGAGAGGGCCATTGGATTTGTAGTCATAATGACCACGGTTTTGCACTCTTGCAACTGTGGCCAGGTCTTTCGGGAAGAACCGCCTATTAATTCGGGCAGTACCACAAGCATCAAATCCCCGGTTGTACAGGAGGTAGAGCGTCGGACTAGAGTAGTAATTATCAGTATAAATTTGATGACCTCTAAATTCCAGCCCCTCAAGTAGCTCCAAGACCACCCTTGTACAGAGCCCTACATCAGTTGTGGTCTGATTACCAACAGTTGGCTTCATCCCCTTCCCAGTGTATATTTGCAGATTACTAACATAGCCATTAGTCGAGTCTGCAAGAACAAACGACTTTATCCCCCACTTGGTAGGCTTGTCCTTCATATACTGTTTGATGGAAAGCCTACCTTTGTAGGGGATCATGGCTTCATCGACAGAAACCTGCTGATGTAGGTTATATTCTGATTTGAATAGGGGCACAACAATATCCAACAAGGAACGGACCTTGAAGAGTCTATCATAACCAGGTTGAGAGGGGGTAGAAGCTAACTGGCTGTCAGCAAGATGAAGAAATCTGAAGATCTGGCAAAAACGATTTTGTGGAATTATCGATGATATGCCAGGGGATTCCAAATGAATGTCAACAGTTGACCAATACATTTCTATGCGGGTAAACTTCATCACACCCATGTATATCAGCATACCTACAAAGGCTTTCATCTCGCGTGCTGTGATGGGAACCCAAGGACGTGCATGTGGAGTGGTTGGACGTAATGCCGCATAGCGGTTAGTCTCAGTGACCAGCAAATCCCATACCTTATCATTGAAATAACGACAAAACAAGTCCAATGCAGAAGAATTGGAAGTGACTTCTGGAGAGGTTGGACCAGGTGTGAGTGTGTAAGTATAGCATGATTGGGTTGGTTCTGCCTTTTTCCAGTTGCCAACTGGAGTAGAGAGGGACAAAGAGACAGTGGCAGAAACACCAGCCACAGACATGGAAGGCACAGACGTAGAAGCCACAGATGTAGAACTGGCTACTCTTCTCCCTCGAGAGTGATAACCACTTCGTCCTCTTCTACAAGCAGGGGTCACTACGGTAACAGCAGAAGTACTTGTAGGTACATGTAGTGAAGGTAGCACTAGCGCAGGCAGAGGAGAGGGTGTGTGAGTGGAAGGAGGTGTGCGGCTCGAGTGAAGCAGACTTCGTGTAACCACACCTCTATGCGTAGTAGGTGACATACTGGTCTGTGCCAACAAGGCTACTGATACACTCACATTTGTAGTTGAAGGGCAGGATACTGGAGATGGAGTGCAGGATACTGGAGAGGGAGTGGCCAGAGTGGCAGCACACTCAGTATCATCACCAATCATATCTGTCAGCATACACCAAATGTGCAAATTGAGAACTTGAATTTGAATTTGAATTTGAATTCGAAAAACATAAACATTTAAAAATACAGCTCTTTTCAATAAGCTAATAAAACTGAACCTATATACTTTCACATACCTGAGAAATCATCCTGGTCTATGTCTCCTGAAACTGGGACCTCATACTCGCTGTCACTGCCAGCCTTATCTTCCAAATTTGGCCCACTATCTAAAATGCTAGTAGCCAATGACACTGTAGCTTCCCGGTCTGTACAGGAGCTACCCTGGTAGGGATAGATGTCTTCACCTTCCTCTTCATCTGATTCATCCTCAGAGAAGGCAAAATCATCGCTAGTAACTAGAGAAACAACATCTTGCAAACTTAGTTTTTTAGCCATTGTTTACCGAGGATCGTCAATCGAATCACGCGATTTTGACCACGTTTCCGGTGACCTACAGACTTCAAATTTGGACGTTTAATACGCAATGAATAGAGCTATCTTTTGGTATAAAAAATATTGCTCTAGCATAAACGGGCGAATTGTTATGAAGCACTGCGCCATATGGCGCTTGTAGCGGTGAATGGGCTAAACACCGTTGAAACATTGAATTTTCAGTTTTCAAGATCCTGTACCTACTTTTATAGCAGCCGTAACTTGTGTATAGTATATATATAGCTGTTTTTTCGTCATAATTTTACTACCATGGGAACTCCAAATTTTCCAATACACTTTGCAACAAAGAATATTTAGCATAATCCTTCATTCTTACAACGTTACATATCCCTTACCAATACTTTGCTATCGACTACTCATTTGAATCTTTAGCAGATGCAGACCGGGCCAGACTGTAGTACTTACTTAGTTTATCAATATACTCTAGACACTGTTCTTCACTGGCCAATCAATGCTAGCATTTTACTAGGACATGTGTACACATACATGTTTACTTACCACAATCCAAGCATTACTGTAGTTATCACAATGCAAGCATTACTGTAGTTATCACAATCCAAGCAGTACAGTAGTTATTACAATCCAAGCATTACAGTAGTTATCACAATCCAAGCATTACTGTAGTTATCACAATCCAAGCAGTACAGTAGTTACCACAATCCAAGCAGTACAGTAGTTATCACAATCCAAGCATTACTGTAGTTATCACAATCAAAGCATTACAGTAGTAATCACAATCCAAGCATTACTGTATTTATCACAATCCAAGCATTACAGTAGTTATCATAATCCAAGCAGTACAGTAGTTACCACAATCCAAGCAGTACAGTAGTTACCACAATCCAAGCATTACTATAGTTATCACAATCCAAGCATTACAGTAGTTATTATAATCCAAGCATTACTGTAGTTATCACAATGCAAGCATTACTGTAGTTATCACAATCCAAGCAGTACAGTAGTTATTACAATCCAAGCATTACAGTAGTTATCACAATCCAAGCATTACTGTAGTTATCACAATCCAAGCATAACAGTAGTTACCACAATCCAAGCAGTACTGTAGTTATCACAATCCAAGCATTACTGTAGTTATCACAATCCAAGCATTACAGTAGTTATCACAATCCAAGCATTACAGTAGTTATCACAATCAAAGCATTACTATAGTTATCACAATCCAAGCATTACAGTAGTTATCATAATCCAAGCATTACTGTAGTTATCACAATCCAAGCAGTACTGTAGTTATCACAATCCAAGCAGTACAGTAGTTATCACAATCCAATCATTACAGTAGTTATCACAATCCAAGTAGTACAGTAGTTATCACAATCCAAGCGCATTACTCTAGTTATCACAATCCAAGCGTTACAGTAGTTATCACAATCCAAGCATTGCTGCAGTTATCACAATCTAATCAATACTATAGTTATCACAATCCAAGCATTACAGTAGTTATCACAATCCAAGCATTACTGTAGTCATCACAATTCAAGCTAGTTATCACAATCCAAGCATTACAGTAGTTATCACAATCCAAGCATTACAGTAGTTATCACAATCCAAGCATTACAGTAGTTATCACAATCCAAGCATTACAGCAATCCAAGCATTACTGTAGTTATCACAATCCAAGCATTACTGTAGTTGTCACAATCCAAGCAGTACAGTAGTTATCACAATCCAAGCATTACTGTAGTTATCACAATCCAAGCATTACAGTAGTTATCACAATCCAAGCAGTACAGTAGTTATCACAATCCAAGCAGTACAGTAGTTATCACAATCCAAGCATTACAGTAGTTATCACAATCCAAGTAGTACAGTAGTTATCACAATCCAAGCATTACTGTAGTTATCACAATCCAAGCAGTACAGTAGTTATCACAATCCAAGCATTACTGTAGTTATCACAATCCAAGCAGTACAGTAGTTATCACAATCCAAGCATTACAGTAGTTATCACAATCCAAGCATTACTGTAGTTATCACAATCCAAGCATTACAGTAGTATCACAATCCTAGCATTACAGTAGTTATCACAATCCAAGCATTACAGTAGTTAACACAATCCAAGCGTTAGAGTAGAAGGTTTCTGCTGTGCATAGGACAATGTCGAGAGCACTGTGGAGTTCAAGTTTTGTCCAATGAGGCACCAGCTAAAATAAATTTTTGCTTTTTATTTACTCCACCACATTTTCACTCACTCACTACTCAATGCTTTGCATACATTACTAATTAACATTAATAACATAAGATCGACAAGAGCAGTTCTGTCATGACAAGTTTGTGACCAGTGTTTATTAGAAATTGGCACGCTCAGTTAATAACTAGATATTTCTTTTGAATTGTCAACCAGTATAACGTTCGCGAGTGGCAGGGATTCTACAACTCTCTCTGGAGATTCAGAGGACATCGGAGATTCAGGTGAAGGAACGGTTGTTGGTGGAACTTCAATCAGTGTATGCAATGTTAGAATCTGTGAGGTAGTAACCCATTAAGCCTAGGAACAATTTTATCCTGTTCTTAATTGTGGCATCTACTGGGTCAACCACCTCCAATAACGTGTCCATGTTAAACTTCTCTTAAGTGAACGACATAATCATCTCTCCAGCAATCAACTTAAAATTGCTTCTCAATTTTCAGCTAGATGCTCTAGCCTTCATCACTGATGAACACTAGAGCATCTAGCCAAAATATAATTTACTGAGAAAGTTGTTATAATCCATCGTGCTAAGTGTGGTGGCGAGGAATGACCATTCCACGTGGTGTCGCCTCCACCATTTTGCGTCTCTCTGTTTTAGGCTGCCGCCGAGAGGAGGGAAGAGGTGGAATTTAGCGTCAGCCGTAAACAACCTTGTAAGGGAGGAAGCTGATGCTGGTGCTACATCAGGGAAGCCTAGCCGTTGCTCCAGGAGACAGACGTCTCGTGATCTCCTAGAGCTCTTGTCTTCAAAGGTGACATCAAATCTGGAAGAGGGCGATGTCAAGGGTGCTGTCAGGCTTGCATGTGCTGAGGATGTTTTAGCTGATCACTCACCTGACACTCTGGAAGCCTTGAAGCAGAAGCTCACCTGGATTCTTCCATAATGATATCACCGGACCGGACCCTTCCTCATTCTCTTTTTCAGTCACCGAGGCCATCATTACTCAAGCCATACGTTCCTTCCCAAATGGATCTGCAGGTGGCCAGGATAGCCTCAGACCACAACATCTCAAAGACCTCACGGGTCCGTCCACTGGTGAAGGTGGCCATTCACTACTGAGGGCGCTCACTTCTTTGATATCTCTAATTCTAAGAGGTGACACACCTGCATCCATCCGTCCTCATTTCTTTGGTGCCTCACTGGTAGCTCTGCGTAAGAAGGATGGTGGGGTTCGCCCTATCGCTGTGGGCTGTACCCTGCGCGGACTTGCTGCTAAGTGTGCTTGCATTCATGCCATGCAAAAAGTTCCTGATTTCCTGGCCCCTCGGCAGTTAGATTTTGGAGTGACGCGGGATTTGAAGCGGCAGTGCATGCTGCGCGCATCTACCTCCAGAACCTCAAGGAAGACCAAGTGATCATGAAAGTGGACTTCAGAAATGCCTTCAACAGTATTCGCCGGGACAAGATGTTGGGTGCTGTAGAGAAGTACATTCCCAAGCTTCTCCCTTTTGTCCACTCAGTATACTGCTCGCCATCTTTACTCTCATGGGGTGATGAAGTGGTGCTGTCTTCAGAAGGGGTTCAGCAGGGCGACCCGCTGGGACCCCTCCTCTTTTGCCTGACTATTCAGAAACTGTGTGCAAAGCTGAGGTCAGAGTTCTGTGTTTTTTATCTGGATGATGGAACTCTGGGAGGCAACCGGGAAGATGTAATTCATGATCTCAAGACCATTGAGGTTGAAGCAGGTGCTCTGGGCCTTGAGCTAAACAGAGGAAAGACAGAATTGATCTGTAAGGATCCTACCTCTCGAGAGATCGTCCTCATTGCTCTTCCAGGAGTTAGCATCATTAACCCAGAGAATGCCAATCTCTTGGGCTCTCCTATTGGAGGGTTACAATCAGTGGATGCATGTGTAAGGGAGAAGACGGAGCTGCTGCAGTTGATGGGTGATAGACTTTGGCATTTGGAATCACATGATGCTATCACATTGTTGCATCACTCATTTGCGATCCCTAAGATGATGCACATTCTCCGCTCTGCTCCCTGTTTCTCTTCCAGTCATCTCCCAGCCTATGACCACCTTATCAAGTCGATCCTCAGCAATATGACTAATATAGATTTTCAGAACAATGACCCTTCTTGGCTACAGGCCACCCTTCCAGTGAACCATGGGGGAACTGGAATTAGGAGTGCGGTTCATCTTGCTCCCTCTGCCTTTTTGGCTTCCTGCTGATGGATCGTCTAATCTCATTCACCATATCCTACCCCCTCGGTTTAGTGCTGTCCAGTAATCCTGAGATTGAGGTTGTCCTTTCACTCTGGGGTGATGACCTTGTCTTGCCTCCTCCAGCCCCACCTGCAGCAGAAGTCGTGGGACATCCCTCGTATTTTGGAAAAGGCAGTCATTTGAACTTGAGGGGAGGGGGTTCTATAAACTATATGAATAAGTGATTATATACATTATATCAAATGTAAAGAGTCCTGTAAAAAAATTTTTTTTTTAAATAAAAAAATAAAAAATAAAAAATCTAGTATGCCAGAGAGTTTGTTGGGCCAGTTCAAAATAATTAATCAACGATTATATATAGGCATTGGTAGGCATTGGTAAATTACTCATCTGGTTCAGCAATTTGTCCACCATCCTCTGAAAGATTACAGGTGCTCTCTTTAAACCAAATGGGATCATTTTGAACTCGAACAGACCAAATGATAGCATTCAGTGCTCACTTTTCCTGACCTTCCCAAACTGGCACTTACCAAATACCCTTGCTCAGATCAAGTGTACTGATGAATTGAGCCCCACCAACAAAGTCAATCATGTCTTTGACTCAGGGGCACAGGGTAAGCATCCATCTTTAATGCAGCATTTAGACATGTTTAATCTACTCAGAGTATTGGGGATCCCCAAACCATGGAGATCCCCCAACCAATATCAAACTAACTTATACTGTTTCCTTTAGGCTATAACGGTGTTCAAGGAGAATGCACACTTGCATGTACACTTATATACACAAGTGAATATTACCAAATAAGGTCCTTGACTCCTATGATTTTGGTTGGTAGCCTATTTAAGGGAGCCTACCAGAGGCCCCAACAGGACCAGTTAAGTTACATCCTGAGTGAAGCACCTTCAATAATCTTCTTACCCATCATTGTCTGTTCATTTTGCAGCCTCTATTAACTCCCTAACACTGGTCTCAGCTACTAGAGGTGACTCCACACACCCCAGAAGCATTCTACCCAGAAGACTTCCGCCTCTACTGATAGCACTGGTTATCAGTTGTAAGTTTTGCAGTTTTGGCTCTGCCTACTGACCCTCCTAGAATTTTGGAGCCATAACTACCAGGACCAAGCCAATAAAGGCAATATCTGTGTCCTCTCTCTCACTCCAGCCGACTCTGAAACCAGCCAATCAAGGCTCATAAAAGCAGAGTCTTCTGGGGGTAATTCTTCTGCATATCACATGGCTAATGCACAGATAAACTGCTCAGCAGACATGGTCATAACAATGAACATGTTCATGACAATGCAACAAGCTGGCAGAGAGGAGGGCAACTTGCAGTGGCAGAAGCCCACCTACATGAAGAGAAACATGAAGAAGCATTCCAAGTTGAGCATGAAAAGGAGGAAGTTCGTAGAAAAGAAGACCGACTAGCTGAGAGAGCTATGAAGGAGCAGAGTAGATGAGCCGAAGAAGATCGCAGGCATACAGTCTTGGTAGCCAACCAAGAAGCTATGGCCTTGACCAAAACTGAAGTAGAAACTCGCAAACTCCAGGCGTAGGAGACAAGTCAAACATATGGAGGCATTCCGCCTTGATTAATACCCAACAGGCAGGAGGAAGCCAGATGAGAGAGAGAAGAAGAGAACAGCCTGGGAAGCGCCCGGACTGATGCCCATCACTGATGTTGGCAACATCGAAATGTTTCTCAATACTTTCCAAAGCCACTTGACCCTGTATGCAATTCCACCCAAATACTGGACAGCCGATCTCATCCCTGTACTGGACCCAGTATCCATGAAGTACCAAAAGCTGATGTCTGACAGTGACTAGACAGTGTTCCAGATGGTCAAGTCAGCACTGGTCTCGCTGAAAATGGCATCACACCAAACCATTACAGGATCCATGTTAGAGACCTGGCTCAGCTACCATCAGAACTCTTGCCAACAGTACAGTCTGAGAATGCTCTCTCTGGTGACGCTCTCTGCCAAGGACATCGCCCAAGGCAGACATGATCGATCTCGTGAGTATGGACAAGATGCTGTCAACTCCCAAGGCTGAGTCATGGTCAGGGCTCAGAATCCCTCCTACACCAAGGAAGCCCCTCACATTAGAATGCACACGTACATAAACTTACACAACTGTTTAAGTGATCTGGACTGTGACTCTGTTTGGTGGTCTATTTAAGGGAGCCTGCCAGAGGCCCAGATAGACCAGTTAAGTTGTATCTTGAGTTAAACATCTTTGAAATCATCTTACCCATCCTCCTCCGTTCGTTCCATTCCATGGCCTCCTATAATTCCCCACAGAGTCTTCAACTCCGAAACATTCTCAATTACTCCATTCCCCAACATTTGCTTGAGCTCCTCCTGAAAACCTTTAAACTATTCCTCTCCTCAGCATTTACCTGAACTCCTCCGGAACCTCTCAGTTTTCCTGTGGTAGTCATGGAGGAAAGAGAATGGCTGCACATCAACTGTCACCAGTAAACAGGGCAGCGTTCTGAGTGTTTCGTCGGTTGAAAAACATGTGCGCGATCATGAACAATTATAGGACCATTCATGGTTTTGTCAACCCCCAAAAATTGGCAACCAAGTCCAGCAGAAGTCAATTTTTTAGTGATGAGTGGGTACTTTTGATTCGTCTGAAGATGATTCTGGTGAAGGAAGATTGTGACATTCATGTTTTAACTTGAAAAGTCATTCTTCTGAACGTTGAGCGTTGGATAATATTATGGCCACAATATTAGAAACTATTGGAATGCAGTGGATGACCCTGTAGCAAAATGGCTTGTGCT
The DNA here is from genome assembly GCA_028752905.1 of Cladorhizidae sp. MBARI D1340-BT2. Taxonomy (NCBI): domain Eukaryota; kingdom Metazoa; phylum Porifera; class Demospongiae; order Poecilosclerida; family Cladorhizidae; species Cladorhizidae sp. MBARI D1340-BT2. The sequence continues at coordinate 2,311,502 of JAQNBH010000006.1, forward strand.
CTGAGGAGGAAGACATGGACAAGAACACTTCTCAGGGTTTTTAATAGTATCCGGTTGGATCATTATTCTGTTTTCTGTCTAAAGGCAGTAGTTATTTCCCCCCGGTAAAACCCAGGTGCCTATAGCCAGTACATTTGGACTTTGTTTAGTTGAAATTGTTCTTAATGTTTATAGATTTGATGACGGATGATGAACTAGAGGACTGGCTTCTCTTTAGGTTCCTTATTCTCCATCTCTCACAACTCAGTTATTATGTAAAAACAGAGCAGCAGCATAAACCTGTCATATGTAGCAAGTATAACCATATTTATATGTGGTACTTGGTGGTGAAGAGTGAGGTGTGGTCTATGTTTCAAAAATGACAATACATGTAAACAATATGATACAAAAATTCAGTACATATAATAGCACCATTATCTTGTGGACATTGGTATAGTGACAGTATAATATTCTTCTTTTGTCTAGAATTCCTTACCTTACTTACATTATATTTAGAACAATGTTAAATTTAGCTAACACAATTCATATTTTATGGTCAGCAGGTGGCATGACTACAATGTTTATCAACAATATTGCTATCCCATAATATATGGTTGCTAGGGAATTTCTAACTTGGTACAGATGTTTACTGAGGCTTGTTCCATACTCCCAGAAATTGACGGTGAGAGGGTTAACAATATTCAGCCAACATGGTTTGGCCTAGCTTGCTAAACACATCTTCACACTCAGTGAGCACACAATTCAACTCCTTTGTCTAAAATTTACTTATTTTTAGCTGCCTTCTCCTCCATCACTTGTAGGAATGTCTACCGGGTCTAGCTCCATTCCTGCTCCTTCAGCCAGGAAGCCTCGCTACATTGTTCACTCTCTGCAAACAAAACAAAAAACAAAAGCTGCGGTGTGTGCCTGCCTTGTCCAAAAAAAAAGTTTTAGACGTGAAGAGTTTTTAGTTATTAGCAAGACAATTGTTACTTTGTAATGACAAATCATTTGATAGCAAGCTCCCTCTTGCATACAACAAGCTTGTAACATAACACAACTGAATCTGTAAAGGCTACACAGCAACATCTACATCTTCACCCAAGCAAAATTAATTATTATTCAAGATTCAAAGGTATTAAATTGCAGTGCAATGTGTAAACTATGCCACAGAGACCACACATGTGATACAGAGTCCACCTCTGACAACACTTCTATCTCACTACATGACAATGCCCACAGAAAGTAACACTCTCCTAAGTTGAAAGAGTATGTTCCACTGTCAGCTTAGAGCTTGTTATATCAAGCATGCACTAACACTCCCACAATTACCTGTGCAAGGCAAGTTCCTTGGTTTAACCAAAGCTGGAGGAGAAGAATCTGCCTGAAGATGCGTCATGAATGACTAGCCAGCTGAAGGATTTGGTGAACTCCGTCAGCCTTTATAATAAACCCAACTTTTGGATGAGCAAAGTGACATTTATTCCGTTTCAGTTTTAAACCAGAGTTTCAGAGCTTTGTCAACACATTACGCTGTCGAACCAAATGCATATCAAGCTATAGATAAAAAGTATATCAAGCATTCCATGTTGGTCAGGCCTGGTAATACACATTCCATTAACCCCTGAAATGTTGCAGGTGCTCTCTTCTCTATGGACCCCTCCTCAAGCTGAACTTGGCGATACCCTGATGCTAAGTCTAGGGCTGTGAAATAAGTGGACCCCCATAGCGAATCAATAGTTGCATTAATTCATAAAGGGATGCATATTTATTGGTAACTTTGTTGACCTTACAAAAATCAATGCAAAACCTCTAAGAGACCCATCCCTTTTACATGCCATTACAATTGAAGAGGAACGGGGACTGTTGCTGGTCGCTCCACCTGTAGTTTCAGCATTCTTTCAACTTCCTTCTGAACATCGGTCGGTAATGACGCTGGTAGATGATGGAATGGTTGCCTGATCGGTGGTCTATTTGTGACAATCAATAGTAACCTCAGTTTGTCCATGTAGCTTGTCAGGTGCCTTGTCAGGTGCCGGAAATAGTTCATGAAATTGGGTCCAAAGGAGATGAACATCATGCTTCAAACTTTCCAATAGTTTTTCACCCATTGGAGCTGATTATATCTCAGGTAACTGCTGACGGCTGCATTGGTTCATCGTTGATCATCATGATTTCTTGCTGAGGCAGAAATGATGCAATTCAATGACCCCTTGGGCAATGTCGGGTCCTGTGTTCATAACTTGTAATATGGCAACACCGGTGGACATTGAACTCAACAAGCAACAGCGAGTGGATTAGGGAGTAGCACACTCATTAATTGGTCTATCAACACCTCTTTGTCCAAGCAAACATCACTGAGTATTCCTTCATGAGAACGGCCTGGAACATGCGGTTTTTGTAACCTGGATGGATCCAATAGTACCAACCTCATCAGAGTTCTTGTTGGTAATGATCGGGGTAGGTGATACAGCATCTTGTTCTCGTAGGTTTTGATTGTTGCTAACAATAACAGCATTATGGTATAGTAGGAAATGGGCACCTAATAGGCAGTCCAGTTAATTCGTTCAGTTTGGAATTTTGCAGCAATTGGTCATTCCAATTGTCCCAATTGTCCCAGAATGTCCCAAGGCTGGCCATTGGCTGCCACATTAAAAGCAGCTGCATTATGCTGTATTTTATCATGATAAGCTTCTTGTAATGTAGCAAATTTGACAACTGAAACTGCTTCACCCGAGTCCAATAGGAATGTAAGGGGTCATGTGCACATGTGACATTTTACTTGTAATATCATGTTAATACTAGTTAATGCTAGTCAATGCTAGTTAATGCTAGTTAATGCTGCTAGGGGTATTTGGTGAGCTTGAGAAGTTATTCCCTTTTGCCGGCTTGGGTTACCATCGATGCCGGCAAGTTGGAGTTTAAAGGACACCAACATTGCAAGTGACCTTGTTCTCCACAAATGTACGATGTACGAGTGTGACCTCTATGAAGTCCACTCTTTCCACCAGTGGACGTGTTTTTCTGACATTGGCTATAATGTGCTCGAGAAACTGGAGACACGGACTTGGTATGGCATTGACTCAGTTGCAATTCTAGTGTGTCAAATCACTTGGACATATCTCCAACCATTTTCTCCAAGCGGTTGAACTTCTCAGACTCTGAGGGGTGATCTGGTAGTTGCACAGCATACACATCAGCTGATTCCCTGGATTTTCCTTCTCCACAGATCTCCAAAGCGTTCTCAACTTCAGTAGCTTGTTTAATTGCCTCATCAAGTGGAGTCTGTTGACCTTTGAGGAGAACAGGACTTGTGGATGCTCGAAGACCCGTTACAAATTTCTGTAACAGTACTGTTGAAGTCAAATTCTCTTCTGGATAAGTTTGTTTGAAATCTCAAATGTAAAATCACTGACCTTCTCAGTCAAACCTATAGCCCAGTTTTAAAATTGACGCAAAGTATATAGGCTCATCTTTGGCCGTCAAAGGTTTCTTTTTCTTCGACTGTAAGGTCGATGTAGTAAACAAGTAGTTTTCCCGAAGTAGAGTAGGAATTAGAAGGAGCTGCTTTAGTGTGTCCCACTCCTTCGCAGCAGCTACCAAGCAAAATTTCAAACCCCCAGTGATTGACATTCCACTTCTGACACCAAATGATACCTTGTTAGGAATCAAATTGATCTTATGAAAACAGCAAGCACACAATTCTTAGAAGGGGTAAACTCTGAACTCATGATGGTGACCACAATCCAAATATGGGGCATACTGGGAATGTGATACAATAACACGAAGGTGATATAATTATTCAAACAGGTATTGCATTGGTTATAATTATACATAGCAAACCAGCAAACTTTGGCCACTACTCTTGTTACAGTTGTACCTTCCTCGCTTCATCCTACACTTAGCTACGTTTTATTTGGTGTGCTATATAAATTTAAAAAACAATAATGCAACAACAACAATAGTATAATAATAGTAGCTATATTATAGTACCTTAATAGTACCTTAATAATAAGAAGAATTGGTGGCTTTTATCACATCATAGTTTCTAAGTGAAAAACTGCTCAACGAATACTAATTAGCCATGTATGTAATAACCCTTGGCCATGCGCAAACTTCAGCAGTTGCAGCACATTCCACTCTCATGAATACATTGCTATAGTGACCAGACGTATATTAAATATCTCAGATTACAATGCAGGATGTGACTAGATGGGCTCTAAGCTTGAGACAAGTAATGGCTGCTCTCCAATGCCACAGCTTATACTTATTCGTATTAGTGAGCCTCCTTAGCAGTAATGGGTTAGCTGTAACTATAGTAGTGGCACCTTCAAACAACCAAGTGGTCCCTGAGACGTCGGAAGACAATGTGACCTTCGTCTGCAACGTAACAGGGATAGATAATGGAGTGGTAGTCGATTCTACAGGGACGGATGCCATCTGGGAAGTGCAGGGAAGTCAGATACAGAATTTTGATAGCAACAATCAAATACGAGATATCTTTGCTACCATCGGTGTGTTTGTGAATATGATTAAGCTTGGTGTGACAGAACTCATCATCACCAGTCAAGCTAGGACCTTGTACAGGCAGAATGGGATTGATGTTGATCTGAGGTGTGTGGCTAGGTTACCCACCACACCACCCAGCACCCAGTTTGGAGACATGCTCTCTGTCATCACTTATGGTAGGTATATGAACTTTCCCTTGCATAATTATAACAATAACTAGAATAGCGCGTTCTGAGTTACTAGCAGAACGTATCTAGCTACTATTCTACTGCAGGGCGGTCTATTATGACTAATAGCGCAGGCACAATATTGACGTAAGCACCAGCTAACAGATACAGCAAGCGCACCGAATTCTGTACCAACAGAACCTAGCAGTGAAAATTGCGCTTCTTAAGTTCGCGCCTATTCGCGCATCGTCTTCATAAAATAAAAGTAAAATGTCCACCAGACAAGATAATTTGTACTGCCTTTGTCAGCTGCAAACCTCTCTCTCTATCAGCCTTTGTCAGCTGCAAATCTCTCTCTCTATCAGCCTTTGTCAGCTGCAAATCTCTCTCTCTATCAGCCTTTGTCAGCTGCAAACCTCTTTCTCTATCAGCCGTTGTCAGCTGAAAACCTCTCTCTCTATCAGCCTTTGTCAGCTGCAGACCTCTCTCTCTATCAGCCTTTGTCAGCTGCAAATCTCTCTCTCTATCAGCCTTTGTCAGCTGCAAACCTCTCCCTCTATCAGCTTTTGTCAGCTGCAAACCTCTCTCTCTCTATCAGCCTTTGTCAGCTGCAAACCTCTCTCTCTATCAGCCATTGTCAGCTGCAAACCTCTCTCTCTATCAGCCATTGTCAGCTGCAAACCTCTCTCTCTATCAGCTTTTGTCAGCACAAGGCTGTCCAGCACCAAAGAAGAAGTACACAACAGAGAGATGGTTGATAATTCTTGACAGAGGCTGGTTTATGAATAGGGGTGATGATGTATATTTGCAAAGCAGTAGATATAAAGCTCTGAGAGATGAACAAGGAATATAGGTGGTGTATACAGTGGCAAAGTATTGTCTAAAAGTATATTTAGACCTATTCCATTAGGTGTAAACTTCCTATTCAGTTACAGAGATGTCAAATAATGGGTTATCAGGGAATGAAACTTCAATCTAAGCTGCTAAGATGAGGGCTAGGGCTGAGCGTAAAGATTGAATGGAAAGCTCATTAAATAACAGTCATGTCGGTAAAATTGTAGATTTATTAGAGAGCATTTTCATATACTTGAAGATTTCTTTTACTATTGCATACTCTTTTACCAGCTTGATTTGGCTTTAGCATGGATTTCTCAATCAATGATTCGAGATTGGACAGCTTCATGCATTTGGTGTTCCATTTGGATTTCTGTCCACTGGCTTTCAAACAATTGACCTTATGCTTTACATTTGAGGATATTCATTTTGGGTACTTATGCCATGTCAACGAACTATTGGGATAAGGTGCTTCAGAGAGTCTATGAGGTAAAGGGTCAAACAAACTCAATATCACATCAGCAATCAAAATTACAGTCCACAAGTACAAGCACATTCCTCTGTAATCTGCCTTGCAATAATCATAGACATAGTGTGGGTCTGAAATATGTTTGGTTGTTGGACCATTGACTCGCAAATTGAATTTGATCAATCATGATGACAACTGTCACCAGAAACAACCTAATAAGGTCAACACCACTAAATAGTAAAAGCCAGATCCTGAGCTGAATACTGAGGTGCCAGGCCCTCTAGCCAGACCTGTACTGAGTGCTGAGATGCTTGGATCTGTGGTCAGTCCACTTTATCCTCAGGTTTCTGGGAGTTGCAGGACTAGGCATTGCTGCCATTTTTTCCCCTCAGTCGACATAAGTATTGAATCTAAGTCACTATTAAACCAGTTAGTGATCACACTGCAATGGTCTAACTGTTGGCTACTCAGAGCAGCTGTGCTAACCTTGACTACACTGGACTAACATTTCACCTCTCAGAGAAGCTGTGTGCTGACCTGGATGCCACGATCTAACTGTTGGCCACTCAGAGTAGCTGTGTGGTTCCCTTGACTGCCAATTCTACTTCAGTAGTTTAGGGACGATCATGAACAACATTATAGGCTACCCGATAGTAGAGGCATCTCTGACAATAGAGTCCATCCGACAATTGAGACCGCTTAGTCAATAGAGGTTACCTTGACACGCCTTCATAATAAAACACCTGCAGGACATTAGATGCTCCCTGGAGTTACCTGACAGCACAGGCTTCCCTGGTAATAGGGGCCACTCCAATAATACTTTGTTACTTTAGTTCTTGGTGCAGGATAGCAGTTAATCAGACCTCTGGACCTCACTTGACAATGAGGTCATCACTGACTGACTTGACATTGGTGATATATTTTTTTAATGAAATCAGGTGTCATGACATTCAGTTTCACCCATGCCTAGACATAACTTCAAAGCCACCCATGGTTGCAAAAGTAATTAGCAGCCTTAAAAACCTTCCATGCAAGTTAGTTAAGCCTTAGCAGCCAAGAGGAGGAAAGGCTGAAGACCTCCAAGTATGCAAGCTAAGCCTTAGCTGCCAAGAGTATGAAAGGCTGAAGCTCTCCAAGTAAGCATGCAACACAAGCTAGTTTAGTAAAGGTCGGGACACAAGGCAATGTGTTGCGTCCATTGCGACAACTGTAAATAGGCCTGTCGGTCGGTTCAACACATGATTGCAATGGCAACGACTTTGATTCTGCACACTTCATGCCAAAGTTACATGCAATCCAAGTTGGGGACCTCAAACATGCATGCCTCTCTGCAGTTGAGGCTCCTGATTGGAAAGAGCTAGACAATTTGAAACAGGAATCAGTCACAAGAGGGAGCCTTTCTCTATGATAAGAGTAAGAATGTGAGAAGGTGGCCAAGCGCGCGGGTTGAACAGTTGACCATGTACTCGCAATTATGAAAACACTCATATAGTAGAGTTGGTCTTCCCAATGAAACTCTTTCCAATCAGGAGCCAGAATGCACAGAATTTAGGTATGCACATTTGACTGCATGTAATTGGGCATGGTTAGGATAAAAAGAAAACACACAGAGAGGTCCATCTTTTGAGCTATAGCTTGCTATATCAAGTTCATGGAGTGAAGTGTGCAGAATCCGTGGAACTCAAAAATTGTAACATTTTTTTTCTCAGTGAATTCTCAGTTGACATAAAAACATCAAATAACCTTCTCAATAATCAACTTGAAATATTCCTGATGAAAGCTAGAGCATCTAGTTGAAATGTTGAGAGAATACAATTTCAAGTTGATTATTGAGAAGGTTATTGTAACAATCTTTTAAAAAAATTATTTGTAAGAAATGGTATATATTGAAATGGTGAGGATCTTTCTCAACTTCTGGTAGGTCTCTGCCAAATGCCATAAAGACCTCAAAGTGGGGGGGGGAATACTGGGAAGGGAGTGGCAATCCATGTAACTAGCTAGCTATTACCATAATTCTGCTAGTTATGGAGCTAGATACATTTCCTAGATGGAACATTTTACCATCTATGCTAGACAATATCATTCTAGGTCAGAGATATCAGTGCTGATATCAAGGTTAGACATTCTACTTGTCTGGAAAATGGTATTGGAGGCAAGGTAGCCTCATTTCATGTAGTAGATTATGATGCTCGGCCTGCTGTCAGCAGAGAAGAAAGATTGATCATACCCACATCATTACTTTACCTTTCTACGCATTTTCAGTATGTTCAGTGCACAGGACATTAGGGCAGACTAGTAGTAACTCAATGCCACATCATATGATTATAAAACAAACAAGGCAGTAAATAATAGTAGCAAGAAAATAAATAGAGAAAAAAGTGATATAACAATGAAATCATGAACACAGCAAATATTTAATTAGTAGGAGCAGTAACATTATTAAGAAGACTATTCCACAGATTACATCAATAGAAAAAGACAACTAATGTCAAACAAAGTGATTAGAATGGTGAGTTCTGGAATGGGGTGAGGATGGAGGAGGGATGAAATGGGAGGAGCATCAACCAGTTTCTCCTGATGAGAGAGAACTGATTGACTAAGGTAGAGTTTATTCTCATTACCAGAGCAGTTCATTGAGCACATCCACTAATCTTCTTGGGAGTGTGACAGCAGAGGATCCCAGATTGCATAGTATTCCAGAACAACTGTCTTATAGAGGTGTGGCCTAATTCTACAGTTGGAATGGCTGAAAAATCGGTTCTGTGAATTGACTTCAAACATTGTGTGTGATTGTAATGTGTGCATCTTGTGGTTAGTATAGCTGTAGTTAGTGGTCAGGCTTTCAGCAGCCTGCAGAATATTGCACAAAACTTGCACAAACATGCTTGATCCTGCTGCTGCAAGATTAATCCTGCACCTTTTAATGTGTGTTTGTGAGTGTGCAGGATTGTGCAAGAACATTGCTGTGTGTTGCTCTGTCTCTAAAAAGGCTGTACCTACCAGCTACTGCCTGTTCTGTTCTTTGCATATTCTTAGTTAGCTCCTAGTGCTCTGAGTCTAGCTGAATCTGCCCAACTGAATTCTGTCTTCATTGCTACTGTATATAATAATAATTGGACTACATTATTGACCATTCATTACGCTTCCTTGGAAACCTCGGCAGCAATCCATCATAACTTTTTAGCCCTACTAGTTATATCACTATGTAAATTACTTTTGAGATTATTGAATCTGAGAAAAGATGTGGACTATAATTCTGAAATATGTGTGGATATTGTTGACAGGAATGGCTAATAGGTCTTAAACTAGCTGAGACAGTCCAAGATCACAACATAAAGACTTAGAGGCAATGATGTCACTCAGGTTAGAGATGATATAAAGTGTCTAAGAAAACAGAAGCCTTCTCCTGACTCCAGATAAAAAGAACAACATTACTTCTGGTAGCTACTACTGTTCTGTCAAAGGAATGGAATGGAATATTGTGAACCTTGCAGTGCAATGGAAACTGTCAATGGAATGAATTGCCATCCATCATATTGTCCGGCTGGCCTTATGGAACTATTGACCTGGGCAGCTACTTATCGGGTGCATTATTCTGTTTCTACTCATGATCTGTTCCTCGAGCTGACCTGCTCCAGTTATGAACAATGAGTGGGCTATCTAGCAGGAAATAGCTTACAACCCAACTACCAAGGTAATACCACTATACTTGATGGTTTTCTATCTGCAGGCTCTGGCATGCATACCTTCAGTTTAAGTAGCTAGAGCTTTACACACTCGCTGCAGACACTTCTTGATTAGATTCACTTGGCAAGAAGAGATAATAACTTAAGCAAAGCAGAAGCAGACTACTCGAGCTCTACACCTTAAAGACCCTGAATGCCTCAGTTATGATTAACACACACACACACACACACATACACACACTGACATACAGGCATTGAACCACACATATATGATAACACTACACACACAGTACCATCTAGTATGCCCAGAAAGCTGCTCTAATCTGCAAAACTGAGGCAACACTATGATGAAGGGTTGAATGGGGTAGTAGGGTATTGTTGATATAACATAATCATGACAAGGATAAACATGAATAAAATATTGTGATTCTGAAAGAATTCACCAGCCCTCTTGTTGAGGTGAGGAGGGCAGAAAGGCAGGTGATGCTCTGACCCTCCACTTATAATCATTAGCACCGGTTGGCTCTGAGTATATATACACCTTTTCCCACAATTTTCCCTTCTCTCATCCGCTTCTCCCTACCACCTTCCTCCCCTTTCTCCCCTCTGTGCAGGTCCCCCATCTGCCCCAACGGGCCTGTCTCTGGATCCTGCTGACCCTAACGACCTATCAGAGTTGGTGTTTAGCTGGCTAGTGCCAGCCCAGCAACCTGCTGGAGTGAACATCACTTACCAACCTGTCATCTCAGGCCTCTCCATCAACCTCTCAAACTCCACCCAGCTCACGTCTGTCATGTTCAGAGATGAGATCAGCTCTCTTGCTTGCCGCCCACACAACTTCAATGTGTCCGCCAGCAACCTAGCGGGCACAGGGCCTGTTGCATTCATAGAGAGGACCATCCCTATATGTACGTATGTGTGTGCGCTTTTAGAGAGGAGCATTCCTATATGTGTGTGTGTGGATATGGAGTACCTACCTATATGTACTTATGAGTGTGCATTCATTGAGTGTGGCATCTCTATAATTATGAACATTTCTGTGAGAGTTTATGCAATACAAGTGATGCAGGCTTATATGGGCTGGTGCAGACTAATGCAGGCTTATATAGGCTGGTTCAGTCTAGTGCAGGCTAGTGCTGGCTGGTGCAGTCTGTGCAGGCTGATCCAGGGTTAAATAGGCTGGTGCAGGCTGGTGTAGGCTGGTGCAGGCTGGTGTAGGCTGGTGCTGGCTTATATCAGCAGGTGCAGGTTGGTGCAGGCTTATACAGGCTGGTGCAGGCTGATGCAGACTTATATAGGCTGGTGCAGGCTGGTGTGAGCTGGTGGAGGCTTATAAATGTTGGTGCATGGTAGCCAAGCAGGCTTATATAGGTCGGTGCAGGTTGATGCAGGTTGGTGCTAGTTGGTGCAGGCTGTTGGCTGGCTGGTGCTGGCTGGTGCTGGCTTGTGCAGGAGCAGGCTTGTTCTGGCTGGTGCAGGCTGGTGCTGGCTGGTGCTGGCTGGTGCTGGCTGGTGCTGGCTTGTGCAGGAGCAGGTTGGTGCTAGTTGGTGCAGGCTGTTGGCTGGCTGGTGCGGGCTGGTGCTGGCTGGTGCAGGCTGGTGCTGGCTGGTGCTGGCTGGTGCTGGCTGGTGCTGGCTGGTGCAGGAGCAGGCTGGTTCTGGCTGGTGCAGGCTGGTGCTGGCTGGTGCTGGCTGGTGCTGGCTGGTGCTGGCTGGTGCTGGCTTGTGCAGGAGCAGGCTTGTTCTGGCTGGTGCAGGCTGGTGCTGGCTGGTGCTGGCTGGTGCTGGCTGGTGCTGGCTTGTGCAGGAGCAGGTTGGTGCTAGTTGGTGCAGGCTGTTGGCTGGCTGGTGCGGGCTGGTGCTGGCTGGTGCTGGCTGGTGCTGGCTGGTGCTGGCTGGTGCAGGAGCAGGCTGGTTCTGGCTGGTGCAGGCTGGTGCTGGCTGGTGCTGGCTGGTGCTGGCTGGTGCTGGCTTGTGCAGGAGCAGGCTGGTTCTGGCTGGTGCAGGCTGGTGCTGGCTGGTGCTGGCTGGTGCTGGCTGGTGCTGGCTTGTGCAGGAGCAGGCTTGTTCTGGCTGGTGCAGGCTGGTGCTGGCTGGTGCTGGCTGGTGCTGGCTGTTGCTGGCTTGTGCAGGAGCAGGTTGGTGCTAGTTGGTGCAGGCTGTTGGCTGGCTGGTGCTGGCTGGTGCTGGCTTGTGCAGGAGCAGTCTGGTTCTGGCTGGTGCAGGCTGGTGCTGGCTGGTGCTGGCTGGTGCTGGCTGGTGCATGCTGGTGATGGCTGGTGCTGGCAGGTGCAGGCTGCTGGTGGATGTAAACTGCTGGCTGGTGCATGCTGGTGCATAATGGAGCAGACTGGTGCAGCTTGATCTCTGGCCAATGATTATCTTGCTAGTAGTAGGCACTCTTCATAATGGGGTCACTCTATTGATAATTAGTTATTAGCTTACTGATTATCTCTAGTCGAGGAACATGTATATGGTGAAGAATGCAGGCACTGAGCTGTGTATGAGCTCCATGACTGTATCAGCCTGTAAAACAAGAATACATCAAACATATACCAACCACTACTAAATATATGCCAGGATGGGGAAAATTGGTGACAAAGATGATGCCATGCTATTTCCTGCCAACCATATAACTTGCGCAGGATGGAAAGATATATATTATTGACTTAGAATCCACAGGAGGCTAGGGAAAACCTTAGCATAGCATAGCAGATACTGTCATATACGTGTCAATAAAGTAGAATTATTTCTATACTTGCCTGTTGTATGTGTTTGTGTGTATGTGTGTGAGTGGGGGAAGAGAGGAACATAGATGATAGTCTTTCCTTGTATTGAGAGTTTATATACACACTTATACATGTATATACATAATATATACTGTATGACTGGATTTGCATGCAAAAAAAACCCATCAGAATAACAATTATTGAGGTAGAGATATTTTTATTGTTTTTTGTCAAAAATATAATCAATTTTTGGGTTGTTCTCCTTCATGTATACATGTGTGGCACGCTAATGGCTAGAACTCTCCTTCACATGTATACACGTGTGGCACACTAATGGCTAGAACTCTCCTTCATGTATACACGTGTGCCACACTAATGGCTAGAACTCTCCTTCATGTATACACGTGTGCCACACTAATGGCTAGAACTCTCCTTCATGTATACACGTGTGCCACACTAATGGCTAGAACTCTCCTTCATGTATACACATGTGCCACACTAATGGCTAGAACTCTCCTTCATGTATACACGTGTGCCACACTTATGGCTAGAACTCTCCTTCATGTATACACGTGTGCCACACTAATGGCTAGAACTCTCCTTCATGTATACACGTGTGCCACACTAATGGCTAGAACTCTCCTTCATGTATACACATGTGCCACACTAATGGCTAGAACTCTCCTTCATGTATACACGTGTGCCACACTAATGGCTAGAACTCTCCTTCATGTATACACATGTGCCACACTAATGGCTAGATCTCCTTCATGTATACACATGTGGCACACTAATGGCTAGAACTCTCCTTCATGTATACACGCATGCCACACTAATGGCTAGAATTCTCCTTCATGTATACACATGTGCCACACTAATGGCTAGAACTCTCCTTCATGTATACATATGTGGCACACTAATGGCTAGAACTCTCCTTCATGTATTACACATGTGCTACACTAATGGCTAGAACTCTCCTTCATGTATACACATGTGCCACACTAATGCTAGAACTCTCCTTCATGTATACACATGTGCCACACTAATGGCTAGAACTCTCCTTCATGTATACACATGTGGCACACTAATGGCTAGAACTCTCCATCATGTATACACATGCGGCACACTAATGGCTAGAACTCTCCTTCATGTATACACATGTGGCACACTAATGGCTAGAACTCTCCTTCATGTATACACATGTGGCACACTAATGGCTAGAACTCTCCTTCATGTATACACATGTGCCACACTAATGGCTAGAACTCTCCTTCATGTATACACATGTGCCACACTAAAGGCTAGAACTCTCCTTCATGTATACACATGTGCCACACTAATGGCTAGAACTCTACTTCATGTATACACGTGTGCCACACTAATGGCTAGAACTCTCCTTCATGTATACACATGCGGCACACTAATGGCTAGAACTCTCCTTCATGTATACACGTGTGCCACACTAATGGCTAGAACTCTCCTTCATGTATACACATGTGCCACACTAATGGCTAGAACTCTCCTTCATGTATACACATGTGCCACACTAATGGCTAGAACTCTCCTTCATGCATACACAAGTGCCACACTAATGGCTAGAACTCTACTTCATGTATACACGTGTGGCACACTAATGGCTAGAACTCTCTTTCATGTATACACATGTGCCACACTAATGGCTAGAACTCTCCTTCATGTATACACATGTGGCACACTAATGGCTAGAACTCTCCTTCATGTATACACATGTGGCACACTAATGTCCTTCATGTATACACCTGTGCCACACTAATGGCTAGAATTCTCCTTCATGTATACACATGTGCCACACTAATGGCTAGAACTCTACTTCATGTATACACGTGTGGCACGCTAATGGCTAGAACTCTCCTTCACATGTATACACGTGTGGCACACTAATGGCTAGAACTCTCCTTCATGTATACACGTGTGCCACACTAATGGCTAGAACTCTCCTTCATGTATTACACATGTGCTACACTAATGGCTAGAACTCTCCTTCATGTATACACATGTGCCACACTAATGCTAGAACTCTCCTTCATGTATACACATGTGCCACACTAATGGCTAGAACTCTCCTTCATGTATACACATGTGGCACACTAATGGCTAGAACTCTCCATCATGTATACACATGCGGCACACTAATGGCTAGAACTCTCCTTCATGTATACACATGTGGCACACTAATAGCTAGAACTCTCCTTCATGTATACACATGTGGCACACTAATGGCTAGAACTCTCCTTCATGTATACACATGTGCCACACTAATGGCTAGAACTCTCCTTCATGTATACACATGTGCCACACTAATGGCTAGAACTCTCCTTCATGTATACACATGTGCCACACTAATGGCTAGAACTCTACTTCATGTATACACGTGTGGCACACTAATGGCTAGAACTCTCCTTCATGTATACACATGCGGCACACTAATGGCTAGAACTCTCCTTCATGTATACACATGTGGCACACTAATGGCTAGAACTCTCCTTCATGTATACACATGTGCCACACTAATGGCTAGAACTCTCCTTCATGTATACACATGTGCCACACTAATGGCTAGAACTCTCCTTCATGTATACACAAGTGCCACACTAATGGCTAGAACTCTACTTCATGTATACACGTGTGGCACACTAATGGCTAGAACTCTCTTTCATGTATACACATGTGCCACACTAATGGCTAGAACTCTCCTTCATGTATACACATGTGGCACACTAATGGCTAGAACTCTCCTTCATGTATACACATGTGGCACACTAATGTCCTTCATGTATACACCTGTGCCACACTAATGGCTAGAATTCTCCTTCATGTATACACATGTGCCACACTAATGGCTAGAACTCTACTTCATGTATACACATGTGGCACACTAATGGCTAGAACTCTCCTTCGTGTATACACGTTTGCTTTTGCTGCTTTTCGAGGTGATTTATGAAGACAGAATAGCTAATACTCTTAACAGATGGGAGAAGGAAGGCCTCAACATGATAGGAGGCTCCAAAGGTCATGCATTTCAACAAAGTGTGTTGAAACGGGCTTCACCTTGGAAGTATATGGCTTCACCACACATGTGCCCATAACAACACATTTGGAATGCAATATCACTGACAATTAACTTTCGAGTATTTACTGGAGGACAACTGTTTCATGTCATCATAGCTCAAAGGCTACATGCTCAAAGTGTTTCAAACTTTCAGGACATGATTTTTTGGCATCGTAAGTGCTAATATTATAATTTAAAGAAAAATTAAAGAGAGTTTTTCCAAATCTGCATGTATTTAAGACAAAAAAAAAGACTTTATTGTTCTGACTTACCAAAAGAAAGGAAACAAGCCGATCTAAATCATAAGCATTTAAAGGACTCTAATGAATGCTAAATAAATATATATTGGTCCTATTTTAAGGTAAAGGGTCCACTATTGACTACATTAGTCAATGCTTGCTTCCTTTGTTTTTTGTTAAGTAACTTGTGATGAAAGCTAAAGCATCTAGCCTGTCCTGATGAAGGCTAGAGCATCTAGTCCATCTCTGTTATCTAGCCCATTCCTGATGAAGGCTAGAACATCTAGCCATTCCTTATGCGGCTAGAGCATCTAGCCTTCCTGATGAAGACTAGAGCATTAGCCTATTCCTAATGAAGACTAGAGCATCTAGCTATTCCTGATGAAAACCAGATCATTAGCCTATTCCTGGTGAAGACTGGAACATCTAGCTTTCATCAGGAATACTATCTAGCTGAAACATCAAGTGAGTAAGTTCCAAGTTTGTTATAAAGAAAGTTCTTGTATTTAACTGAGAGTCATTGTAGTCAATATAATATTAGCTTTAAAATGAATTGTTAGTTGTTGTTTTTTTTGTTCTTTTACTTTCTCTCTCTTCGAGCACACATGTTTTAGAATTAATAAAAGTTACTCAGTGTTACCTCCAGAATCATGGGTGTGTTACCATGTTTATTACTAAAGATGCATACACAACACGTTAGCAACACATGCATGTATAACACACAAGTACATGTATCATACGTAGTTAGCAATACGTACATGTATAATACACACAAGTACATGTATCATAAGTAGTTAGCTGGTTGTATAAAAGTCTAGGCTGTTAACTGTTGTCACTAGAATAAGATTCTCACATAACCAACTGATGGTTCACTTCTAGCCAACACAAACATCAACAGCTACAAAATCAGCTCCACCATGCTCAGTGCTGCACTCCCTATAGCATAATCAAAGTTCTTGGGGAATGGGAAACCTAGTTGGGAGATACCCCAGGTCTCTCCCCCCCCCCTTCTTGACACTGTAATCCTGTGAACAGTATTACAATCTTAATGGAACAACACCTCACAACTAGCACACGGAAGAGTATCTCACTCAAGACTGATTATGTTTTAATAAGCTTTACCAAATTTTATGACTTGGAAAATGGATTAATCGGTTCAGTGCCTTTGAAAATTAGGCTCTTCTGGTATAAACTTCTTGTATAATGACCTATATTATGTAAGCTCTGTGTAGGGAATAGCATAGATGACCTTGAAAATGAATTTAAAGGTTTTAACTTGCTATACTTCCATATACAGCAAAAGACTCCATAAGTTGGAAGTTTGTTTGGGAGCCAATAATAATTATAATTTAGGATGAAGCTGCCAAAGTGAGAGAGATGTGCTTGATATCTTCCATTTTGAAATGGGGTTCAAACCAATAAAGCAATGCTACCAATTTCTAAAACTTATCATCCTTTAACAGCATTGGCTTTAAATGATGTTAACACATAGCAAACTCAAATGAAGTAGTGTCTATCTCCTAACTGTGTTTGCAGATGGCCTTTGCTCCATGCATACTCAGATCAAGTGGTGACAGATGGCAGTCAAGATGGTTACCTCCACTCCTAGAGCTGGTGAGGTGGCAGCTGAAGAAGTACCAGAAATTGCTTGGCTCACCTCTGAGCCAGCAAGTCTAGCAAGTCTTTCACTCATCACCGAATAAAAAGAGCGGTAAACAGTGAATTTTTAGTTGACAAACTTTGTTAATAACATTGTTTAGGCCTTAGGCCTCTTTTCACTCCATAAGTTCTGGTTGTTTATTTGGCACACACTGGCTCTAAACAGTGCAATCGGGTGGAGGAAGTATGCTGGTGCACATGCGCTATCAGGCTAACTGTACTGTGCACAGGTCAATTGTATTCACCATCCAGTTTTGTCTCTTTCATTTTGTGTTCACTCCGTTTGGACGCGCAAAATTTATTGGTAAACGCAGCATCCATTCGACAAAAAAGTGTGTATGTGTGTTTGCACAAATCAAAGAATGTTATAAACCATACATCCTCTATTAGGTCCCCCCACCCACACCCCCATTATAACCATGGAACTGAGTCTCAATGGTTGTAAGAACCATCCCTCCTCTAGTATCCACACCAGTTGGGGCCTTGTCAAATTTTTGGCCAGAGTAGTGTCTCTATAGAACTAGAAGTTTTTTAAAAGTTTGATTGCAACTCAAACAAGCTTCATGAATGGGCTCTATTTAGATAGGGAGAAATACATCAGACTTAGTCTAGAATAAAATTTTAATTTAAAGCAAAAAGGTCCATCCAAAAACATCACCCCATCTCTAAAGCAAAGGGATACAGAAGGTCTTCCAGTCATGTTCTTCTACAACAAAAGCCTCTAGAAACAGAAGGACTGGCAAGAAAAAGTCATTTCATTACCATACAAGAAATATATAACCAATAATAATATTATTGGCACAGTTATACTTACATAAAGTGAGCACACAGAGAGACCTATCATTTGAGCTGTATATCTAGTTCATAGAGTGAAGTGTGCAGAATCTATGGACACTTTAGCTGCAGGAACATTGGCACAGTTATTCCTACCTAAAGTGAGCACACAGAGAGACCTATCATTTAGTTCACAGGGTGTCAAGTGTGCAGAATCTATGAACCCTGAAGGCATAATCACTTTTTTTTGGTATGCTATAGTTCCCCACCCCCCACCCTGCTTAAATGGTAAAGGATCATCTAACTGGTTGTGATGGGTTAACTTGTTTTCTCCCTTTTTTGATCTGGAAGGCTAGGGCATCTAGCAAAACCTTTGAGTGAGTAAATTTCAAGTTGAATATTGAGAAAGTCATTGACTGAGAGACACATCTGTGTATGTCTATACACTAGCTTATTATGCTAGTTACCTGTAGCATTGCATCACTCAGTCAGTGCATCAGTGATGACTATCTGTGTATGTCTATACACTAGCTTATTATGCTAGTTACCTGTAGCATTGCATCACTCAGTCAGGGCATCAGTGATGAATATCTGTGTATGTCTATACACTAGATTATTATGCTAGTTACCTGTAGCATTGCATCACTCAGTCAGTGCATCAGTGATGACTATCTGAGTATGTCTATACACTAGCTTATTATGCTAGTTACCTGTAGCATTGCATCACTCAGTCAGTGCATCAGTGATGACTATCTGTGTATGACTAGTTACTTGCAGCATTGCACCACTCAGTCAGTGCATCAGTGATGACTATCTGTGTATGCCTATACACTAGCTTATTATGCTAGTTACATGCAGCATTGCACCACTCAGTCAGTGCATCAGTGATTACTATCTTTGTATGTCTATACACTAGCTTATTATGCTAGTTACATGCAGCATTGCATCACTCAGTCAGTGCATCAGTGATGACCAACTCTGTCTTGCAGCCCCTGACCTGATGGCCTTGAACCATGGATTTAAGATCGCCAGTGTCTCTGTCACTGACTCCATCACACTCTCCCTCACAGTTCCTGTAAGTCTCTTATCCCTCATCCCTCCTACAACCTGAGTGGATAGGGAACACAAAATCTAGATATATGAGCAATGCTATACTGGGTTTACAAGAATATAGACCCTTTACCATGCAATATTAATGAGGTGTATATTGTACTAGAGCTCATAGCTATGCTCTTTGTGCTGTAGTCATTAAATTAGCTGGACAGATCACTGTCATTACAGCTGCCATGTCTTCCCTCTCTCAGCTAGCCACCACCTGCAGTTCTGCCTTCCCTATTCTGTCCTACTCTCTGGTCTCTCCATCCTCTTCTCTCCTGGCTCCCGTCATGCTGGGTAATGGGTCATCCCTGGGTGCAGAGGTGAACACCCAGGTGACGTTGCCGGGCCTGGCACAGGATGTGCAGCTGCTGGTGTTTATTGAGGTCTGCATCGAAATTGCTTGCAGGAGATCCAACAAACAACTACTCAGTCTTTGAACCTCGTTATAACAGCGGAGAATATCTGAGTATCTGTACCTGGCATTGCTGGAGTAGAGCATTGGAGTCTTTATAACTGGCACTGTGGTAGCAGAATATCCAAGCTGTTGTACCTGCCATTATACTGGAGGAGAGTATCTTTGCCTTTGTACCTGGCATTGCTGGAGCTCAATATCTGAGCCTGTGCAGCTGATGTCAGTGTAGGAACATAATATCTGAACATTTGTGCTAGCAGTCTTGGAGCAGACTATCTAAGTATTAGACCTTCTGGCAGAATATCTCAGCCATTGCACTGGCTGTTCTGTATCAGAACATCTGATCATTGGTACTTTAGTGTTAAGGAGAATATCAAAACCTTTGTAACTTGCAGCACTGGAACTGAATATCCAAGCATTTGTACCTGCCAATACTGGAATAGAATATCCAAGATTTATAATTGGCAATAATCTGAGTTTTGTATACAAGGAGGTTAATATTTCTGTTCTGCAGTTTTCTTCTGCCTAATCCTTTAAATTTAGTTTTTCACAGATCCTGTTTTGCCAACATGAAGAGAACTTGTCATCATCAGAAGCCATGTAAAGGAAGGCAAAGCATATAAATGGGTGACCAGTAGGACTGTGAGTTTCAGATGCTGTCATGGCTGGTCTGCAAGATGGGAGTTGAGGCAGATATGAAAGTTGTGATGAAGCTACTAAAGAGTCATGTGTCTACAACGTTTAGAGACAGGATCATAGGATGGAGGAACTTCAGCGACAAATGCATACATGGAGCAGATTCTATATGAACCACCAACATTGCCGACTATACCAAGTCCAACCAGCAAGTGCATGCAGTGAACCTCCTCATATTGATATTGCTATTTTATGGCAACTTATTAGCTAGCCTTTCGGAATCTCCCAGGACTGACCTGAGGCAAGCCATGGAGTAAACCTTGGCAGCTCCTACCTTCACCGAAATACTACTAATAAGTTTGTTCACTAACTTACATTGCTGAATTGAGAAGGCACGATTTTCTCTCTGCCATCTCTGAAGTGAAGGTTTTCTCCCTATTCATGAATGGCTCTACTGACCAGAGCAATGTTGAAAACATTCTTCTGCTAGTTCTCTGGAGTAACCAGAACAGTGGTGATGAGAAGATGCAGAGAAATATGAGCTTCTTGTATGTGCACAAGCCCAAATGTGTCCCTGTAGAAGGGCTATTTTTATCACTTCTTTGCATCCAGTCAGTGAATAAAGAGCATGTACTAAGCTGAGTGGGAAATGCCACTGATAGGCAGCAAATGTGGTTTGTGGACTGAAATGACTTATACAGAAGGAACTAAAATGGATCTTCTGGATGCAATCAAGGATGCACTTCGTGGCACTTCCTGGATTTGTTTGCTTAACAAAATGTTCCTTTGGCTCTACTACCATTACAAGAAATCTCCTAAGAAGTACAGGGAACTGGAGAGGATTGTCAACCACCTGAAAGAGCATTTTACATGAATGATGAGAGACAGGAAATAAGACCAATAAGAGCATGCTGAACTCGATGGGCAGTCCACAAACTAAGTCCCATTAAACTGGTTCTGTCCAAATATGGTGCCTACACAGCTCACCTCACTAATCTTTAAGAGGATTCTTCAGTGAAATTAGCTGATCATGCAAAACTCAAATGCTACCTGTGGAAATGGCTATTGGATGTGCATTGCTCACTAACCTTCTTACCATGTGCCATCTTCTGAATAGTTCCCAGAATCTATGGGAGGTAAGAATCCTCTAAATACTATCGACAGGCTCATTGAGAACTCATCTATTTCACTTGAAGTAGCTGCAGTTGATGTGTTCGAGATGTATAGTGAGTTTGAGGCAATGACCTCATATATATAAATTGGATGCCACCATGATGTCATCAGTTGTGTGTATATAGGGTTCCTTGTAGCTGTGGGAGAGTGTATATTGGTCAAACAACGATGAGGTTGGAGACCCGAATCAAGGAGAATAAAAATACTTGCATAAGGGAGAACTTCAGAAGTCTGTTACCGCCGAGCATGCACCACCACCACCCAATCTTGTAGGAAGAGACCTCTGTGATCGATAGAGCCAGCAAATGGAGAAAGATGTTTGTGTGATTGACTTTTGTCCTCAAGAAGGCTATGAATCCAATAGACCACCTATCATGACCCACTTCATTTGTAAATACATTGATGATAACCCACCTTCCTTTAAGAATTCTGCAACCACAGCAGTCTTGATAAATTTTTCAAAAACATTCTTGATTAGAGATTGTAACTGGTAATAAAATATGTATTAAAGGTTCCTCCTTCTGCAAACATTTGTTAGCGTAGGTAAACGCTAGGCAAATCTGACTGCAAAATCATCAGATAGACTTCAATCATTGGATCTTTAAAAAATTGCAACTTCATAAACCTTTCCTGTGATGAACTTATAACAAATTCTTCAACATCAAAGCCACAGAATTTACCGAAAGTTAAGCAGATTTTTCACAATTGTGTAGTATGTGACACAGGCATCTATTAAAATACATTACTGGATTTTGAACTGCTATTCTAGATTTAAAAAATTTCTGACACTACTTTGTTAAACTGATATATTGTCAACACTATCTGATGTATATAAATTCAATGGACTAGCTGCTTGTAGAAGTTCACCCCATTTCTTGTCAAGTTCCATGGACTAGTTGCTTGTAGAAGTTCACCTCACCTCATTTCTTGTAAAGTTCCATGGACTAGCTGCTTGTAGAAGTTCACCTCTTTTCTTGTCAAGTTCCATGAACTAGTTGCTTGTAGAAGTTCAACTCATTTCTTGTAAAGTTCCATGAACTAGCTGCGTGTAGAAGTCAAGGTCACCTCATTTCTTGTCAAGTTCCATGGGCTAGTTTCTTGTAGAAGTTCACCTCATTTCTTGTCAAGTTCCACGGGCTAGTTTCTTGAAGAAGTTCACCTCATTTCTTGTCAAGTTCCACGGGCTAGTTTCTTGAAGAAGTTCACCTCATTTCTTGTCAAGTTCCACGGGCTAGTTTCTTGTAGAAGTTCACCTCATTTCTTGTCAAGTTCCTTCTTGTAGAAGTTCACCTCATTTCTTGTCAAGTTCCACGGGCTAGTTTCTTGAAGAAGTTCACCTCATTTCTTGTCAAGTTCCACGGGCTAGTTTCTTGTAGAAGTTCACCTCATTTCTTGTCAAGTTCCTTCTTGTAGAAGTTCACCTCATTTCTTGTCAAGTTCCACAGGCTAGTTTCTTGAAGAAGTTCACCTCATTTCTTGTAAAGTTCCATGGGCTAGTTTCTTGTAAAGTTCCATGGGCTAGTTTCTTGGAAAGTTCCATGGGCTAGTTTCTTGTAGAAGTTCACCTCATTTCTTGTCAAGTTACACGGGCTAGTTTCTTGAAGAAGTTCACCTCACATTTTGTTAGGTGTGTTCAAAAGGCTTTATGCAGTAGTACATACTGCTGTGCAACATGCCCAGAAGTCTGTGTTCATTATCATCATATATTCGGAGAGTGATGGAATTCATTTTACTTTAATTCATTATCAGTTGATAATAGGAGCAATTGGAAGATTAAGCATTCACATTGCTTTAGATGAAGCTGAATGATACTTAGTAGCTAACTTGGAGTTAGGTGGGGAAAACTTTGTATCATTGGTGACAGAACATCATGAAAGGCTATGTGGATGTTACATTATCTCACATCTACGAGAGGGGCATGCATTGACTGCTTCTACTATCTCACTTCTACAAGAAAAGCATGTATTGAGTGCTTCTATTATCTCACTTCTACAAGAGGAGCATGCACTGATTATTTCTATTATCTCACTTCTACAAGAGGGACATGCATTGACTGCTTCTATTATCTCCTTCTACAAGAGGAGCATGCACTGATTGTTTCTATTATCTCACTTCTACAAGAGGGACATGCTTCTATTATCTCACTTCTACAAGAGGGACATGCATTGACTGCTTCTATTATCTCACTTCTACAAGAGAAGCATGCACTGATTGTTTCTATTATCTCACTTCTACAAGAGGGACATGCACTGACTGCTTCTATTATCTCACTTCTACAAGAGGGACATGCATTGACTGCTTCTATTATCTCACTTCTACAAGAGGAGCATGCACTGATTGTTTCTATTATCTCACTTCTACAAGAGGGACATGCATTGACTGCTTCTATTATCTCACTTCTACAAGAGGGACATGCATTGACTGCTTCTATTATCTCACTTCTACAAGAGGAGCATGCACTGATTGTTTCTATTATCTCACTTCTACAAGAGGGTCATACATTGACTGCTTCTATTATCTCACTTCTACAAGAGGGACAAGCATTGACTGCTTCTATTATCTCACTTCTACAAGAGGAGCATGCACTGATTGTTTCTATTATCTCACTTCTACAAGAGGGTCATGCATTGACTGCTTCTATTACCTCACTTCTACAAGAAAAGCATGTATTGAGTGCTTCTATTATCTCACTACTACAAGAGGAGCATGCACTGACTGTTTCTATTATCTCACTTCTACAAGAAAAGCATGCATTGACTGCTTCTATTATCTCTCTTATACAAGAGTGGCAGCATTAACTGGTTATATTATCTCACTTCTACAAGTGGGGAATGCATTGACTGCTTCTATTATCTCACTTCTACAAGAGCGGCATCCATTGACTGCTTCTATTATCTCACTTCTACAAGAGGGTCATGCATTGACTGCTTCTATTATCTCACTTCTACAAGAGGGTCATGCATTGACTGTTTCTATTATCTCACTTCTACAAGAGAAGCATGCACTAACTCTTCTATTATCTCACTTCTACAAGAGGAGCATGCACTGACTGCTTCTATTATCTCACTTCTACAAGAGCGGCATCCATTGACTGCTTCTATTATCTCACTTCTACAAGAGGGACAAGCATTGACTGCTTCTATTATCTCACTTCTACAAGAGCAGCATCCATTGACTGCTTCTATTATCTCACTTCTACAAGAGGGACAAGCATTGACTGCTTCTATTATCTCACTTCTACAAGAGGGACATGCATTGACTGCTTCTATTATCTCACTTCTACAAGAGGAGCATGCACTGACTGCTTCTATTATCTCTCTTTTACAAGAGCGGCATCCGTTGACTGCTTCTATTATCTCACTTCTACAAGAGCGGCATCCATTGACTGCTTCTATTATATCACTTCTACAAGAGCGGCATGCATTCACTGCTTCTATTCTACAAGAGTGGCATGCATTGATTGCTTACATTATATCACTTCTAAAGAAAAGCATGCATTGACTTACAGGTCTTGGTGAATTTTTTTCCAAATACTTGATGACGTGAACTTTTCCACAATTCTACACTTTATCACATGGTCATTCAAACTTATAACAAAATTTTCATCACTTAAATTAATCTGCCATGAATTACTTGCTAGCATCCTCTCTCGAAGTAGCATTGAACTTTGTTTGGTAAGTAACTACTCCAGCCCAGAAGGACCTTTCTCTTATAAGAAGGGACTCTTTTTCTCTCAGACTCATGGACATCAGCCATCGTAAAGCTCTATCTAGCTCTACTCTAGGTCAAGGTGCAAACCACACTGCTATTTCAAGCTGGGATCATATAGTTTGGTGTGACAAAATAGTGAGATACTGTGAGGGAGTGATATTTGTAGATAAAATCTCGAGTTTCAAACAGGTCTAATTATAGGAAGGCCTTGGTGTTGGTCTTAGCTCCCCTGACATGGAGTTGTTGCAGCAGTTCCAACCAACCTTATCTTCTCACAGTAACACTCAGGCAAGAATCTGGCCATGCATACATGTTCACTGGAGTTATTTAATTCTCTATAGAGAAAAAATTCTGAAGATCTTCTGCTATATCACTGACCCACTACCTACCTGACCAATAGTTAAGTACACAATCTTTTGGCAATGAATTTGCTTTTATGGGGACTATGTGGAGGAGTGGTTAATGTGTAGAAGTTATGAGTCTATATATATCCCTTAGCTAAAATTGCTAGACCATTAAATCCTCCTGTATAATTAGAGAAGCCTAAATAGTACTGTGACCTACCATTCATACCTACACAATGAGTGATTCACTCTGAGTGACACTATACAAGGATATCTAGTAGATGCTGGTTTTAGCTCCTGAAAGACCTAAGCATGCCTTGAATACTTTGACAAAGTAAAAACTCTCAGCACAAAGAAACTTTAGTTGAGATGCGATTGATGTTTAACTCTTTCACTGATAGATTAATACACTGATAGTTTAATACAGGTTTGTTTAACTCTTTTACTGATAGATTAATACATCTTTGTTTAACTCTTTCACTGATAGATTAATACACTTTAATACAGGTTTGTTTAACTCTTTTACTGATAGATTAATACAGGTTTGTTTAACTCTTTCACTGATAGATTAATACAGGATTGTGATTTTAAATGTTGGCACAATTTCTAGATTTGTAACTAACCATGATTATTAATGTCATATATGTCATCCCCATTATACTTCAAAATGTTTTTGTAATAATTATTGCTACTGAATTACACAGGATTCAAAGTCGCAACTGCTAAATTTGAATCAGTTGCTCTCATCATGTTATGTTGTGGAGCAGTGGCTGAGTCTTTACTGAAGGAGTCTTCGAATGTACAATGCTGGAACAAGAAACTAGGGTTAGCAAGTTACAGTCTGAGGTGTAAATGCTGAAGGACAAGATGACACCTCAGAAGAGTGGAAGGGTCTGGAAAGTATGTCATAGATACCAAGAAGGATCTAGAGGGAAAGTTAGAGGAGATGCCATACACACAGAGGAAGGGCATGGAGGAGATACATGCACAAGAGAAGAGAGCTAGTCAAACTTGATCTAACAGGAGGGAATCACACTATGTTCAGGGGAGTAAGAACCATGGGGGCCGTGGAGGCCATGGCCCCCCAATATTCAACAGCTAGGGGCCCGCCTCCCCCCAATAATATGAAGGGTGTATCATTGCTTACACCTCTACTATCTATGTAAACTTGGCACAAATAGCTCAGTAGGTGGTTTTAACCAAGGGGAGACAGTTGTATTTTTAAAAAATATATATTTTTACTTATGGTTACAATTTTAGAGCTCTGTAGATTCTGCAAACTTCATGTTATGGACTTGATATATAGCTCAAAAGATAGGTCTCTCTGTGTGCTCTCTTTTGATACTAAACTAGATGGACTACCCATACTGGTGCCATGCAAGCCATAATCAACTATGAAGCACTAAGGGAAACAATGGAAATTCTCATGGAATGGATGACTGTTCTAGACGGGCAAATGGTATGCTATCACTTATGGATAAATTCTGCATATATTTTAGATTGGAGCTAATCTTCAGTATGAATCAACAGCTGTCCATTACCCTTCAGGCAGAGGAGACTAATGTTGATGACTGTTTTATGGTGTGCATTCGCTCACTTGAGAGAATTCGAACATTTTAAATCTTTCTATGATTCTATAGTAGTAAAAGCCTCGAAAGTGTGTTGTGATCCTCCTGTTCTACCTCGCCAAAGGCAGTTTCCAAGGAGATTAGATCATGGAGCACCACAGCATACCTTGAGGAAAGGGGCAATTGACCATATCAAGGGTGAACTACAGAGACAATTTCAGCAAGTAAAATTCATTTTCGTGAAGACTATGGAATCATTGTTGGTGGACAGTGCAAATGGCAAAAATGTTTCACTTTCTGCAAGACTGAAAGAGTTGTATGGCAGTGATATCAACATGGATAAGTTGGAAATTCATTTAAAAATGATTCCAGATATAAATCAAGGCTACACCTTATGGTATCACAATCCAGAAAGTGACCAGAGTTCAGACTATTTGTGACATTCTAAACCACCAATCTGGTCTCAAGAAAATCATCACCGAGGTCCACAAACTCATTAAAATCTATCTTACCATTCCAGTCACCACTTCATCTGCTGAACGCAGGTGCTCTAAAATGCATAAAAGACTACCTTCGGAACTCCATGACACAAGAGAGGCTAAATCATTGTATGCTACTGCATATGCATTACGAAAGAACAGATAAACTAGACCTTGTCGATGTGGCCAGAGAATTTATTTCTAGATGCGAGAGAAGGAAGAACTTTTTTGGAAACTATAAATGATTTTTACTACTAGCTATACATGCATTTATTCTTTGCTCATTGTTCACTAGTCTTATTAAAAAAAATATATGGGTCTCAAAAATAGTCTGTGTTAGTGATTGGTTGCATGCATTCCCTCGACAGCAACATTCATCGGTTTGGGCCCCCCAATCCATTATATGTTCCTACTCCACTGATGTTTAGACTGTACCAGTCTAAAAATACACTGAAATTCATGTACCACAAATGCCCCCCAATTACCCAGGCAAATAGCGAACCCCCAGCAAAGAAAAGTCTGTATCTTGATTCAACTTCTAAGTTCCCTTTATTTTCCTCATTAGCACTAGAATCAGCATCCTAGAGAAAGCAGGCTGAACTAGCTGTTCGGTCAGAAATTACAGCTTTGCTAAGAGCAACCACCTCCACAGGCTGAATCATTGTTTGAATTCTGTAGGCATGGACCTCCTCTCCTTCCTCACAACTCCACCACTGCTCTATTCATCTTCTGAGAGGGCAAAATCACTGTCGTAGGTAAAGTCAAAGTTGCTACCCTGCGCTGTTACCGTACAATTAACCTTCAATATTTTTGTACTGCTAGAGCAATTTTCTGGGCACATGCCCACAGGCTTCCAGATACTCAGGACCAAATATTGTAATTCTTTTGTACAGTAGTACAAATCTCACATATAGCTATGTCGTGCCTATCCATGAAAGAGTTAATGGAATGGTTCATCTCTGTTCATTCAGGGCGGGTGGAAGCAGTCTGGCAGGTCCTGCCAAAGTCAGACCATTTTTTTTTTAACACGTAAATCTTGTGGAATGCAAATGTGTAATGGTCGTTAAGTACAAGCTACTAGCTAAACTTAAAATATGCCAGTCGCACTCGCAATGCGATGAATGCAACGAATCGCATGAAAATCTGTTGCAATGCACACATGCTTGGGCAGGCATTGGTGTGTTTTATTTGAGATTTATATTATCATGGATCAGCTGTACAACTTGATTGTTGTTTCTGCCGGGCCTGTGACGGGTTTGCTCCAGCTTTGGGTTCACCGTAATGTTGAACTGTACAACAACAAAAAAGCTATAAAGAATAACGTTAATGTTTTTACTGCTATATTGGGATTGACTTCATATAAATCACTAGCCCATCCCTTTAACCCACTCACCTGTATAAGCTTAAATATAGCTATATGCCAAAAGCTATTAATTGAATTTTTTTTTAATCTTTGAAAGGTTCTAAGATATGCAAAATATAACTAGTTATGTGCCTACTAATATAAAGGCCGTAGACATTCAGTAACTAGGGGTAAACATTGAGAATGCAGAATTTAAGCAACTGTTTCAAAGTGGTCAAGCTGTCCAGTCAAATAACCTGGATGATATGCTTCATAGGAGTCTCTGAGAGTGAAAGCAGTTGTGAAGAAGGTGATGCAATGTCCGTTTACCATGGCCAGATCAGTATTGACCCTGAAGCTCGCTATCACTGGGAAGACTGGTCATGTCTGATTTCCTGCCAGCAAGCCCAGTGCTCTCACTGAAGCTGAGAATTAGGATGGGGATAAGATTAACTGTGATTAGAAGGCATTGAGAATGAGTTTAGCTGTAGTTATATAGCTCTGTAGTTAGTAAGCAGAGCATGAATTGCAAAGCTATGTTGATTGTAGGGTAGTCTGTGGAAGAAGTACTAGCCCATCAATTTTTTTGGTCTTTATATTTGATTCATGAAGCCATGGATTAGGCAGTTGTCAGAGCTTGAGCAGCTTCAGTGGCACTTGTTATAGTTAAAGGCCCTCCTATTGCTGTGCTGAGCCCAAGAGGCATTGGTTAGCTTGTTAAT
Source organism: Cladorhizidae sp. MBARI D1340-BT2 (assembly GCA_028752905.1). Lineage (NCBI taxonomy): Eukaryota > Metazoa > Porifera > Demospongiae > Poecilosclerida > Cladorhizidae > Cladorhizidae sp. MBARI D1340-BT2. The sequence goes on from JAQNBH010000006.1 coordinate 2,341,120, forward strand.
TTCATTGACTTACTAAATGCACTGAAGGGTTTGTTTGGATTATTGTTGTTCTCATTATCATTATTTTGTTATCGTTATATAATACTTATTATTATTGTTGTTGTTATTATTGTTGTTGTTATTATTATATGTATTATTATTATTATTATTATTATTATTATTATTATTATTATTATTATTATTATTATTATTATTATTATTATTATTATTATTATTATTATTATTATTATTATTATTATTATTATTATTATTATTATTATTATTATTATTATTATTATTATTATTATTATTATTATTATTATTATTATTATTATTATTATTATTATTATTATTATTATTATTATTATTATTATTATTATTATTATTATTATTATTATTATTATTATTATTATTATTATTGTTGTTGTTGTTATTATTATTATTATTACTATTACTATTATTATTACTATTATTATTGTTGTTGTTGTTTTGTTGTTGTTATTATTGTTATTATTGTTGTTGTTATTATTATTATTATTATTATTATTATTATTATTATTATTATTATTATTATTATTATTATTATTATTATTATTGCTCAATCGATACTTTGGCTAGATGCTCTAACCTACATAAAGAATTTTGGAAATATTTAGTATGTTTTTCAAGTCATGCTGAATACTAGACTTTGATTTTTTTAATTCTTCAGAGGGGCAAAGGGGGAGATATGCAAAGGCTTCTCTCTGCTCACTTAACATTGACTATTATATGAGCAATGAAGGTGATATGAATACTCTTTATGTTGTTTAGAAGACTGATACAGAGAGAGGTCCAACTCTTGCTGCAGAAGTGGATGAAACTGATGGTGCAGTAGGTGATGAAGGAGGTGCAGCCATTGATGGAGTTGGTGCAGTCAGTGATGGAGGTGGTGCAGTAATAGATGGCAGAAGTAATGTGGTTTCATCAGCCAGTATTCCTCTGCTCTCCTCAGCTATATCTCATCCTGGCCACGCCTTTACTTTAGTGATCTCAGATGATTGCAAAAAAGTACAGCTGCACCTGAATCGTGATTTGATTAAGAGAACTCTGCAGGACAAAAATCTAAAGACCGTGCCACATAAACAACCTCGGCTAGAGAGACAGGTCAGAATATTGTATTTATTACTGCAGTCACTCATCATGAGTGCAGTGGGGGAGGGTAGGTAATGCGAAAATATGATACATATATACATGTATGTCGGTACTATGTATATAAGTATGTGTATACTGTGTATTCTTGTAAAGTATGTATGTACTATGTATACATGTATATATAACTAATATATATGCACTTTGTAGGTACTATGTATGCATGTATATATAACTTAGATTATAATATATATGCATAATTATATATATATAACTTTGTGTATGCATGTATAATTATATAACTTTGTAGGTTCTATGTATGCCTGTATATATTTATAAGTATGTATGTACTATGTATGCATGTGAGTATGTAGGTACTATGTATTCATGTATATATAAGTTCATGTATGCATGTAAATATAAGTATGTATGTATTTATGTATATATAAGTATGTACTATTTATATATATGTAGGTGTCTACATTTAAGTTGCTACTGAGCTGTGAGATGAGAGTGCAGGTGCAGGAAGAGGGCAAACCCGCTGCTCCCACCATATAACTCAAACTATGTTATTTACCCTCCTTATTCCTATATAAAGAGATGTGCCCATTTTTAGGATTCATCGTTGATTTTAATCAGCACTTCGAGTTTGTTTACAAGCAAAATTTTTATTGAGATTTTTTTTCTTACTGTGATTGAATTCATTTTCTAGGAAACTTGGTTGAAATAACTTTGTGAGCATGTGCTCATATATTCTATGAATATGTCTACCAATTTTTCTGTTGATCATGAAGTGTGTCTTGACATAAACTCCCTGCAGGTGTCGAGGACCATCATCGCTGTAACATTGTCTAACAGTCGATGGTAAGCACTAGCTATATATAAATTTATATGTCCAGTCATACTCTTCTATCCTTTGACATTGAACATGTTCAATGAGTTTCCACAAACTCTGTTCTGGCGAGTGCATCTTTGTTGGCATTTTTCATGTTGGGACAATAGCCGATGGTGAAATTGTAACTTTGGAGGAGAGGACTCTATCGTGTCAGCCTGGTATTGCTATCCTTGATGCAACCGAACTTCTCAAGGGATCTGTGATCTGTCTCAACCATGTATGTCCCTCCCATCAACTACTCCTGGAAATTCTGTGAACCAACTTGATTGCAAGGCACTCCTTCTCTAGAGTGGAATACTTTGTCTCTCTTGGTAAGAACTTCTTACTAAATTAGGCAGTGGGATGACCTTGACTGTTGTCATCCAGCTGATTCAGCACTGATCCAATGCTCATTTGAGAATATTTTTAAATCCAGAGAGTGAACAACACAGAACAGCACACAGAATGACTTTCAGCTGTTGATACATTCTGGAGTACACTTGACCTCAATTGATTGACACTTGACCTTGACTGATTGACACTTTCATGTCCAATAAACATAGCAGTGGTAGCATAAAATTTACAGTAGTAACTGCATTTAGGAGTCTATGCCTCTATCAATGACAAGTTTTTGCAAGGGAACTGGGTTGTGAGTAAGGACTCATATGTGCCATATGTTGCTAAATTGGTGCAGACCATGGTATCAAGCAGATCAAACATGCAATCAAGGTCTATGAAGAACTGGTAAGAATTACACTAAACCAAAGTGCTCGCATAAAGCATTTCCTCATTTCCAAAACAAGTTTGACTTATTGGAGAAGCGCAAAAGATAGGAAGGTTGTCACTACACACGTACATACACTTCACCATGATTCTTAAACAGCCACATTAGAGCATCACAAGAAGAACCATGGAAATCTTACTTCAACACTTAGATGCTTCTCTAATCCATTTGTTGAGGATACTTAACTTCATCATGGAGGCTGTCATGCTAGGCAAGGTCAAAGATAACCTATCTGACAGAATGGAATAGGTACAATAATGTTTGAGGTATTTGTTGCTGAGCACATTAAATCTGATGGACTAACTTATGTCATGTACTAGGAAATGTTCTAGAAAATCTACGACAGTTACATTGGGATAACAAAGGTGGAACTGAAAGCATTTTGGCTCTTATGATAGTAGTCTGCAATTCAAGACCTGATATCGACCTAAAGGAATCAAATTGGTAAACATGAATTTTTAAATGACTGTTTGCTGCTGAACTGATGGAACAATTGACTGACTAACATGATGAACATCCTTGAAAATTCCACTTGGATGAAGTTCTTCTATCGGATGAAAATGTTGCAGGTAGCTAACTCAACTTCTTCACAAAAAGCACTGCAACAGTTGACATTGCAGAATCTGATGTCACCTGGTAGATGCCATGGCTACTGTTTAGTTTATGGGTTACACCAGAATGGATCAAGTAACTAGCAGAACACTATCAGATGTTTATAGCTGTGATATAATTACAATAGTGAGGTGCATCGGTTATCATCTTTAAAAATCTGCCAGCTCTGATAGGAGGTGGAAAAATCAAGAACCATCTGTAGCTTTTTCCATTATCATGGATACTACCAAACATCTAAAGTAGCGACTGTTGTCTCATGTGAAGGCAAAGATAAAAAATTATCTGGCGGAAAAATATAAAAATGGCAGTTGTTGCATGTGAAAAGCAACTCATTACGAAGTAAGTAACCTCAAGAAGGAGAAGCGGGTACAGCGCCATTGCTGCACACCTTAAGAAGGAGCAGCGGACACAGTGCCATTGCTGCACACCTAAAGAAGGAGAAGCAAACACAGTGACATTGCTGCACACTATTGATGCAACAGCTTCTGGTTCCATAATAAACATCTAATCCCAGACATGGGCATTTATATACTCTGAGGAGGTTCAGAACTACATTGGGACACATCATTTTTAACTGGAGCTGGAATGAGACAAAAGGTCATAAATCTAGGACTTACCATTATAAATCTTGGTCTTAGAAAAACAGGTGCCCTTGCTGCATTCCATGCACTTAGTGAAGCCAACCATACTGGCAGCTTTGCAGAGGAAAGGAAAGGCTTCTTGTTAAGATTTTCTAGGATGCAGGTGAGTAAATAATATATGTACTGGCAAATCTGGGCACCAATGAAAACTCAAATGATAGGACACTGGCTGGAATTGAGGAATTTATCTGCCAGTGTACATGCCCAAGCAAGCAATGCTGTCCAAAGTTAAGGATTGCAGGTTGTATAAGCTGCATTTGTTCCTGTGTGCCTGTCACTCAGCGGTGAGGTTAGAGACTGCACTTGGAAGCCTAGCACTGAAAACTGTTACGTTCTGCTGTGGTTTGCCTTGACATGGTGTGTGAGCTGGTGGACTTGCACTGCATGGGTGCCCAGTGTTGCTTCCTGTCAGTCTGTGATGGAGGGATGGATGGATAGATGACTGGGAGGTTGAAAGGCAGAGCTAAACCAAAAAATATACTTTAAAATCTTGTGGCTTACGATTTTGGAGCTCCAGAGATTATGCACACTTCACTCTGTGAACTTGATAGATAACTCAAAAGATAATCTCTCTGTATACTCTCTTCTGATACTAAAAACATGTTGCATAACCGCAGCTTTAGTGGGGATATCTAAAACTTCAGAGTGTCTGAACTGACTGCAGGTGTGGCTCATGATGAGAGAAATGCTAGACAGCTAAATTAATATCTCTGGCAAGAGGAAACCCGACTCTATGGGAAGAATCTTTTTAATTAGTGCTAAAACGTGGGAAGGTGGTCAAGCATGCATGCTGAAAAGGAAGGTTGGTGGAACTTAACTGGGAAACCAAGAAAGGGAGAGTGGAGTATGAGATAATTGTCCACATGATGGGACAATTCAAAATCTTTCTATCACAGAAGCATGTGTTGGCTGAGGAGAGCACAGCCAAATCTGGAATCTGAAGGATCAAGCTCAGCTAAAGACTTAAGTATAATTGTTTGGGGGAAGGTGTGACAGGGAGATGGGTGACTGAGTTTGGGATTTCTTAACTATAGATTGGTGGTCAAGGAAGGTTTACTTGAAGATAGTGATGAGATTAAAGAAGTTTGATGCATTAGCATTAATCTTTTTTCAGAAGGAGGAGGAGGTGCCTGTGGAAGGACACATAGGACTAATAAAGAGGGTGGAAGATGGGCTAGGAAGATGTGGTGAAGTATGAAGAGAAAAGTTATAAAGTAGTTGTGATTGGAGATTGCATGCTAGAATTTGGTTCGGACAGAAGTTCACTGAAACAGCAATTGGAAGATGCTGTTTGAGTTGGTGACACCTAGTGATCTTGGCTTCAGAGCTTCCAGGGTAAGTGGACATGGAAAGGTGGGGTAAAGAAGTCTGTTATAGATTACAAATTCCATGGAGAGCCATTAAGGTGGTTAAGGTAGTAGAGAACTAGAGTATATTGGGTATGGGGTTGGCTCATAATCTCATGTGGTGTGAAGTATTGTTAGGAGGAAGTGGTGGAAGTAGAGTTGAGAAGGAAGCAGTATAAATGGAGGATGGACAGCAGGCTTGACTGGGAGGAGTATCAGAATGCAATGGAAGAAGTATTCAAATGATGAGAGGAGGAAGTGAAATAACTGCGCAAAAGTTGAGGGGAAGTTTAGTTGAGGAGTAGATAGAAGGAGAAAGTCTTGAGTGTGAGGAGTAGATGGAAGGAGAAGTCTTGAGTGTGAGGAGTAGATGGAAGAAGAAGGTCTTGAGTGTGAGGAGGAGTTGGAAGAAGAAGGTCTTGAGGGTGAGGAGTAAATGGAAGGAGAAGGTCTTGAGTGTGAGGAGTAGATGGAAGAAGAAGGTCTTGAGTGTGGGGAGTAGATGGAAGGAGAAGGTCCTGAGTGTGGGGAGTAGATGGAAGGAGAAGATCTTGAGGGTGAGGAGTAGATGGAAGGAGAAGGTCTTGAGGGTGAGGAGTAGATGGAAGGAGAAGGTCTTGAGAGTGAGGAGTAGATGGAAGGAGAAGGTCTTGAGTGTGGGGAGTAGATGGAAGGAGAAGGTCTTGAGTGTGAGGAGTAGATGGAAGGAGAAGGTCTTGAGTGTGGGGAGTAGATGGAAGGAGAAGGTCTTGAGTGTGGGGAGTAGATGGAAGGAGAAGGTCTTGAGTGTGAGGAGTAGATGGAAGGAGAAGGTCTTGAGTGTGGGGAGTAGATGGAAGGAGATGGTCTTGAGTGTGGGGAGTAGATGGAAGGAGAAGGTCTTGAGTGTGAGGAGTAGATGGAAGGAGAAGGTCTTGAGTGTGAGGAGTAGATGGAAGGAGAAGGTCTTGAGTGTGAGGAGTAGATGGAAGGAGAAGGTCTTGAGTGTGAGGAGTAGATGGAAGGAGAAGGTGACAATAATCTACTTGAAATTTACTCTTCGACTAGATGCTCTAGCCTTCATCAGGGTTGTAATTATGCCGACTGAGTGTTCATTGAAAGGTTATGGTTGGTAGTTGGGAAGAGGGAAGCTGGAATGTGTTGGAAAATTGGTGAGGAGATAATGGAAGAGGTCGAAGAGTTCAAGTACTTGAGAGTGTGCTTCTATAGGAAATTATGGGGTAATGTCCAGTTAGAGGATGATGAAGATGACAGAAGGTGAATTGGTCAAATGACATGGATGAGTGGAGAAAATGGAGAGTTGGAAAAGATAGATGAAAGAATTTGTTGAAGTTCTAATGAAACCATGGAGGATCTAGTAGAAGTGTGGCGGGCAGGAGAACAAAGTACATGTAAAATTTTGGAGGCATCACAGATGACAGTGAGTAGGAGATTATTGGGGCTAGCAGAACCATAGCAGGAGAGGCAGTGTAGGCAATCTCTGGTGTAAGAAGCTGAACAAGGGGAGGGAAGAGAGAAGGTGTGATTTGGTAAGAAGAAGTGATGCAAGTGAGCAGATAGTGTGGCAGGAAGAATATGAAGCCTAGAAAAGAAAACGTCAGCTAGGTAATGATGTTAGGTTAATGTACTGTGGAAGGAAAAGATTAAGGTGAGAAATGAGAGGGACAGGAAAAGATTAAGGTGAGAAAAGAGAGGGACAGGAAAAGATTAAAGTGGGAAATGAGAGGGACAGGAAAAGATTAAGGTGAGAAATGAGAGGGACAGGAAAAGATTAAGGTGAGAAATGAGAGGGACAGGAAAAGATTAAGGTGGGAAATGAGAGGGACAGGAAAAGATTAAGGTGGGAAATGAGAGGGACAGGAAAAGATTAAGGTGAGAAATGAGAGGGACAGGAAAATATTAAGGTGAGAAAAGAGAGGGACAGTAAGAGATTAAAGTGAGAAATGAGAGGGACAGGAAAAGATTAAAGTGAGAAATGAGAGGGACAGGAAAAGATTAAGGTGAGAAATGAGAAGGACAGGAAGGAGAAGTATATTCTATGTGTACTCTGAAGTGGTATAAGTTAGCAAAGAATGGTACAGGTATGGAGAGATATGTGATGTCTGCAAGGTCGGGAAGGTGTGAGGTTGATGGTCAGACTGAGGACTGATTCATCAGGGTTGTTGGTGGACAGGATTGTCAGTGATGAGAGATGTATATAAGAGTAGAATAGAGGAAGATGTGACCCATTTTCTTGACTGTCTTCAAGGAATTTGAGAGGGATCGGCAAGTACTGGTAGACAAACTGCACCAACTTTTTTTGGTATGCAAACTTTGTAGTGACAGTGGTGCCACATTGTGCAATGAGTTTCTATTGAAGTATGAGGCAACTATTTTAGTTTGTATAGAAGTTTGTACAGAAGTATGAGGCAACTATTATAGTTTGTATAGAAGTATGAGGCGACTATTCTACTTTGAATAGAAGTATGACGCAATTATTCTAGTTTGCATAGAAGTATGAGGCAACTATTCTAGTTTGTATAGAAGTATGGGGCAATTATTTTAGTTTGCATAGAAGTATGAGACAATTATTCAAGTTTGCATAGAAGTATGAGGCAACTATTCTAGTTTTTATAGAAGTATGAGGCAATTATTCCAGATTGAATAGAACTATTCTAGTTTGTATAGAAGTATGAGGAACTATTCTAGTTTGCATAGAAGTATGAGGCAATTATTCTAGTTTGCATAGAAGTATGAGGCAATTATTCTAGTTTGCATAGAAGTATGAGGCAATTATTCAAGTTAGTATAGTAGTATGAGGCAACTATTTTAGTTTGTATAGAAGTATGAGGCAACTATTTTGGTTTGTATAGAAGTATGAGGCAACTATTCTAGTTTGTATAGAAGTATGAGGAACTATTCTAGTTTGTATAGAAGTATGAGGAACTATTCTAGTTTGTATAGAAGTATGAGGAACTATTCTAGTTTGCATAGAAGTATGAGGAACTATTTGCATAGAAGTATGAGGAACTATTTTAGTTTGTATAGAAGTATGAGGATCTATTCTAGTTCGCATAGAAGTATGAGGCAATTATTCAAGTTGATATAGAAGTATGAGGCAACTATTTTAGTTTGTATAGAAGTATTAGGCAACTATTTTAGTTTGTGTAGAAGTATGAGGAGACTATTCTAGTTTGTATAGAAGTATGAGGCAATTATTCTAGTTGGCATAGAAGTATGAGGCAATTATTCAAGTTGGTATAGTAGTATGAGGCAACTATTTTAGTTTGTATAAAGTTTGAGGAAACTATTTTAGTTTGTATAGAAGTATGAGGAGACTATTCTAGTTTGTATAGAAGTACTAGGCAATTATTCTAGTTTGCATAGAAGTATGAGGCAATTATTCAAGTTAGGATAGAAGTATGAGGCAACTATTCTAGTTTTTATAGAAGTAAGAGGCAATTATTCCAGATTGAATAGAAATATGAGGAATTATTCTAGTTTGTATAGAAGTATGAGGAACTATTCTAGTTTCTATAGAAGTATGAGGCAATTATTCTAGTTTTCATAGAAGTATGAGGAACTATTCTAGTTTGCATAGAAGTATCTCTAGTTTGTATAGAAGTATGAGGCAATTATTCAAGTTGGTATAGAAGTATGAGGTAACTATTCTAGATTTTATAGAAGTATGAGGCCATTATTCTAGTTTGAATAGAAGTTTGAGGAACTATTCTAGTTTGTATAGAAATTATTCTAATTTTCATAGAAGTATGAGGAACTACTCTAGTTTGTATAGCAGTATGAGGCATGATGTGATCCAACACTTCTTCAAGGACCGCTACTCTAGTGAACCTTTCTCTTCCCAGTTCATGGGTCTACAAGATGCAGCGAGCTGAAGAAGCCATTACCAAGTGAGACATTGCTTAAATTATGTAGCCAATAATTAAACTTTCATACATAGAATTAAATAGTATTCATCCACTTTTGCTTGGAGTATTGCAGATACAGATTTTACATGCTTAGAAAAAGGTAAGAGGCAAATAAATGGGTGTGGTTTATAAGGTATTTCTTTTGTTTTTATAGTTTTTAAGTAAAATTATTTTCTTGCGAATTAGTTAAGCACTAAATCAGCTAAACTTCAGGGTGCATAAGTTCAGGGTGCATGAATTCAGGGTGCATGAGTTATCAATGTTGCATGAATGTTGCAGCTTATTCACATTTGGCAATAAAAAAAATTCACACAATGATACACACAATATCAATACAGCAATCTAGTCAAACCATAGTACATGCATTATATAATGTAGATGTGTACAATTCTATAGTAGCACATGTATTAAGTGGCCAGCAGTTAATATTGTTATGTCTACTCCTAAGGCCAGCAGTTAATATTGTTAGGTCTGCTCCTAAGGCCAGCAGTTAATATTGTTATGTCTACTCCTAAGGCCAGCAGTTAATATTGTTATGTCTACTCCTAGGCCAGCAGTTAATATTGTTATGTCTACTCCTAGGCCAGCAGTTAATATTGTTATGTCTACTCCTAGGCCAGCAGTTAATATTGTTAGGTCTGCTCCTAAGGCCAGCAGTTAATATTGTTATGTCTACTCCTAGGCCAGCAGTTAATATTGTTATGTCTGCTCCTAGGCCAGGAGTTAATATTGTTATTTCTACTCCTTGGCCAGCTGTTAATATTGTTATGTCTCCTCCTAAGCCAGCAGTTAATATTGTTATGTCTGCTCCTAGGCCAGCAGTTAATATTGTTATGTCTACTCCTAGGCCAGCAGTTAATATTGTTTGTCTACTCCTAGGTCAGCAGGTAATATTGTTATGTATACTCCTAAGGCCAGGAGTTAATATTGTTATGTCTGCTCCTAAGGCCAGCAGTTAATATTGTTATGTCTACTCCTAGGCCAGCAGTTAATATTGTTATGTCTACTCCTAGGCCAGCAGTTAATATTGTTATGTCTACTCCTAAGGCCAGCAGTTAATATTGTTATGTCTACTCCTTGGCCAGCAGTTAATATTGTTATGCCTATTCCTTGGCCAGCATAATAATAAATAATGATATTAATAATAAATAATAATGATAATAATTTTAAACCATTTCTGACTATAGCTAATTTATTGCTGGTGAAGGCTAGAGCACTAGCTGAAATGTCCAGTGGGGAAATTTAAGTTGATTATTGAAAAAGTCATTGCTTTTGTCTGCTAAGAGTTCATCGACAGTAATAATAAGAAGAACAGAAAGGAAATGCATTGTCAGTGTTGGGCTTGACTCAGAGAGGGGATTTCCCTGACACAGGCTTGCTTATGCCTAGTTATTATTTTTAATTTTTGTTGTTGTAATTTAAGAACAACAAGAGCAATCAGAAACTGCAAACACCACCACTCCAACAATTTTTTAAACCTATTTTTAAAAGACTAGTAAAGAAACAAGTAGTGTTGGGATCAGCCTCACTATTTAAGACTAGATTTAGCGAGCTCTAACATAGCTAGTGCAATTTGTTGTCTCCATGTTGCATGTTGCATAATTGGTGAGCTACCATTATTAATGTGCAATATGTGTGCACAGATATATTCCTTAAACAAAATGACCCACAACTCCAAGTGCCATGTCATTTCTGGTGATGTCATCCTATAGCCAAATTCTAATGGATTGAGCCTTGACCCATGCCTGCATAACCTGTGGGGAAAAAACAAGTTTATTCCCCACTAAGATATTTCTTTGCATGCATGTTGCATCAGCTTGCACTGTATTGAGTTTTAGGGGATATCTGAAGCAACTCAGCAGGTTGCTAAAATGGAAATGTCCCATTGTGACCCAGAGAAGCTACACTAGTGAGCAGAAACTGAGAGTTGGTAATTTTACTAAGACAACGGCGAAAACATGTATATAGCAGACCTTCCTTAACTTAGAATTTTTTGCAGTTTCTTGTGATTAGCTTCCTTTTCTCAGTGAAAATATAAATTGCAGGATACCTTTCCCCAGTTTGCCTTGTCCAGTAATGTCACACTTAATTCCATATGAAGCATTGATGTCATTAAAACCAAGGCTTTGGGGCTTTAGCCCAAGTAAAGGCTGGCGTAGACCATGTCTATTAAAAAATAAGTATCCATGACGTTTAAAACATAAGTATGCCAGAATATTGAGTTATCTTTTTTTGGCAAATATAAAATGATGTCAGTCATGTGCTGACTATGTGCTTATTTACTTACATAAGCGAGAAGTTGCCATGATAAGTCACCATGAAATCTTTCTCAGCATGGTTGGTTTTCTATATTCATGAGTAGATGAGTTACATTCTGATTCCTGATTGCTATGACTTTTCAAATTCCAAGTTCCAAACTTTCCTCTTAATTAAAGCACTTGAGAGAGAAATTGCCAAGAAAGTCTCCTCAAAAATATTTTTAAAAAAGTAAAACAATTCAGAAGATGAGAGATTATCCGTGTGTTTTGAAAGTCAGGCCAGGAAAAAAATTTGACCTGCTAAATGTTGTAACTATAGGCCCAAGCCAAACTGTTAGAAACAATTGTCAATATTATAGAGTAGACTTCGATTCTCACTCCGTTTCCTAGTTGACTGGCATTTGTGCATGTGCAATAGTATAACTGTCTAGACAGTGTAATGGTCACACCCTAGCAATGGCCATGCCATGAAGTTCTAACCAACAACTATGTCTGGCTCAAAGAGGATGCCTACAGCATGTCTGTCATTGCTCATTATTCTCCAAGCAGAATGTCACCGAAAGCATATCCAAGGAGTAGTCTTCAACAACCCTTTTCAAAATAAAGAATCTGCTCTTCAGATATCATCTCTAGTTCCTACTTTCAGCTCCGAGATTAGTTGCATTCTTCAATGGTCGCATCTAAAATAGAAGAATCAGTGGTGTGCATTATTTAGTAAATCCCTATATATTCACAGTTGAATGCTGGTGTTCTCATTGGTTGGACTTAGAAGCGTGAGCTAAACATCCAGACTGAATATTAGTTTATTGTTTGAACATGAGCAAGTCACTTATATTTTCATTCCTTAAAAATTTTCTTTCTGCCACTTAATAAATTCACAACACAATCCAAATCATAATGTGCTATGCCATTGAGATATGATTGAGGTGTCAATAAATAGTGAGAATTGGTCTCGGAGTTTGTTTAAATTTTGCTGATATTAATCAACATTTTTCTTTAAGGTTTCTACTTGTAGCCGCAAGAAAAATTCGAGGGAAGTGAGTAGTCCCCCTTAGGAACCTGAACAAAAAGAGACTTGGAGTAGCTCAGTCTTCTTTTCCCCCTAGCTCCTGCAGAGGCTACTTGCTATGTTAGAGCTCACATATTGCAAGCAAGCAGTTTGCACAGGTCAAAGGTTGCTACTGTGGTGACCGAATCTTGGTGTTTTTTTTAAATTTCCCACCCATTTCAACTTTCCTGTACTTTTAGTTTACTTAAAACAAAAAAGAGGCACTGAGAGCCAATTATACAGAATAAAAGTGGTTTAGCGATTTCTTATAGCATCTCACTTTATCCTACAAGGCTATCTAGATATATATTTCTGCTGCTCTTTTCTGACAGCTGTTCTTTTCTCAGTATTGTTGATACTGGAAATAGAAACTGTATCGGCTTATAATATCATTCTCTCTCCTGGTATGATCATTTTGTCTCAGCAAGTGTCAGTGCTGTTCACATTGCTCAGAGATATCCTGCTCTCTCTTTGCATGTTCACTGTCCTATACATTTGTGGTTCTCTTCTCAAGGCCTCAGGTTGCTGTTGCTATCCTAACCTCTATTTCTATCCAGACACAGCCTCTGATCTGGGACTCCCACTTCTCTAAGTTTCTCACATTTCTCTGACTGTATTGTGATCCACATAACACCATGATCTTCCTGCTCCAACCATCCCTGCCAATTAGTAGTGTGAATAAAACATGGCACATGTGCAGAATGTTGTGAACAATATATTTATCTTTCTCTTATTTGCAAATCTGTCAAATAAATATTTATATTAGTGAACAAAAGTAGATTCGATTATTATTGGCTGCTGATGGATCTATCATAGCACTTCACAATTTAAGTTCCATTGAAAAGAGTCAGTAGAACTAACAAGTGTCATGGAGGATAATTTTGAGAGCAAGGTCAGGATGGGATGGTGGTGGCTTATGTTGATGCTGTATAGTTCTAGTGGTTGACTTCTCATGCCCTTCATATAATATAGGATGGGATGGCAGGGGCTTATGTTGATGCTGTATAGTTCTAGTGGTTGACTTCTCATGCCCTTCATATAATATAGGATGGGATGGTGGTGGCTTATGTTGATGCTGTATAGTTCTAGTGGTTGACTTCTCATGTACTTCATATAATATAGGATGGGATGGTGGTGGCTTATGTTGATGCTGTATAGTTCTAGTGGTTGACTTCTCATGCACTTCATATAATATAGGATGGGATGGTGGGAGCTTATGTTGATGCTGTATAGTTCTAGTGGTTGACTTCTCATGCACTTCATATAATATAGGATGGGGTGGTGGGGGCTTATGTTGGTGCTGTATAGTTCTAGTGGTTGACTTCTCATGCACTTCATATAATATAGGATGGAATGGTGGGGGCTTATGTTGATGCTGTATATTTCTAGTAGTTGACTTCTCTTGCATTATGTATTATATTTGCAGCTTCCAAACATGAGGTGGATGGAGAGAAATTGCAGTAAGTGTCAGTGCATTGAATAATTAGTTGCCTTCTGTATATAAGCCGACAGTTGATATATATATTTAATAATTGAAGGGTATTGCACGTGCCATCCATCACCAATACATTAATATGGCAGTGTTAGGTTGACATAATACCACATGTTGTGGACTCTCTGGCATTGGGCAATGCAGGAAATCAGCTGCCACAAGGCATGGACTGTACAATACTTCTAGAATCATACTAATTTGGAGTAGTAATGTGCAAACTGCCTGCCCTAGTTGACTCTATAGTAGCAATGACATATCTAATATCAAATGAAAGATTAATGAATGTAGCTAAATCTCTCACAAAGTATTAATCATTTTTACGGCAAGCAATCAAGGCAGTTTACCAAGGAACATGAATTACAGCATGCTTCCTGCATAATTATTGCAATAACCATCAAGTAGTAGTGCATATGGACTGTATGTATTATTTTCCCTTTAAAGGAAATTTATGACCCGAAGCTTTTATTACAGCCATCAAACTGAAGAGGTGGACTGAGTGGTTCTAAAGATGGATAGCTTCTCTACACAGTAACCTTTACTATGGCTATAGTATTGTCAGTGCATATGGCCATATTAATTTGTATATCCTCCATTAAGAATTGCCCCTACAATTATAGCTACTTCTCAAATTGTATCTTTGTTGCTTCTGTTTTAGGACCTACCCTTCCATTTGTGAGTGCTGTAACAAATATGCAATAGGCCCCACCCATTATATGGTAGCACATCTTATTATTGTGGTTAAGTGTACTATTGAGGTATATGATGGGCAGGGGAGAAGTCTTCAGAAAACTGTTCATAGATGTCTGTACCAAATGTTACTGCATTTGAAATACAGCCTCATATGAAAACACTAAAGGACATGTGTGTCTGTAAGGAGGTGCTGATAATATTAACAGCATAACACACATGCACACACACACACAACCACCCCCACACCCCCACACACACACACTCAGACACACACACACACACACACACTGGAAATACAATACACTGTTATCATTTGAGAAGCTGTTCTTTTCTCCTGCAGAAATGAGTCTTCAGTTACACAGGCAGCTAGAATTGAAGTAGGATCCACTTCTACTTACCCTCCCGTGCATGAAGAATTTAATGCTGCATATGAGAACCCTGATGTAGTCATACAGCACAACACTACAGAAACTGCACATGTGGGCCCAAAGGTAGGAGAGTATGCATTATCCCAGTGTGAAGCTTATGGTGTTCATAAGAAGCTTGATGAGGCAGTGATGGATTTTATCTATTATGATGTGAGGACTCCAGGAGCAGGCCAGTGAAGCTCAAACATTACAATATTCACACAGCTAGTAGGACATAAAGAACAGCTATGGAATATATTACACATTATAATGTACTTTATAAAGCCTAACTTATACAATATTGTCTTGTTTTTGTAACTCTTTATATATGCAGTTATTAAATTTTGAAAATTTCATTGAGGTAATGTATTCACATTTATTGTGTACAGTTGGGCGGCTGCATTGCTCTCTAGGGCTCATCTCTTTGGCATGCATTTTGATAGTTCATAAAACACTCACATCTATGTTATAAAATATTATAGCTATATCTCTAATGCGCCTGTAAAAAACTTGGACTCATGTCACAAATGCTGCTAGAGACATTCAGAAACAAGCAAAATGGAGCAGGAAGATGATGTGTATGTGTGTGTGTATACATTGACAGGTGCATGTGTATGTGCATGCAAGTGCAGAATGTGTTTTCTTTGAGTTTGAATCATGCTGATGTACTGATCTTGGACAGACTTTCAGGTAGAGTCTTTTTTTTTTTTACTTTGGGTCACCCAATAATGTACCTAAGACCTCCTATCTATGAAGTAAAGGTGGTAAAAATATTATTCCCATAGGAAGTTACAAGTCTTGGAGCATGTGTTTGCTTTTTAATCAAGTTTGACCTATAGTTCCTTAACTCTCTCACTTCCATAAGTACCTAAAGTTGGATCACCACAAATCTCTCTATCAAATGTTGTTATGAAGAGCTTGTAGGTGACTGTGAGGTCAAAGTTAAAGTCACATATCTGCTTGATCGAGACAATGCTTTGGTACTGGTATTTGAGTGACGCCTTCTCCCTCTTGGCTGGTGAAATTAGTGGCAAAGAAGATGATGGATGCAGGTTTGCCTTGGAGATAGGCTGTTTAGCCTCTAGATATGGCATATATCAGGAGAGTGTTGCTTCTGATGAAGTATAGCTAGAGAGTGATTTAGAAGGAGATCAGTAATGGTGCTCAATGAGCAACAGTCGGTCAAGGCAGATGAGCTGTTTCCATGAATATAAATAAGTCCTTTTAGTTCTCAGTTTCTAGCTCAAAATATATATCCATAAGTCCTAGCTGATGACAGTATATCCTGGCGCAGGCAGATTTCCTACTCTCTTCTAAATTACAATTTGGAATTAAAAAAAATTAAGTCTAAAACTAAACCTCTAGATTTAGGAGGAAGAGGGAAACTTTGGTGGCACCATGCATACTCTTGGGTTCCCCACTATTAAGGGCCCAACAGAGGCCCAGCTGATTAGTGCATAAGCCCTACTTCATAGGAGGCTGCCTAGT
The DNA here is from genome assembly GCA_028752905.1 of Cladorhizidae sp. MBARI D1340-BT2. Lineage (NCBI taxonomy): Eukaryota > Metazoa > Porifera > Demospongiae > Poecilosclerida > Cladorhizidae > Cladorhizidae sp. MBARI D1340-BT2. The sequence continues at coordinate 2,357,775 of JAQNBH010000006.1, forward strand.
CACTGCTTCATGAGAGGTGCCAGCTGATGAGTTGCCTAAGACCTGGTTCATGGTAGGCCCAGCTGATGAATGCCTAAGCCATGCTTCATGGGAGGCCCTGTTGATGAATGTCTAAGGCCTGCTTCATGGGAGGCCCAGTTGATGAGTGCCTAAGGCCTACTTCAGAGGCTGGCTGTTGTGGATGTTGCACTTTGTGGAAAGACAAGTTTTAGTAAATAAATTTGCTATTCTTCATAGTCATCCACCATGGCATTTGATGGTGGGATGACTCTGTTGAAGTGTAGTAGACCCAGTGTGTCCAGCTGCCTCATAACTGCTCTACAATGTAAAAGGATATTAACTTATTAGAAGACTAATTAGGAAAAATGGAGTCAATATTGCCACACAAAACATATCAAAGGAGAGTAACTTTTGGTGGTGACCATATCCCATCCCAAGCATTTGCTATGGGCCTGGTGATTAATGTTTGCAGTCAATGGTTAAAGTTAGAAACCTGTCCAGGAGTTACATAGAAGCTAGCTGGCTATACATGTCAACCAGCAAACAATCTCTAAACTCGGGTTGTTTAGCACACCTCTTCTAAACCCAACCTGTATTAAAATGGGTGATTTGCTGAGAGTAGGCACATATTAAGTGCTGTTAAACTCTCACAGAAAATTTAAATTAATATTACTTTCCATAATTTTTAAGACAGAGAACTGAGGACCAAATGTACTAACTAGTTGAAGAAGGAGCTCATTACTTGAACAAGACTGGCTCTCCAAGCAGGTTTTCAAGGAGCAAGTCTCTCGAGGCCAACTAAGAAGGAACTAGTGATGTCTATTCAAGCATTTAACTTTTCCCTCAGAAGCAGATTTGCTACAGAACTATTTGGGCATCTGACATGGTGAACATCTTCTTTTAGCCAATGATGAGAATAATTCTTGCGACAGGCTCAGTGTTGGTATCCTTCATAAGCTAGATTTACAATTGTTTGGTATGTCTGAAAGTGCCATGGACAAGTTACCTGAGCTACTAGAAGGGGGTGGGGAAAAGGAAGGAAAAAATAGAAGCCTGGGAAGAGTACTAGAAATCCCATGAAAACAAACAGCAAGAAATATTATAAATATAATAGACTCATTAGTAAAATTCTTGTAACAATGTATTGTTGAAATGCATTGCCTAGGCAGTGCAGCTAACATGCATGCACCTAATTAATATTTTTTCAACGACATCAATATCAGTACTTCCCAGAAAAATTCCATAAGTGTGCTAACATAGACTGTCGTGACAACGTAATGGGCAGCTTAATAACATTACGTACCACATATCCAGAGGCTTAACAACCTTAATTTACAGTATTACTAGTTTACTAACTAATCTAGACTACTAACTTCATATAATATCATCCAATATATATATTTTATAATTGAGAAAGGAAACAAAACTGTAGACCACAACCAGTTAGTGACCCTTTACCAATTATAATAATGAGGTCCACATGGATAGTGTTTTGTTTTTAACTTGTCAACAATTAAAAAACGTTTTGTTATTTGCTTTATTTCAGTTGTGAGGTAGACAATTATACCTAGTCATGCATCTCCGGGGCTTTTGAATACTTTTTTCTAACTTAATTTTGTATAATCAGCACATGCAATATATTGTTGGTCTACTCATACAAGGTCAACTACAGCCTTCTGTGAACTTGATAACCAATCAGAAGATATTTTGGCAAGAATCAGCTACAGCCTCCTTCAATCAGCAGAATATTCAGTTTGCATAGCTCATGAACTAATTAAATTGAATCATTGAATAACACTACATGAGCATTAGTTTGATTGCATCATTGAATAACACTACACAAGCATTAGCTTGATTGCATCATTGAATAAGACCACATGAGCTTTAGCTTGATTGCATCATTGAATAACACTACACAAGCATTAGCTTGATTCATCATTGAATAAAACTACATAAGCATTAGCTTGATTGCATCAAATAACACTACATAAGCATTAACTTGATTGCATCATTGAATAACACCACACAAGCATTAGCTTGATTGCATCATTGAATAACACTACACGAACATTAGCTTGATTGCATCATTGAATAACACTACATGAGCATTAGCTTGATTACATCATTGAATAACATTACACTAGCATTAGCTTGATTGTGTCATCAATGAACCCACTGGCTGATTCTCACTGTTCCACAATTGAGAAACAGGTTAGTTGTGGATGTGCATTGGGACATTTGTAGTCTTTAGGTGCTGTGAATGGACCTATTGTACACAAGTTATTAATAAACTTCAGGTGTCCTTTGTGGATACTAATATAGGTTGAGATCACTGTTTTGCTGCTAAGAAGCTGTGGTGTGAGATTTATCATCTTTCTTTTTTCTGTGGTCAAATTTAACTGGAGAGGTAGAAGAGCACATGTTAAGGTAAAAAATGAACTGGTAAAGAGTTTTTAACTGTCAGGAATACTCCGCTATATATACAAGACTCCACTAGTCTTGAGCTATTCCTGGTTACGCCAAGTTGTTTCTAGTAGGACTAGTTATCTAAACTCTTTCCCGATAGACTAAATTGACCAAAATAACCACTCACAGGTAGGCTTTATCGCAGCCTTCGTCTTCGACCAGACCAGGGTATCATGGTAAATATTGATAGCGTGCTATAGAAATAAATCTATACAGACACTATCAAGCAAAACAGTCAAATAGCTCAGTTTTTCAATAGTTCGTTTGTTTCCTCTTCTTCTCCTCCTCCGTTCCCGTGGTGATCCTTCTTCCACTCTGTCCAATCATCTTCCGGCTCCACTCACAGACTTGCGGTTAGGTGACCCGCTCACAATCATGCAGTCCCGGCCAGGAAGCTCCCCTGGGGCCTCTGTAGCAGCCATTGTCCACATATCTGTCAGGTCATTCCCTGACACTCCATTCTCCTCTAGACGAGAGCCATGCTCTTGTGACAATACATCTGCATTGGCATTCTTACTCCCTGACTTGCGTGTGATTGTATAATTATATGGTTGTAACCATAGTGACACCTCCCAATCCTTCCATGGTTGTATTTTAGTCATCCCAGATGAACTAGAGGGTTATGATCAGTTTCGATTATGAAGGTGGTTCCATCCAAGTAAACTCTAAAGTGACTCCTTCCCACTATGGCTAAAGCTTCCATCTCAATGGGGAATAGTCTTGTTCCCATGTTAGCTGCTTTCTGGACACATTAGCGATCGGATGCTCCTCCCCTAAAATGTCCTTCTGACTGAGGATGTATCCAATTCCTGTAGTGGAAGCATCAGTTTGAAGAATGAATGGTTGTACATTAGGTTCCCTAATCAGTCACTACAATCCGCCTCTTCCAGTAAAAACTTGAACAATTAAGGTATTTAGTTACAAAATCACTTTGGCCAGTGCACAAGTTTGCCACAATAAGCAGCTGGTGAAGGCTAGGTGGCATGGCTGGCTGAACATGTATGGGAGAGGAGGTGCTAGCACACTTGCTGGTGTGCCACCCTAGTGAGTGCTAGCACACTTGCTGATGTACCATTCTGGTGAGTACTATCCAACTTGCTGGTGCTTTTATATGTTGCTCAGCTATAACATAAAAGTACCTCCATTGCTCAGCTATAACATCTTGAAGCACCTACATATAGAAGCACCTCCATTGCTAAACTCTAATATATAGATTAGACACCCACAGTGTGGGACAAACCTGGTAATGGCACTGCCAGTATATAAATGCTTATGAGCTCCATCCATACACAGTGTGCCTGAATAAGTCAGATATCCCTTTACCATTACTTGTTAGAACATGATCTTTAAATGGTAAAGGGAGACTAGCTGGTTATGGTCTCTTGGTTCAGTCTTGTGGGCTTTCTTTTTTGACATATCTAATAGAGTGTTGCTACAATGACTTTCTCGATGATCGACTTATTTACTTATTCGACATTTCGGCTATATAGGATGCTAAGACTCATGTACGGTTGATTGTATATACCAGTTGCTAGATCTCCACCATATGATGAGAACCAAATCCTGGCACACATGTGGTGCACTTACCAGATATGGCAATAATGGAAAAAAGGAGAAAACAAACAAACAAACAAACAAAATTAATTACTAACAACATACTCCACAAAATTATTGTGGCCGTGGTTTTGAGTTCAGGTTCTTGAGAGTGCCCACCCATCCAGCAGCCAGGCAAGTCCATTCATCAATCTCGATTGAACCACTTACACTTTGCTAGAATGCTCCTTCACTAGCACTTCTTTGTTAATGTTATTATTATTATTATTATTATTATTATTACTGACAGTTTTTGAAATTGGCTGTCCCTACTATACTTTCATGCATAAGCAATCATCAGGGTATGAGGAACTGATCTGAGAGATGGATATATATGTGGTGGAATGGTGTATATGTAGATGAGGTGATTGACAGCTTGGCAGATGGGGTGATTGACAGATGTAGGTGTCAATATGTGTTTTGGAGAAGTGCCTATACCTTGAGAGGAATTCAGATCTTTTCTTTAGAGTTGTTGACAAACGTGCAGCTTCCTAAACAAGAATGATTGCCAACTGGGTGAAAACTGTCTCACCTCATCAGTTAGCTATGTACAAAGCCACCAATAATGATGTGCATGGACTCACCGACACAACCTTCAAGACACGTTACAAGTACTCTCAACCATGAAGACAAAAGAAACAGCACTGAACTCCCTATATTCATATGGAACTCAAAGACACCAACACATAATACACCATGTAATGGCCCATCATGGACAGAGCACCATCCTACTCAACTACATTAAAACACTGTAACTTATGCTGCACAGAAAAACTCCACATCATCTACTCAGACAACTCTAAACATGAATTCCTCTCAAAGTGCAAAATCCAGCAATTTACACCAATCACTGATCTTCAAATCCACCACTGCACCTCATATATACCCATCCCTTATATCAGTTCCTTAATGTCCCAATGATTGCTTATGCATGAATTTTTTACACTATCAGCTCTGCTTAGCATTGAGCACTATTTGTGGTCTATATTGACAAACCACATTCACTAATATTATTAAAATTATTGCCTAAATGATTTTGTCTTGATTCTTGTAGTGTCTATAGACAATGAGAATCCCACAAATGAGCAGAGAAGTAAGTTTCATTGGAACTTTTAATGTTGAGAGCTATACACATTCAAAGTTACATACTTGAATGCTCACAGCCAACCTTATTTTGGTATGGAAAGGTTACCATTTCCTTAATTTACCTCTCGAATAATGCTGTTGGGTAAGTTCCTGCAATCTGAGTTAGTTATTATGTGATCTACTGTGTGCAGATGTTCTCCAAGGTCATGAGATATTCACTGAGAGAAACAGATCCATCAAATAAAGCTGGTGTGACTTACACTCTACACAATACTAATGTCAGTCAGCTTCTGTTATGAAATAAGATCCTTTTAGAAGTATCCTAAATTTATCTGCCTGCTTGTAAATTGATCTCACAATCATCAACTCGCTCCCCAATAGTTTTATTTGTATAGAAACATCATGGACATGCTCTCATCATCTGTCTAACAACTTGTAACAGATGGAATAAAATGAGGCAATTATTTGGTTGAGTAATAATTTAGTAACTCATGCAATATGGACAGTGTGGGTGGAGTTTCTACCTGTGCATGACCAAGTCAACTCTATATTGCAGCAGTAAATGTGCATTCCATAGTGCAGCTAAGCTGAAAGTGTGGCACAAATTCCAGGAATATTCCTTAAGCCAAACCATGCATGGCTGTGTATTTCTCTATCTGTAGAGAAGTCAACACATGCAGTTTGCCTGTGTATCCATCTATCTGTAAAGGTGCTAAACCATGCAGCATCGCTGTGTATCTCTCTATCTGGTGAGGTGCCAGCACATGCACCATGGCTCTATCTGTAGAGAAGGATGCTGTGTATCTCTTTATCTATAGAGATGCCAAACCATGCAGCATGGCAGACTGTCTGTCTATTTATCACTTCACCTGATAAATGGACACTGCTAGTTTGTTAAACATTGTCCCAGAACTATATGCGAAGGATCTGAGAAAAGGGGCAATTAAAAAAGAATGAAGAAAGAAAAAAGCTATCAGGTCAAAGAACACAAGGTTATTAGAATGGCACTTCAATTAGTTCTTAACCTCTATTCCCAAACAAAGACATGGAAGCCTGAGGACAAGAAATTTTGAAAAATTTATTTTGATAAAAACGTGTTTAGACACAATAAAATGCATTTGCTTATAAATTTTATACATCTCTGCACACATGTAGCCAAATTTTGGGCTGAGGAAGTGCAAACTCATGGAACATTTGAGATGAGAAAGAAATGCTTCTCTCCTGACTACAGACTATTTTGAGAAGATGCTAGGAGACTGGCAAGAAACACTCCTGACAGGGCAACATGCTGCTCATGGATGAAGTTGGGACAAACAAAAAAGGTAACTTTGAAAGCATAAGTCAATGAAAGTGCAAGTAACAAAAGAGGAGAATAGACATGGATTAGCCACCCTAAAACTAGAGGACTAGAGTGTAGCAAAGACTCGAGCTATGAATAGGGAACCAGGAAGATAAGCTAGAGTGTAGCTTGGCATGAGCTTTGTATATGTGATAATTATATCATCATTTCTCTATATTTGGACAGATTCTGCTATTGTGACCAGCTTGCCTGCAGGTCACACCCTCCCTCCCCCATATACTAACTCTTTGTAGCATCCACAGGTGCTAGACTTTGATGGAGGACTTTTGTGGCTATGAAGGAATGTAGAGGAAGAGGCAGGCCTGTGGCTTATAATGGGCCAGTTGTTAGCTGGTGCCTTGACCAAACCAAAAAAAAGAAAGAAAAAAGGTCACACTGGCTCATTAAACCATGTTCAAGCCCAAAGCTCATTCAACTCCTTTGATGCTGGCCCACTTAGAAGCGTATTTTGGGGCAAAAATCTGAAAATGTCCAACTCAAAACAAGCCCATCCATGAATAAATATCCCCCTTCGAGCCCTCCCTGTTTACACTTTGAAAAAATAGAAAAGAAACACTCAAAAAAACACCCGTGGCTTCTTTACTAATCATCACTGTATAGGTTATTCACTGGTGTCCATTAAAGAATTGATGAGGAGAGCAAAGTACATAATATAAAAGAGACTTAGAAAGGCATGTTTGAAAAGGAAAAAGGATTCGGAACAGTGTGTAAAGAAATGTGCTGTTCGCAAGTAAAGTAGGCCTCATCCTAGTGATAAGTTATATTACTTCCATTGAAATGTTTAAATGGTCTGTGAGCCAGACAAGGCAGTTGGCTCATCGCCTTTCCCAGATTTTTTTTGGTTCTTGTTGCTCGTTTTTTGGTTGTTTTGTGATCTGCTTCTCCTTCTATTCCGGATACCTGAAGTGAGGGTTCTAACTGTTCCAGATACCTGAAGTGAGGGTTCCAGATACCTGAAGTGAGGGTTCTAACTATTACGGATACCTGAAGTGAGGGTTCTAACTATTCTGGATACCTGAAGTGAGGATTTTAACTATTACAGATACCTGAAGTGAGGGTTCTAACTATTCCAGATACCTGAGGGTTTTAACTATTCTGGATAACTGAAGTGAGGGTTCTAATTGTTCCGGATACCTGATTCTGAAAACCTGAAGTTAGGGTTCTAACTATTCCAGATACCTGATGTGAGGGTTCTAACTATTCCGGATACATGAAGTGATGGTTCTAACTATTCCAGATACCTGAAGTGAGGGTTCTAACTATTCCGGATACCTGAAGTGAGGGTTCTAACTATTATGGATACCTAAAGTGAGGGTTCTAACTATTATGGATACCTGAAGTAATGGTTCTAACTATTCCGGATAACTGCAGTGAGGGTTCTAACTTTTCCGGATAACTTGAAGTCAGGGTTCTAACTACAGCTACACTAACTGAACTGGCCGATCAGCACTTAATTGTAGAATGAGAGAACAAGAAATGAACATGACACACTAAGCATGCTCATGAGGGCAATTTAATACTTCGGATAGTGATCCATTTACTGCTCCCTCAAACGACAGAGGTGGAACTAGCACAAGGAAAGATGTCTTCCTTCCAAGGATTCCATGCTGTTGCCCACCCTTCGAGTTTAAGTGGTTTCTGTTTTCTGTCATCCTCTACTTTGCCATCTGGAAAATAAGTCTTGTGAGCAAAATACTTAACCAATTTGTAGTTGAATAGGTAAATGGTCAGGATTGCAAAACTGTAGCATATAAATAGTAAGAATGGCTGAAAATCTGCTTTATACTACTGTTGTTTTACCACGACAATAATTCAATATTGGTGCAGCACAAATTCACTAAATTACTCTTGTCATCTGTTTTCAAATCATTAATGGCTATAGCTCTACTCATATCTCAGCTAAAACTCACCTTGCCAGCATTGCTTGAGAAGTCTCAAACCTTGCACTTTAGTTTGAACCCTCTGCCAAGCAAGTAGACCAGCAGGCAACTGCAGAACCTTGAAATTCGTCTTCATGATCAATGTATCCATCTATCTGCTCTCCTTCTCACACAAAGCTTGTGCTGAGGTCCCTTCATTATAGTTCCACTACACAATACTCCAACCCAATGCCTTGTAAAGACTAAATGTTTCTCAACTCACGAAAATCTATTAACACAATAATTACACTTGCCTGTGTGCAATATTGAGCCCCAATAAATGAACGATCTGTTCTAAGAAGCTTACTCTTGCAGGATAAGGAAATTCTAGACAAGTAAGTATATATTAGCATGCCCTTCAAAGTTCATTGAGTTTGTTGTATTTTCATCATTAGTAAAGATGTTTCCTTGCTAGGATCATCATGCACAAAGAGATTGTGCACAAAGAGATTGTTCACAATCTAGCTAACCCATGTGTTGTTTTAATAGCAGCTGCATTTGTCTGCCAGCAAAGAAGTAAACAGTCAGTTGCTTTACAGAGAGAATCTTGTTTTTCTAAGAAAAGGATAAGTAATAACCACAACAGCCTGGTCTAATAAAATCAGGATTGTGTTCTGTTCATACTATTCTTACCCTTGTAACTGAGTAGAGTTCATGCATTAAAAGTTCCTACCTTCAAGTATCTCTTTCACATTCCAATCTAGTTCTAGTCATAAGCAGCTAAGTTTGCTCGTAAACACAACTCTGTCATGAAGTGTGTTTGTGTGATACAAAAAAATGTACCCATTAAACTAATTTAAAAAAAATTCAAGCAGAGAACAGAACAAAAGATAATACATTGAACATTGAAATCAGCTGCTCTTATTCAGATGCAATATGACCATGGTTAAGGTAGCCTCTAATACAAGGTATACATCTGATCCAGAGGGAGGAAAGAATGTGTACTTCCTTTCAGGAAAGCAATCACAGTAATACAAAGAGGAAAAAACCTCATAGAAATCTACATGTTTGAAAAGCTATAGCAAAATTCCCACAAAAATATTGATTGTGGTTTTATATCTCACAAGAATCAAAGCTCACAACATGGGGCATACTATTGTGCTTGATCTGTTCTAAGGATTACCAGAAAGTAATATGCAGAGCAGAGAACAACCTCGAGTGTCATTGAAAGCACGAAGTACAGACTATCCAATTGATTGCAGCAACAAATTTGTTTCTCAAGTTGGTCAAGTGAAGATTGCCAGCACAATAACCAACTGCTGCAGCTAATTATTGATTTGTTAATAGCACAGAACTCACTAGCCAGGGGATCTACTTGTGATCCACTCAAGGTAACAAGAGGATCTACCTGTGATCCACTTAAGGTAACCAGGGGATCTACTTGTGATCCACTCAAGGTAACGAGGGGATCCACTTGTGATCCACTCAAGGTAACGAGGGGATACACTTGTGACACTCAAGGTAACAAGGAGATCCACTTGTGATCCACTCAAGGTAACGAGGGGATCCACTTGTGATCCACTCAAGGTAACGAGGGGATCCCACTTGTGATCCACTCAAGGTAACGAGGGGTACTACTTGTGATCCACTCAAGGAAACGAGGGGATCCACTTGTGATCCACTCAAGGTAACAAGGAGATCCACTTGTGATCCACTCAAGGTAACGAGGGGATCCACTTGTGATCCACTCAAGGTAACGGGTGGATCCACTTGTGATCCACTCAAGGTAATGAGGGGGTCCACTTGTGATCCACTCACCATAACAATGGGATCCACTTGTGATCCACTCAAGGTAACGAGGGGATCCACTTGTGATCCACTCAAGGTAACCAGGGGATCTACTTGTGATCCACTCAAGGTAACGAGGGGATCCACTTGTGATCCACTCAAGGTAACGAGGGGATCCACTTGTGATCCACTCAACATAACAATGTGATCCACTTGTGATCCACTCAAGGTAACGAGGGCATCCACTTGTGATCCACTCAAGGTAACGAGGGGTACTACTTGTGTTCCACTCAAGGTAACCAGGGGATCCACTTGTGATCCACTCAAGGTAACGAGGGGTACTACTTGTGTTCCACTTAAGGTAACCAGGGGATCCACTTGTGATCCACTCAAGGTAACGAGGGGTACTACTTGTGATTCACTCAAGGTAACTAGGGGATCTACTTGTGATACCATGTTTATCACTTAGTAGTGATAAACATGGCAATGAATAAATTTGTTATAGTTTAAAACTAGAAGGTGATAATAACATACTGAAGACTTCCCTTTTTCTTCAGTTTGTCTGTTGTTTTTGTCAAGTTTGTCAACTGAAGCAATCGTAGAACAAAGTGAGAAATCTTCAGTACAAATTAAGTCAGTTGAAAATCATCATTCTAGTTTTAACTACAGAACTAACCAAACAATAGCAGATATATTCTTCATCATTCATTGAAGAAAAGCTTTAAAAGAGTTAGTTCTGGAGTTATCCTGATAAATAGTCTGATAGTTCATGGAGGAGTCTGTTGGACTCTATTTCCAGAGGAAACAAAACAAATAGAAATGGAAATGGAAATGGAAATTGGAATGGAATGGAATTAGATTGATTTGTCCAAAAATAAAAGAGAGAATTTAACAAAAGAGGGAAAAAATATTTGGAGGACAATTACCTTTAAAAATTACGTATACTAATATTATATATACTTCTTATTTAAAATTATCATATCTGGTGTACATGATTTTAAAGGTAAAGGCTCATTTTAATGTTGGTGATACACATTTGTAAACTCTTGTTTCGTTGCATTTTACCAGTCAATAGAGTATAATTTTTGCTGTTGTTGTTGTTGATATTTGGTCTCCATGAAGCTGTTCACAAAGCTCTTTAACTTTCTCTCGGTCTCGTGCTCCAGAGAAATGTCTAAACCATCCCAAACCTTATGCACTTGACCTCGTACCCAAATTTTAGTGCCTAATGAAAAAACTCTTTGTATGTAGTAAGGAAGTGATAAAGGCTAGAGTATCTAGTCGAAACACCACCAAGAGAGTAAAAATTCATTGGCAAGGTCAATGTACTTAGTTTTAACTGCTAATTATGTGAGTCACCATTCTAAAGTTGTTATAGCTGGAGGTTTTGAGTTGTGCTTGCGAGGAAGTTTTTCATTTTGAACCACATAACTTACATGCCGCACACACAAACACACACCACACACACATACATGCACAACACCACACACATACCAAACATGCACACACATACAAACTATATAGATCAAACAACACAGACACATGCCCACACACACTGAGATACACACGCACATACATACATGCATACACACAAACAAATGCACACACAACAGGAAAAGCTGGTTGTTTGATATTGACCTGCTATTGAGTGTATCATATTGGCACTTATATTGTTAGTCTACTCCTGGGCCAGCAGTTATGTCAACTCCTTGGCCAGCAGTTAATATTGTTATGTCTACTCCTAGGCCAGCAGTTAATATTGTTATGTCTACTCCTTGGCCAGCAGTTAATATTGTTAGGTCTATTCCTAGGCCAGCAGGTAATATTGTTATGTCTACTCCTTGGCCAGCAGTTAATATTGTTATGCCTATTCCTAGGCCAGCAGTTAATATTGTTAGGTCTACTCCTTGGCCAGCAGTTAATATTGTTATGTCTACTCCTAGGCCAGCAGTTAATATTGTTATTTCTACTCCTTGGCCAGCAGTTAATATTGTTATGTCTCCTCCTAAGTCAGCAGTTAATATTGTTAGGTCTACTCCTTGGCCAGCAGTTAATATTGTTATGTCTCCTCCTAAGCCAGCAGTTAATATTGTTATGCCTACTCCTAGGCCAGCAGTTAATATTGTTATGTCTACTCCTAAGGCCAGCAGTTAATATTGTTATGTCTGCTCCTAAGGCCAGCAGTTAATATTGTTATGTCTCCTCCTAAGCCAGCAGTTAATATTGTTATGCCTACTCCTAGGCCAGCAGTTAATATTGTTATGTCTACTCCTAAGGCCAGCAGTTAATATTGTTATGTCAATTCCTAGGCCAGCAGTAAATATTGTTATTTCTACTCCTTGGCCAGCAGTTAATATTGTTATGTCTACTCCTAAGGCCAGCAGTTAATATTGTTATGTCTACTCCTTGGCCAGCAGTTAATATTGTTATGCCTACTCCTAGGCCAGCAGTTAATATTGTTATGTCTATTCCTAGGCCAGCAGTTAATATTGTTATGTCAATTCCTAGGCCAGCAGTTAATATTGTTATGTCTCCTCCTAAGGCCAGCAGTTAATATTGTTATGTCTACTCCTAAGGCCAGCAGTTAATATTGTTATGTCTGCTCCTAGGCCAGCAGTTAATATTGTTATGTCAATTCCTAGGCCAGCAGTTAATATTGTTATGTCTGCTCCTAGGCCAGCAGTTAATATTGTTATGTCTACTCCTAAGGCCAGCAGTTAATATTGTTATGTCAATTCCTAGGCCAGCAGTTAATATTGTTATTTCTACTCCTTGGCCAGCAGTTAATATTGTTATGTCAATTCCTAGGCCAGCAGTTAATATTGTTATGTCTGCTCCTAGGCCAGCAGTTAATATTGTTATGTCTACTCCTAAGGCCAGCAGTTAATATTGTTATGTCTACTCCTAGACCAGCAGTTAATATTGTTATGTCTACTCCTAGACCAGCAGTTAATATTGTTATGTCTGCTCCTAGGCCAGCAGTTAATATTGTTATGTCTGCTCCTAGGCCAGCAGTTAATATTGTTATTTCTACTCCTTGGCCAGCAGTTAATATTGTTATGTCAATTCCTAGGCCAGCAGTTAATATTGTTATGTCAATTCCTTGGCCAGCAGTTAATATTGTTATGTCTACTCCTAGGCCAGCAGTTAATATTGTTATGTCTACGAAACTATTACGTATAGTAGCATGTGTATATATAGTAACAGTGTAGTACATTGTTGTATCAAAGAGGCTGCACACTAGAGTAGGTGACGACATCATGCTGCATGGTGACCTCTGAAGATGGAGCAGGAGGGCGGGTGGTATCTACCATTTCACCATATATAAATCAACATACATCAACTACAGAAATGAGCAATACCAAATTAGGAGGCAACTATACTAATTGCTGTAGAGGAATACTAACTGCTGGCCTAGGAGGAAACATAATATTAACTGCTAACCTAGGAGTAGACAACAATATTAACTGCTGGCTTAGGAGGAGACATAAAAATTATTATCAACAATGGTGTATCCGGACGTACTTCGAAGCAATGCCTACACTACAGAGATGATCAAAGTAAAGGGAATTGAAGTCCTGAGACAAGCAAATGTGATGTTGCGACTGGGGAACTACCAGATTAGATGGACGGTAGCAGTTGTGATGATAGTACTAATGCAGATGCCCTACTGGGAACAGACTTGCCTATCTTCAACGATCTTGCTAAGACAGCATCCATCAACAACAGAGCGCTTCAGCTAATCACAGGAGCACAACAACTGGCCGAACTCTATAGTATCATTGACCCATACAATGTCAAACCATGTCAGACATCAATCAAACCCAAAAAGTCAACACGAGAGGAAGAGAGTCGAGAGAACGGCACATCAGAGCCATTATGCCTGACACAGCATGTCGACAAAGACTACTTAAGAGCAATAGATTGATCCATCACTAGAGGACGAATGGAGCAAAGTCGATGATTAGGACTCATTGTATCATAAAATACGACCACCTCATGAGAGAGACCCTGGATGACCTCGGCACGGAGTGCACACAGATTGAACTGTCATTTTCTCACTACAACAACACCATCAGCAAACCCGCACGATAGCTCTGGGCAGACACCTCAGCTGGGGAAAAGAAAAAAAAAAGATTGCCCAGCACTTCTTCTGGCCAGGGACATCAGGGATGCCTACCAGTCTTGTGAGAGCTAAGAATGCCAAGCGGGTCAAAGTGTGAGCCCAACTAATGCCACTCCTGACCATCGACACACCCTTTTCTAGAATCACTGCAGACATAGTCGGCCCCATGCCGAGAACAAGAATGGCAACAGGTTCATCTTAACATGATGGACTTTGCCACCCGTTATCCCACAATCCCACTCTGAAGACCAGATGCAGAGTCAACGGCCTCAGCAATGGTCAATCTCTTCTCCCATTTCAGTATACTACAAGAAATCCTGACTGACAATGGCAGAAACTTTGTGTCAGGTATGTTGACAGAACTATTCAAACTCCTCAAAATTAAGCATATCCGTTCATCCCCATACCACCCGCAATCCAACGGCATATGATAGAGCATTTCAACGGTCCCCTCAAGTCCATGATTTCCAAAACTTGCAAGAGTAAACGACATTGGCCCAGTTACAAGAATATTCTAAACTTGCCCGACAAATAGAAGAAAAAGCTAAGACCACAGCAAAGATTACGACCAATCTGCCAGAAACGTTCCTTTGTGCCAGGAGACCAGGTTCTAGTACTTCAACTGGCCATAACAGACAAGCTCTCAGCTGAGTGGCAAGTATAATATACTCTACTCCAAACAGTCTCACCAGTATCATTCATGATCGACATGATCGACAAATGACAACGACGAATGCAATGGCATGTGAATATGCTCGTGAGCTGGAAAGAACCATTACCGGCAGTACTCATGACAGGCATTGCCCGGCCAAACAATGTCGATGAAGATAACCAGTTGGTAACCCTGGAACATTGGTGATGACAGTCCGCCAAAAATCAGCATCCAGCTTCAAGTGCACACCCTCAAAAGATTGCAACAACAGTAGTGCCAGTTGTTCAAGACAACACCAGGCCAGACATCTCTCATTAAACATTCTATCGACATGGGAATGGCACCACTTAGTAGGATACCAATACAGGGTACCAAAGGTCTTGGATAGCAGTCAGAGCAGAACTGAAAATGATGCTGGGGATGGGCATAATCAAGCCATCGTCTAGTCCGTGGTGCTAGCCTATGGTATGTGTCCCAAAATAGATGGATCCATCAGGATATGTATCGACTACTGCCGAGTAAATGCTGTGATGACACCAGATCCGTACCTTATGCCGAGGGCAGACCCTCGGCTCAGCTCAATTTATTACCATGCTTGACATGACCAGTGGTTACTTCCAGGTACCAGCGGCTGATGAAGACCAACCGAAGACGGCGTTCATGTCCCCAGTAGGAAAATTCGAGTACATCAGAATGCCATTCAGGCTGAAAGGACCACCCGCCACAATTCATAGATTAGTGGATGTTCTACTAGCTAACACCCAGCACTAGGCCAGGGCCCATCTGGATGACATTGTGGCCTTTAGCATCTCTTGGGAAGATCACATGACCCCTTAGACCACATTATTTCTATCCTGGAGGAAGCCAGCCTAACTCTAAAAGGGAAGAAATGCCAAATAGGCATGGCCAGATGCAAGTACCTCAGCCATGTCACCAGCAGGGGCAAAGTCTCACATAACAATGCCAAGATTGAAGCAGTCCAGCTATTCGCACAACCGAAAACCAAGACTGATGTACGGAGTTTCCTTGGCCTCACTGGCTACTACAGATGGTTTGTCAACGACCATGCAAACATCTCGGCCTCCCTCTCCGACACAACCAGAGCAACAGCACCCAAGGTGAAGTGGTCCGGAGAATCCCAGACGGCATTTAATGTCCTCAAATCAGCTCTCACCAGCCGACCAACTGTTATGTGCACAATAATTGACCAGCTGTTTGTATTACAGAGAGATGCGTCTGACCGAGGAATAGGCTCTGTCCTGAAGGGAGTAGACCATCCATGCACATTATTTTCTAAAAAGTTACTCGCAAGACAACAAAAGTACTGTGTCACCGATAAAGAATGCCTCGCAATTGTGCAAGCCATACAGCACTTCTGGGTTTATCTAATCAGTATCCAATTCACGGTAGTCACGGACCACTGAGCCCTGGAGTATCTCCATACTAACTTCTCCGATAGCCCCAGGCTGACCCGCTGGGTACTGCAACTATAGCCCTACAACTTCACGGTCATCTATAGTAGAGGAATCGATAATGGCAATGCGGATGGGTTATCTCGCCCAGGCCTGGAGCACCAATGACACACTGGAAAAAGGGGGGAGTGTTGCAAGAGCCGGACATAGGAGAAGACTAAAGACATGCAATGGCATGACCAAGGGAGAATATTGATTAACTATGAATATGGAACTGGATGACTATGTAATTAAACTACACACAGGTGTTGATTAGATAATGATAGGTAGAGTAGGTAAGGGGTGGGCAGCTCCATAAAAAGGACTGACCCAACCACATGTTGTCAGATAGGGACTTGACCTTTTGTTGTTAACTGATTAAAATTTCTAATAACTTTTAGCCAACTAATAGAGATTTTTTTACTCTTAGATGCTAGGGGAGAGAGGCTAGCTAGCATTTGGTGACTGTTGGATGCTAGGGGAGAGAGGCTAGCTAGCATTTGGTGACTGTTAGATGCTAGGGGAAAGAGACTAGCTAACATTTGGTGACTGTTAGATGCTAGGGTAGAGAGACTAGCTACATTTGGTGACTGTTAGATGCTAGGAGAGAGAGACTAGCCAACATTTGGTAACTGTTAGATGCTAGGGAGGAGAGACTATGACTACTACTACTATTACGCACTTCTACTATTTTATTGTTATTACTTAACACAATATCTTTATTGTTTAATGAATAATATTTAAGGAGATGATGAAAGGTTTGTTGAGTAAGTTTAATGAGAGTGAAAAATGTTTGTTCAAGATGAAAGGGAATGTAAATAGGTAAAGGGGTTAATAATGTCAAAATGCTAACTTTCACTTTTTAACAACTATTTTAAATGGTGTATCTGCTCATATAGAAGTCATATTCCAAGTTTCAGAAGATTTGAAGACTCTATGATGCAGTTACTTTTATGAGAATGTGTTGGGCATATCTACATGAGGTTTGTATGGGATTTTTCCCCACTCTCCTGTGGTGCATTATCATACCAATTCACTCTTACCATAAACCACCTAGCAGCCGCTTAGCTGGATTTCCTGGCTGACACTTTGGCATAAAAAATATCTATGACAAAAGTTAAATACATCATTAAATAGCTTATCTTCTAAGCTACATTTTGGTACAAAAATTATGTTGATAGAGGGTAGTGGGTGGAAGATATATGATTGGTATTGTCGAGGTGTATTTTTTTGACATTATCCCCCCCTTAAAAGAAGAGCTGGGTAGGTTTGAATGGTGATTTGCTGGTAATATTGGAGCAGGATGACCTACTGCTACTCACCATCAGCATCGTAGCCCCAACATGAACACCACCATCTCTGTGTGTCCCTCCTAAACATTCCTCCCATTTCTCTGCTCTATACTTCTTCCAGAACCTTTTGTTTCCATTTTCACCTGGTGGATCCTCACTAATCTGAATAACCTGGGACTTCAGACACTCCGGATGAGTGAATGTTTTAGATTATTGGAATGTATGAATATTATTACTGAGGCACGAATTACCTTATTCTTTTCAGCATTGCATGGTTGATATACTCACAATATGCAGCATGTAATTTGGTGATAGGTTGCGGAATGAAATATTATTGAATGGAAATCTGAAGGATAGAAAAACTCTTTCTTCCAAATCCTGGTCTCTTCCAATCTTCATAGTCTTCACTTCTCTGCTACATTCCACATCTGTCAGCTTTGTTTTGTATATATGAGAATGTCATTGGTGGAGTAGCGCACTAAGAAACTGATGGTTTGTAGTTTTTTGGTCTTGTATTCATAAATGTTGACAGGTTTCAGGAGGTACACTGGACTAGACATAATATTGTCACATGTAAAAGAGCTAGAATCAGTACAGCAGATTGCAACAAGAAGTGTATAATACGGTTAACATACATATTCCACAAATTATAATGAAGCCTGAATGCTTATATGCAAAGTTAATATAATTGTATCGATATATTTCATTGATGATGGCTTACAATGATGATTCTGGAAGAAATCGCTTCATAAACATCGAAAGAGTGAGAGGAAAAAATGAAGTTCGTTATGAAAACATTGGGGCTAAGCTCCTAGGCACTGTACCATCTCCCCAAGCTCAACTTAGTCTGCCAAATACAGCAGTCCTCTCCACATGCTTCACTAAATTCTACCTTGTTAGAGTTGCACGAGGCAAGATCCAGGTTGCTCAGTTGACTGCAACCTTCATAGGCTTAAGATTATGTTTTTGGCATAGCACCTTGTCCATCCTCCAACTCTAACATTTCAGGGAAAATTCTACTTCCATTTTTGATCAATTCCAGCCCTACAGTTTTTTTGGAGTTGCTAGGAACACCCATACCTTTTGTCCTCGCTTTGGCAAGTCCAACTCGAAAGATTGGGATAATTGCAGACTTTTGCAGATTTTTTTCCGGTACAACAATATGCATTTCGGCCAATAAGACTTTAATTTTGAAGGGATATATTTAAATGCTGATGAAGCAATCTGATCCATAATCTCGATTTTCTGGTTGATTGTTAGGCTTTTGTGTGCTCTTTTTGCAGTCCTTCATCACGACAGCCATTTCACAGTTAAGCTGCCTATAAAAGTATCCATGTCATTTGAATGCTTATCGGGAGGGTGTATTTAGTGCATGTGCAAAAGCGATAGCGATTTGGATTTGCGAGGTTTCTGATTAAAGGATCCAGATAAGCAAGGGACTACTGTATTGTAGGATGCTGCATTTGCTATAAATAGATAGTTGCCCAGGAGTATCATCACTAGCTGAACTATGACTCTGGGTCAAAATGCTTGATCTTTATTCTGCACTGCTACATGTAAACTCTGCATGTCCTGTTATGGGCACATTATGTAGCTGCTCTCACTGCTACCATGTACACTCTGCCCTGTTATGGACACAATATGTAGCTGCTCTCACTGCTACCATGTACACTCTGCCCTGTTATGGGCACATTATGTAGCTGCTCTCACTGCTACCATGTACACTCTGCCCTGTTATGGACACATTATGTAGCTGCTCTCACTGCTACCATGTACACTCTACCCTGTTATGGACACATTATGTAGCTGCTCTCACTGCTACCATGTACACTCTGCCCTGTTATGGACACATTATGTAGCTGCTCTCACTGCTACCATGTACACTCTGCCCTGTTATGGACACATTATGTAGCTGCTCTCACTGCTACCATGTACACTCTGCCCTGTTATGGGCACATTATGTAGCTGCTCTCACTGCTACCATGTACACTTTGCCCTGTTATGGGCACATTATGTAGCTGCTCTCACTGCTACCATGCCCTGTTATGGGCACATTATGTAGCTGCTCTCACTGCTACCATGTACACTCTGCCTTGTTATGGGCACATTATGTAGCTGCTCTCACTGCTACCATGTACACTCTGCCCTGTTATGGGCACATTATGTAGCTGCTCTCACTGCTACCATGTACACTCTGCCCTGTTATGGGCATATTATGTAGCTGCTCTCACTGCTACCATGTACACTCTGCCCTGTTATGGACACATTATGTAGCTGCTCTCACTGCTACCATGTACACTCTGCCCTGTTATGGACACATTATGTAGCTGCTCTCACTGCTACCATATACACTCTACCCTGTTATGGACACATTATGTAGCTGCTCTCACTGCTACCATGTACACTCTACCCTGTTATGGATACATTATGTAGCTGCTCTTACGGCTACCATGTACACTCTGCCCTGTTATGGGCACATTATGTAGCTGCTCTCACTGCTACCATGTACACTCTGCCGTGTTATGGACACATTATGTAGCTGCTCTCACTGCTACCATGTACACTCTGCCCTGTTATGGACACATTATGTAGCTGCTCTCACTGCTACCATGCCCTGTTATGGGCACATTATGTAGCTGCTCTCACTGCTACCATGTACACTCTGCCCTGTTATGGGCACATTATGTAGCTGCTCTCACTGCTACCATGTACACTCTGCCCTGTTATGGGCATATTATGTAGCTGCTCTCACTGCTACCATGTACACTCTGCCCTGTTATGGGCACATTATGTAGCTGCTCTCACTGCTACCATGTACACTCTGCCCTGTTATGGGCACATTATATAGCTGCTCTCACTGCTACCATGTACACTCTGCCCTGTTATGGGCATATTATGTAGCTGCTCTCACTGCTACCATGTACACTCTGCCCTGTTATGGACACATTATGTAGCTGCTCTCACTGCTACCATGTACACTCTGCCCTGTTATGGACACATTATGTAGCTGCTCTCACTGCTACCATGTACACTCTGCCCTGTTATGGACACATTATGTAGCTGCTCTCACTGCTACCATGTACACTCTGCCCTGTTATGGGCACATTATGTAGCTGCTCTCACTGCTACCATGTACACTCTGCCCTGTTATGGACACATTATGTAGCTGCTCTCACTGCTACCATGTACACTCTGTCCTGTTATGGGCACATTATGTAGCTGCTCTCACTGCTACCATGTACACTCTGCCCTGTTATGGGCACATTATGTAGCTGCTCTCAAGGCTACTATGCCCTGTTATGGGCACATTATGTAGCTGCTCTCACTGCTACC
Source organism: Cladorhizidae sp. MBARI D1340-BT2 (assembly GCA_028752905.1). Classification (NCBI taxonomy): domain Eukaryota; kingdom Metazoa; phylum Porifera; class Demospongiae; order Poecilosclerida; family Cladorhizidae; species Cladorhizidae sp. MBARI D1340-BT2. The sequence goes on from JAQNBH010000006.1 coordinate 2,378,781, forward strand.
ATGTACACTCTGCCCTGTTATGGGCACATTATGTAGCTGCTCTCACTGCTACCATGTACACTCTGCCCTGTTATGGGCATATTATGTAGCTGCTCTCACTGCTACCATGTACACTCTGCCCTGTTATGGGCACATTATGTAGCTGCTCTCACTGCTACCATGTACACTCTACCCTGTTATGGTCACATTATGTAGCTGCTCTCACTGCTACCATGTACACTCTGCCCTGTTATGGGCACATTATGTAGCTGCTCTCACTGCTACCATGCACACTCTGCCCTGTTATGGGCATATTATGTAGCTGCTCTCACTGCTACCATGTACACTCTGCTCTGTTATGGGCACATTATGTAGCTGCTCTCACTGCTACCATGTACACTCTACCCTGTTATGGTCACATTATGTAGCTGCTCTCACTGCTACCATGTAAACTCTGCCCTGTTATGGACACATTATGTAGCTGCTCTTGACAATCTTGCACTCTCCAGACTCCTAACAAGTTTGTCTTGTCTACATTACAGTTAATTGTACCAAAGTTTAGTAAGAATTGGGATCCAAACAAATAGCCTTGATGGTTTCATGAACCAGGATTAGATCTTAACTCCAAAAGTGAGTTAGTGCAGACATTATTGATTAGGAGCAGATGTACATCAGGTTCAAGTGAAAATTGTTTATTCAACACCTAAATTCGAGTTAAAATAACCCAAAATATGTGTGCTACTTCCCTATGTATCAATTTTTAAATGCTAAATATCTAACCCCACCCCCACCCCCCAAACACAGCTTATTGGAAACTTCTTAACTTCCGAAATGATGGTTTCAGCTACTACAGGCTTCTAAAAGACTTTCAACATACCTTGAACCCTTCATTAATTGATTTTACATGCACTAACTCAACATTAGTCAGAAACATCTGATGTTTTCCTGCTCATGCCCACCAGACTGCCCTATCTAGTCATTCAACTAGATTTCAGGTTTGTTAGGCCAGCATTAATGGACTTGCAAATTAAATGTGTTAATATAGTGGATCCAAAATCTCCTCCCTCCTGTAAGTTTTGTTGTAAACAGAGTTATGTAGCAATGTGTGCAGTTTCTATCCTTACTGCAATGGAGCTGATCCTCATAGAGACTGCAGTGTATTGCATTTGCATTCTAGTGACATGAAGAATTAGAAAAAATTAATTCTCAACAAAAATATTATAGCTCTAGTGTAAGCTGCCAGTTATTGGTGCATGTCTAGTCCTGCATATATAACTCTACATACTTACCACTCAGGAAGTTCATTCATACAGTGGAAGTTAACTCATACAAGCTCTACAATCTACCCAATTCCAAGAAACAATCTTGCTCTGCCATTGACTTACATCGGTCAGAGTCCACTTGGTTATAATCGAACCTAGTACTGAATTCTGGCACCATTAAACAAATCTTATAATCAATTATCAGCACTGGCGTGATGTTTTGTTTTTTTCGCAGGATACACACATGTCCATAGTTCATTCTATTTTTATGTAGTGAAGCATGTTCACACCTGATGTAAACATAACTAAACACTCACCACAACACAATCCATTTTAAAAGAGACAAATAAGAGCAAGAACAGCACTAAACACAAGCACACCTGCTGGCTGGCTAGCTAACTAGCTGGCTGGCTGGCTAGCTAACTAACTAGCTGGCTGGCTAGCTAACTAACTAGCTGGCTAGCTAACTAACTAGCTGGCTAGCTAACTAACTAACTAGCTGGCTAGCTAACTAACCAACTAGCTGGCTAGATAACTAACTAGCTGGCTGGCTAGCTAACTAACTTGATAGATAGCTAACTAACAAGCTGGCTAGCTAACTAACTAACTAGCTGGCTAGCTAACAAACTAACTAACTGGCTAGCTAACTAACTAGCTGGCTGGCTGGCTAGCTAACTAACTAGCTGGCTAACTAACTAACTAGCTGGCTAGCTAACTAACTAGCTGGCTGGCTAGCTAACTAAATAGCTGGCTGGCTGGCTAACTAACTAGCTGGCTGGCTAACTAACTAGCTGGCTGGCTAACTAACTAGCTGGCTAGCTAACTAACTAGCTGGCTAGCTAACTAACTAGCTGGCTGGCTAGCTAACTAACCAGCTCGCTGGCTAACTAACTAGCTGGCTGGCTAACTAACTAGCTGGCTAGCTAACTAACCAGCTGGCTAGCTAACTAGCTGGCTGGCTAGCTAACTAGCTAGGTAGTTTTGCAAAATGAAGCAAAAAATTATTTGCCATCAGCATCATAGATTGAATTGATATATTCCTCATGCATTCGATCACAGTGTCTTCTTCCTACCCCAAGGCATTTTTATGGAGGTAAACGGATATAACTAGCAGAATAAAGTAGCTATTCCGCTAGCTAGTCAGTCAGTTCAATGGAAAAGGTGAGTAGCTATATACTCCTAGACCTTCATGGCTCTAGTCAGTACAACTTCAAGGTAGCAAACTAACCAGAAGCAAATGACAATCAATAGATCAACAACAAACAAGAAGCTCTACAGTACATGCACTTCCACATGATGTTTGGAGGACCCATGTGGAGTAAACATTCTCTGCAGTATACACTTGTAATAACAAATATCTGTCATCAAGATATACGTTTCTTGGATAGCAGGCCTGCAAGGATAATTATAATGGCTACAAGAATGAGTATGGCTGCTACAGCAACTCCACCCAATACACCAACAACCACTGCTCTACTGCCTCCTCCAGCACCATCACTGCCAGCACCATCACTGCTGCCACCATCACTGCCACCACTGCCTGTAGGGGCATCTATGGTAGTGAAAGTTGCAAAATAAATATCACTCAAGTGGTAAAATAACAGTAATTATTAATACTCCAACCTATTAGCAGTTAAATTTAAAACATTTTTATTTTTTGCAGTTGTTTTGTTTAAATCTGAACTACAGACCCATTCCACAGAAATAGTCTCAAGATGTTTGATCATTTAACCCTCAACTACTGACTTCCATAAACCCAGAGAGCAATACAATAGGACAAACTCTAGTTCTCACTAGTTATAGTGTGTGGGAGGGGAGGTGTTCCATGAACTTGTGGTTGTAGTTTTCAACCAATTATCAATGCACCACTAATATTATACAAGAAGCAGTTGATGTGCTCTAATCGAATATCTCTGCTGTTGACTATTGTCATGTAATCTCATCATCCATGCCCACCTCAATGGGAGGAGCATTACCAATTGTCGTAATTAGTAAACCAGATTTAAAAATATATATAACAATTGGTAGAACATGATTTTGAATTCTATAACTTCATTCAAATTGTTGTCATTTATATAGATATGGTCTCTATAGTTAATAAAATCAATCCAATATAACAATAACCTTCTCAAAATCAATTAAAAAATGTACTCTATCGATGTTTTAGCCTTCATCAGGAATAGAAGAGTTATTACCGTAGGTTTCCCTTAAGTGAACCCTCAATGAACTCTCAGTTGACATAATAAAATTACAATAACCTTCTCAATAATCAACTTGAAATTGTAGTCTCTTTATATTTCGACTAGAGGCTATAGCTTTCTGAGAGTTCATTGAGAATCCAATATAGTTGCCAGTTTCTAAATGGTTGATTTTTCTCAGATTCTGCCCTTATTAAGATGTTTGAAGTCAGTTCTCTGTCAAAAAAATTATGGAAAGTAACATTCATTTCTGTGAGTGTGTATTATTTGGAAACAGTGCTTAATATGTGCCTACTCTCAGCTAAGCACCCATTTTTTAATACAGGTTGGGTTTAGAAGTGGGGCAATAAACAACCAGAGTTTTAGGTATACATGTACTACTTACTGGTAGTAGGTGCTGACGTTGTCATAGTGATAGTGGGCATTGTCATAGTGATAGTGGGCATTGTCATAGTGATAGTGGGCATTGTCTTAGTGATGGTGGCCATTATAGTTATGCTCCCCACAGTGCCATCAGCAAGAACCTCTGATACCAATATTTCATCCACCCTAGATCCCTCAGGTAACTGCACTGTAGCCATGGCAACAACAGCACCAGAGTCAAGAATCAAATTAGCCACGATGTAGTTCATAAAGAAGACGTAGCATCCCATAGCTGAGGTGTGAGCAGCAAAGAAACATGTGATGTTGGCAGACAAAGTGCTGGTATCAACGATTGCCTGGCTCCTCTGTAGGCCTGTAGTATCTGTGTTGTAACAGGATGAGCAGGAGATAATCACAATGACCATGCATGACAACATGTCCACAGAACATTCTAGAACTATGTAACCTGTAAGCAGTTGAGCGGTAATATTTAAGAAAAGGGAGCACTAGTGCTATGACAGGTACCATGTGGGAAGTGCCATGACTGGCCCCATGTGGGAAGTGCAATGACAGGTCCCATGTGGGAAATGCCATGACAGGTCCCAAGTGGGAAGTGCATTGACTGGTCCCATATTGGAAGTGCAATGACAGGTCCCATGTGGGAAGTGCCATGACTGGCCCCATGTGGGAAGTGCCATGACTGGCCCCATGTGGGAAGTGCCATGACAGGTCCCATGTGGGAAGTGCATTGACTGGTCCCATGTGGGAAGTGCATTGACTAGTCCCATGTGGGAACTGCATTGACTGGTCCCATGTGGGTAGTGCATTGACTGGTCCCATGTGGGAAGTGCATTGACTGGTCCCATGTGGGAAGTGCCATGACTGGTCCCATGTGGGAAGTGCCATGACTGGTCCCACATAGGAACCAACTCAAAACTCTCAGCTCATTAACAATCAAAGTAACTCTTCCATATAAATGACATCATCAAACCATGCTGATCAGATTGCAACGATCAGAAATAACCTCATTAAACATTGCAACAATAGGAGTGCTCCCAGTCATACATCACACACATGCACACATGCACCACACACATGTGCGCGCACACACAACATTAACAGAAGAACAGAAGTGTTTCATAATTGGTTGGGAGGAGCAGATGGGGTAGAAGGCAATCTACATGTGCATCATTGAAGTAGCATAAGCTGCCAATTATCGGCACCGCGATTGGCATCTGATGCCACCATAATGTCAAAGTTTACGGAATTTTCTGGAACATTCCCTGACATCTAGCAGTTTCTTATTCAGCTGGTGCATGTGTTAAAACACCAGAAGGCAAAAATAGATACAGCTGGTATGTGTGATTACAGCACCAGAAGGAGAGAATAGCTACAGCTGGTGCGGGTGATTACAGCACCAGAATGCAAGAATAACTACAGCTGATGAGTGTGATTACAGCACCAGAGGGCAAGAATAGCTACAGCTGGTGCATGTGATTACAGCACCAGCAGGAGAAAATAGCTATAGCTGGTGCATGTCAGCACCAGAAGGCAAGAATAGCTACAGCTGGTGCATGTGATTACAGCACCAGAAGGCAAGAATATAGCTACAGCTGGTGCATGTGATTTTGGAGGTAGACATTAAAAAGTTACAAGAAAGCATCTTCTGGAACTAAATGATAGGGTGGAGTGTGAGGATGGGAGTTGTGAGGAGGTGGAGGGCAAACCTGTTTGGGAGGTTTTCCATAGTAACTTCTCCTGCCTCCGTCTCCATCACTAAACCTTCTCTGCAAACACACACAGGAACTCATTTCACCATTGGATTACACAGGAATTGAAGCCAGCTCGAGTTCCTCATCAATATCAGTGACGGATCCAGAAAAACTTAAAAAAAGGGAGTGACAGAGAAGCTTGAGATTTAATAGCTGAGTGTATTGAGAATGGTTGTATTGTGTCGGATGCTATATGTATAGGATAGCCTATACAAAAGAGTCGGTTATGCGCCTATGTAACCTCCGAGTTTGCGGTTACCCCGAGGCGAAGCCGAGTGGTGTAACCGGAAACGAGTAGGTTACACTGGCGCATAACCGACTCTTTTGTATAGGCTATCTTACTTATACTACATTGCGCACGTGCTAAACTACATAGCAACTAGAAATGGAAGAATTTTTTACTATTGACCAAGGCGCCCCAGCTATTGACAAAGTACTGCTAGATAAACACGCAGCTGAGTTGGAACAACTTCATAATAAAAAACTCCTTCAACTTCAGGGATTTATGAGCCCAGATATTTTGCAGTGGCTGCAGCCAGGACCTTCTGTTTCTCCTCCCATCGCTATTCAACCAACTCCAGTGTCCCAATCTCGTTTTGGAGATGCCATTAATAATGAGCAATTACAACATGCTGTTGCTAGTAGGGTGCCAGCAAACACAAAGAAAAGTACTAGCTGGGGTTACACAATTTGGTTAGAATGGTGTAAAGCCAGAAATGTTAATCAAAGTATACTGGAGATGGAATATGCAACTATTAATGAGTTAATGGCACAATTTGTGCAAGAAGCACGCAGGAAAGATGGGAATGAGTATCCTCCAGGATCTCTTACCAACATAGTCTCTGCAGTCCAACGTTACCTCAGAGAAAATGGACGGCCTTCAGTATCATTTTTTGATGAAAAAAACCCAGCATTTGACCTAATGAGGAAGAGCCTTGATGCTAAACTAAAAGAACTTACCAGAAGAGGATTTGGCAGTCGTAAAAAACAGGCACAGCCAATCACTCCACAAATGGAGGAAGAATTGTGGGAAAAGAAAATCTTCAGCAGAGAATCTGCTGAATCTTTCACCAATGTTATTTTCTGGTACTGCTCCAAGATGTTTGGACTTCGAGCTGCAGATGAACATAGGCAGTTGGAAGTTGGCCAGTTCACAATAGCAACTGACGAAACTGGTAAATATCTACGCTTTACAGGGAGGAGCTGCAAGAACTGGCAAGGAGGTCTTCACCAAAGAAAAATTGAGCCTAAAGATTTGAAAATATATGCGAAGCCAGAGCTTGGGGAGAGGTGTGCAGTCAGCAACTTTGAATTTTATTTAAGTAAAATTCCTCCAGATGGCCCCTTTTATCGCCGACCCTTAACTGGCAATTCAGTCAGGTACTCATCACAAGTAATAGGAATACACAAGCTCTGTACTATTGTTAAAACATTTTGTGAAAAGGCTGGGTTTCATGGATATTATACCAACCACTCAGGAAAGGTAACATGTGCAACTGAGCTATTTAAGCAAAACATTGATGAACAGCTTATTATGAGACAAACTGGCCACAGGAGTCGGGATGCTGTGAGGAAGTACAAAAGGCCATCGATCGAACACGAATTGCAAGTGTCAGACATCTTGCAACCTCCTGCACCAAAGAAATACAGTACTTCTGAGACACTTGTCCTTCCTGGGAAAGAGAATACCCCATATACTTCCAGCATACCTGTATTCAACTTTAGTGCACAGGGTAATGCAGCACAGAACATCTATATAAATTATAACAAGTGAATATTATCATGACAGTAAAGCTTCATGAACAGTGAACATTAATAGCTAAAGCGCAAACGAGTAGGCGCATAACCCGCGAGTGGAGTATAGGTTATATTACATTGCGCACGCGCTAAACTACATCCGGTTATAAGTGTAGGTTAAGCGCCTATGTAACCTACAGTTATTAACCAATCAGATTGGCCACAGATGACGTGATGTAGTATAAAGCTACGTATAGCAACAGTTTGCTATCTTTAATTATGACCAGAATCCATTGCACAGAGCATTGAGGACTTTGAACAAAATAAATTTCAACTTCTCGGGGTGGAGAAGTGATCCAAGATTTAGGTGGAGTTATATGAACTCAAGGCTCTTCATTGCAACTACAGTTGGAACTTACAACTCAAATGAGAACAACTTGTCGTCGTTTTGCTGTATTTGCTGTATCTATAATAATTATATCCTTTTCTCTTTCCCTCATGAAGCTACATAATTACTAATCTCTTCATGGCCTTAATCATGTAATCATGTGACTATTAATATTAATATTTTATGGTGTTTTTGTATAATCAGTGACTACCTTATATTATTGTTTCTGGTCTCTCTTTGTTGTGTGAAAATGAAAATGCATGTGATTTACATATTTCATTCCACTGTCAGGGTTCTATCTACTGTGGGGGAGGGGAGGGGGGAAGTTACAACTTCCCCCCTCTCCGTGTTCTTTATGCTACTATATTGGAATTTAATGTACGCTAAAATGAGTCTGCTTTTTTTTTTACAGTGACAGTATATAAAATATATATATATATATCTTACAGAATTGAAAAGTGTATTAACAGCACAATATTATGTCAATATCATGTGTTCTAATGATTCACAAGGGATTGAGAAGTTTCATTCTCTTCGGATATCAAGAAGCATACAGGTGAATCACTTTGTCTGAGTCCAGTTTAATGTCTTTGTGAACATCTTTGTGAACATATAGCATAAGCAGAGAATTCAAACGTTCTTGGCCCATAGTAGATCTCCTGTCACTTTTGATTGTTTTAAAGAGGAATTTTCGCGTTCAGTATACTAGCTGTTGTTATAGGAGTCACTGTCTTGCTCTTCCCTCCTAAAAATAATTTGAACAAAACGAAGCAGAGAAGACTGCCCATCTCTTGACTGCTTCATTGTAATCTTTGTTGTAAGGTAAAGGGTATCTCTGACAGTTCATTGAAATCTTTGTTATAAGGTAAAGGTTGTTCAAATTGGAGGCAAATCACTTTACTGGGCATTATATAAGATTTTTGTGCAAGTTTTGAAGCAATGGCTGGAATCCAGGAGCTGGCTGTTCAAGTTGACGGAGTACTAAGGTAAGTTAGTGAAGGGGAGGAGGGGGGGCGCCCCTTGCGCCCCATTGCTGGATCCGCCATTGAATATCCAAACAATTTTGTTCTATACTCCACAGCAACCATATTTACCATGGCTAGCACTCTGTACTCCACAGCAACTGTCAGGCTTTGGCCCCAACTGGCTATTTATAATTTCGTTCCGATCTTTTCAGAGCAGCCCTGCAAAGAACTAACTAGAATCTATAAATAGAGCTAGAACTCATGATCTCAATCATGATATCATCTGACACAAGTCCTGTAGGAACGTACAGTTAATTCTACTACTGTCACACTGTTATCAACACCGTAAGCTGTGAAAGCCTGGCAAGGGTATTTAAACACTTATGCAGTCCAGGCTTAGGCAGTCTCATCCTATCTTCATATTCTGCTACTCGACTGTTGTTTTAATATAAGTTAGTTAAGATCTAAAACTGTTTTGTTAAGCTTGGGGTTTGCCAGAGAAGTTAGGGAGAGACTCTGGTGGCAGCGAATTACCAAGATTGGTATATTTTAGGCCTCTTGTGGATGGAGATTCTAACAGCAACCATGTATCATGGCTAGCACTCTATACTCCACAGCAACCATATATCATGGCTAGCACTCTGTACTCCACAGTAACCATATATTAAACTTACAGAGTGTGAAGTTTGTCTGTGAGGAGCTGACATTGTTGGTGGCAGAGAGAATGACTGCATACTGTCTGTCAGTCTTTAGTGTATCTCCTCCCAATGTCAAGGTGACTACACCTCTATCACTCACACTACTAGCATTGAAGTACAGCATGATAGAGTTGTGAGGTAAAGGGTTACCTTGGGAACTAGCCACTTCCATGAGTATCAAGTCATAACTATGGACTTTGAACTCTAGACAGGGGGAGAGGTCCTGTAAACAATGACATGGCATTTTGACATTATGAATAGCTACAGAAGACAAATACTACATGTGTATGCATACCTAGTGCATGCTCAATAGTGTAGCACCAAATTTCTAGTTTTATAAGAAATGCCCCTCACAATAGTTTACAAAGTGCATCTTAAAAGGAAATTGTCATCCCAGTCATGACTCACTTATCTTTTACCAGGTTTGCCTGCTGTCTCACTTTGGGCATGAGATGCATGCCCTCAGGCACTCTCTCAACTCTCACAATACCCAAACAGATCTCTCATCAAATGAAAAGACAAACATCACCTCTCTTTGATAAAAGGAAAAAATTAACTTACAGGACCACACAGTTGACTGAGATTGGTTCATAAACATTACAAAATGATTGCTGATTAGCTACACTGCATCCAATCAATTTCTGCTCACATTTTGTAAGGTGACATTTCAACAGTGGCTGCTTGAATCAGGAGAAGATGATGAGATGGTCAGACATATATTCAGACTATTAGCCAGGATGGTTGTAATAATACAACCAGCCACGGTGCATACATTCACACTTGAGAGATGCAGCCTGTCTCATCTCAGCCTTACTACAGCCAGGAGACCTACATTAGCATATCTGCTTTTATTATAACTATGACGGTATTGCATAAGTATAATGGTGGAGAGAAAGCTAAGGATCTGTTTGATACAGACTTGATTAGGTGAGTTAGTTCAATGATAGAGAGCTTCATGGCTTCTAAGATATTTGGGAGCTGCTCCACCCATTCTAACACCTGCAGACTAGCCAACCATCAGAAGAAGACTGACACCAATGTGATGGACACAGCATTGGTGAATTATCAATACTTACCAACCAGTTCATGATGGAAAAAATATGTGAAGTTACCGACATTGTCATACTAATGGGCATATTTTCAGGGAGGAGTAAATCAGCTAGTATAGTCCTTCTGTTGTGAGTAGTTCATGTCTGTACAGGTTTGGCAAGTGATCCTCTAGTTGTACTAACTTCCATTATTAATGCTTGCTCTTAACTTCTGGTTAGCTACGAAGAAAAGAATTTGGGGACTAACTGAAGCTACTGTTTTGGGTTTTAGCTCACGTGCTGGGACTTCAAGACTCTGCTGGTTGTTTCTCCAGCATAACCAATGGCTAACTTAGTGATTCTCTTTGCTTGTTTATAACAGGTCCTGCTATGCAGGAGCCAAAAGAATTGGAAGTTGAGGCAAAATGAAGCCTGACTAGTAAAAAAGAGAAGGCAATAAAGTGAAATCTCAATAGAAGCAGTCAAGAGAGGAAGAAAGGAAAAAAATTAAGCTGTAATGTCTTCAGAGTCCTGCACCACATACAAAGTTAATTCACCATTACAATTCTGATACCTGCACAATGAGTAGGAACAAATGCTTTCTGAGCATCTACAGCATATGTAATACAAGTTTCTAAAGCATCCATGGAAAAACTTGTAAGCAAGTACTCTCTCTAGTAGAGAGTGTAGCTCATGAGAAAATTGATCATCATGTGTTTGATGGATGGTGGGAGAGATTTATGCAATGTCAGCCAGACTTATCTATTCCCCATGGGGACAAAAGAGCACACACATGCATGGATGTCTCCGGGAAATAGGCTATTGATCAATATATAATCATCTCAAGGATACTTTAGAAGACAATAGTTTGTTTGAGAAACCTGCCCACATATACAATATGAATGTGGGTGGTATGGGGAACACACATGGTGGATGCCGCTTGAACTAAACGTCCGATGTCCATTCCTAGGCCAACTGCAAGTGACACTAGCTGTGCTTGTAATTGAGAACATGGAAATAAGGAATGAGGTGTTGAATGGTTCAATGTGCATATCCCCATGGCTGCATGAGGCTGCATTATTAACCATATCTGTGGTCCCCATCGCTGCATGAGGCTGTATTACTGTGGTTCCCATGGGCTTGTACAGTTGACCGTGTGTATATCTTCATAGTTTCATGAAGACTGCATTGTTGAGCAAGTGTGTGTCCCCATGGCTGCATGAGGCTGCATTATTGACCATATCTGTGGTCATGGTTACTTGAGAGCACATTGCTGACCATCAGTGGCTAGATGTGGCCTGCATTGTGGATTACAATTGCTATGCCCCTATTGTTGCATTTAGCATGAATATTCTTTACATATTGACTGCTGATCATTTCTCTACAACCAGTGGCAATATTTTATTGCCAAGCTGAATCTCTTGCGTCAATTTTCTGGTGGAATTTGTTGATAATCTGAATAAGAGTTGGTATTGTTAGAAGCACATGTAATCAGGTCTTCTATTGCTCATATTCAGCACTTCATAATAACTCATTGCTGGACATCCCCCATGCTTGCTAGACATATGAGACTTGCTGGATATTTCAGACTAGCTGGACATTCCAGGCTTGCTGGAAATGTCTAGACCTTACATCCTTCGCCACACAAAAATATATAAAATGAACCGTTACGAGCTAACAGCCCCGGTTGGGTTCTGCACATGCCTAGTAGACTAGAGAACGTCACAAAAATGATTATTTCCGGTTGATGCGTCGTGCAACAAAAATCCTGCGGTTGAGCGCCATTTTTGTTGGTCGAGCTTTTTTTTTTAACTGCTCAAAGATGCTCTCCTGTGAGGACGTTATTTCTCAACTTTTAGCCGACGAATCGCCATCTGGCGATTCTGGGTCAGATTCATTTGGGGAAGAAGGTGAAGACATCTATGCATACCGAGGAAACACTCTGGATCCAGTTGCTCTAAGAGAAGAGGCGCGCTTGGATGGACTTCTCGATTGTAAGTTTCTTCTAACCTTAGCGCTTCATAGCCTTTGTTTACCATAGTCAACTGAGAGTGTACTATTGCCAAATACTAGCTTATTCTGTTGGTATTCCAAATTCAGACAGGATAGTTATAGAAAAAAAGTTATAGCTAAGAGTGTAGGTTGGAGTTGTTGAGTTGTTGATGTTGATTTTCATTTGAATTTGAATGTTTTTCCCACCCTCCCCACTACTTTTCCTACAGCATCAGATGATGAGAGTGGAGATGAGGCATCTATGACTCCTTTTGTTACATTGGAGGATGAGGAAGCCTTGCCTGAAGTCTCTACAGGGCGTGGGAACACGACTGGTGCTGGAGTTGTGCGAGGGAGAGGTGGGCGAGGGAGTACTGGCCGAGGGAGAGGCGGGCGAGGGAGTACTGGCCAAGGGGGAAGCAGCTCAAGTGGTAGTGGAGTCGTAAGTGTTGCTAGTGGTCCTCCAAAAGGTACTGGTAGTAGGCGGGCCAGAGGTTATAGGCGTGTGCGAGCATCTGGCACTGGTTCTGTCCGAGCATCTGGCACTGGTTCTGCCCAAGCATCTGGCACTGGTTCTAGGCTAACTGAGGTCACAGGTAAGTGGGAAATAAAGGAGCCAACTCCTTTGAAATTGGACTATACAGCAACAGCTGGTCCAACTTCTTCATTGCTTGGTGCATCAAGTACATTTTTAGATGCATTTTACCTTTTTTTTACTCTTGAAGTGTGGGAACTCCTAGTAGCAGAGACGAACAGTTAGGTTTCTAGGATGGCTAGTCTCTCCAGGCCATGGGTAGATACTAATATAGAGGAAATGAAAGCTTTTGTAGGAATGTTGATAATAATGGGAGTTTCCACACTTCCATACTTAGAATTGTACTGGTCCACTAATCACTCGGATTTGTCTGGATCTTTGGTTCGTAAAGTAATGCCTAGGACTCGGTTTTTGGAGCTAATGCGTTATGTACATGTAAATTCTATTGATGGTTTGTTGGTTACAAAGGGTAACCTGAATTATGATCGGCTTTATAAGGTAAGGAAGTTATTAGATTTGATTACTCCTAAGTTTGAGAGTGAATATACCTTGCATCAAGAGCTTAGTATTGATGAAGCTATGATTCCCTTTCAAGGTAGGCTTGGCTTCAAACAGTATATGAAGGACAAACCAATAAAATGGGGGATAAAAGTGTTTGTCCTTTGTGATGCTAGGAATGGGTACATTTATCGGTTGCAGATTTATACAGGTAAGAACGTGGAAGTAGCTGATAAAACTGGTTTGTGTAGTAGAGTTGTTTTAGATTTGTTAGAAGGATTAGAACATAAGAACTTCCATGTGTACATGGACAATTATTATACTAGTCCTAATTTATTTCAAACGCTTACAAGTAAAGGCTTTGGTGCATGTGGTACAGCTAGGTATACTAGGAGGAACTTTCCTCCAGATTTAGTAACAAAAGCTTCGATTAGAAATAGAGGTTATTATGATTATAGGTCTAATGGTGCACTCCTGGCTTTAGTTTGGGTAGATAAACGGTCAATCTACATGATAACTAATATACATCCCGCGGAAAATAATTTAGTACCTCCTACTGTAAAAAGGCGCAAAATTGATGGTTCTAGAGAGGATCTGCCATGTCCCCCATGTTTGCCTGATTATCAGTCATTCATGAGAGGTGTGGACAGAACAGATCAGAGAATAGGCTACTATAATTTGGGTAGAAAGTCTAGGAGATGGTGGAAAAGGGTTTTTTCGTATTTGATAGAAGCTTGTTTATTGAATTCATTTATTTTGTTTTCTTCTGTCCGAGCTCCAATATCAGTAAGGAAGGGTAATTATCTAGAAGCTAGGATTGTTCTAGCTAAATCTTTGATTGGTTCTTTCTCTTCTCGGCAGCGTGCAGGTCAACGTTGTAGTCAGGCAAATAGTCAGCTAGATCGCCTCAATTTAAAACTAGGTCATTTCCCACAGTGCTGTGCAAAGAAGCGCTGTGTAGTTTGCATTAGTAAAGGTTACAGGCATGAGGCAAGGTCCCAGTGTTGTTTTTGTAAAGTTCCTTTGTGTGGTGGATCAACAGGCTGTGACTGTTTTCGTAAATACCATACCTTGGTGGACTATCAGTAATGTTTATGCACCCCCTGCTCCTTTCTGTGCTTCTCTCTTGTTCCCTGCTCCTTCGTCTACTTCTCTCTTGTTCCCTGCCCCTTCGTCTACTTCTCTCGTTCCCTGTCCCTCCGTCTACTTCTCTCGTCTCTCCAGTATTCAAGTGTTATTCTTATCCTGGTATCTCATGTTTGTGTAGAATAAAAACATGGTGGAATATCATGCCGGAGACCAAGCAAGCTATACCCAAGACTGAGCAAGTTCTACTCTACCCGTGACAGCAAGACCGGAGCTCTACCCAAGACACTCCCTTACATAATTGTGTTTTATATTATGGTTTTATTCTAGTATGTGTTAGCATTTTCACTCTCTTATAATTTTTTTTTGTATTATTATGTGTTAGCATTTTGATGGGGAAAACAACCCACTGGCTTTGCAGCTGGTAGAGGGTTTGTAAATAGATGCTCCATCTTGTGTTGGCATTATAATGTGTGTATAATAGTGTGAAAATATGAAAATATTCACCCCCAAGAAGATGACAAGGTTTTATGATGCTGGTTAGTTCTGCCCAGTTGGTAAGGAAGGCTCGATTTTTTTACAGGAAGTAGAGCTATCATGTGGCTGAATATGACCCAAGTTTCATGGGTGGAGTCCCTGCAGAACGGAAGATATAAAAATATGTAAAATGCCTCGTTAATTCATGAATAACTTGCCCGCAGCTACTAGGAATACGGCGTGCAATCTATAATTATTGTTCAACTTTACTCAACTCCATCAGTTGTATCTGCATCTTAGTATCATGAGATAGGTCCTGAAACAATCTTTGTCTGCATGGAGACCTGGCTCACTTGAACAGTCAGGGCAAATCCACACTGTCCTGATTTCTCTACCAGCTCTGATACGGAATCCACGCGCCCAGCACACACGACACATTTTGTCTTTCTTGTGCCTTGTGTGGCCAGCCTTCTCCTCTCTTTTCTCAGGGAAGTGCCTCCCTGTTAGCCTATGTAGTGGTTCTTGCCCTGCTACATCTTTTTTCAGATTAGGGATGGAACATACAAGTACTATCAGGAGGTCCTTGAAGTCAGCTAGGAAAACTTTGGTAGATGGGGTGAATTTGCGGTGAAGTTTGTGTGAATTTGCGGTGAAGTTTGTGGGCACACAGGGCACACTGCATGAACAACCTCAACGCAATCTTTTTTACCATTTGTACATTTTCCTGACCACACTCACACTATGGAGCTGCTGATCACTCCGATTTTGTGATTATATGCAATGATGCATGCTGGCTTGAGTATAGAATTTTTATCCTTGTCTTGTTTTCCAGTAAGGAACCATAGCAGCCCTTCCCTCCGTGGTCAACATACATACCTCCTTGGGCTTATTATTTGACTTGTTCTAAATTTAGTGCACGAAACTTTACTGCCTGCATGTTCCCAGTTTGTGACTTCATAAAACATGATGTCCCCTTCTCAAGTCTTGTAGTCCGAAGATCACCAGGGTAATTCGCACGCTTTGGGTTGATAGTCCCACAGAGGTATGTATCATGATCAACGAGGTAGGTAGCCAAAGCTGGGGATGTATAGTAGTTTCAAGATACAATGTGTGGCCTAGAGATAAGGCTGCATCAGGTTCAGAGGTATACACTCAGTCACAAGCATTTGGGGTTCTGGGTCTTGATGATCCCTGAACGTGCTCTCAGCTGAATAGACAATAAAATAAAGACAGCCTCGGATGTACAAAGCTCATAAAATTTGATACCATAACGAGCACGTTTTGTTTGAATGCCTGCTTGAAAAGCAGCTTCCCCTTGAATAAAAGAAGGGATTCATCCACGCAAAGGGGGCATAGACACGCTGCATGCGATCTCTGACCTTCCTGATGAGAGGCCTTATCTTGTAGCCTGTCCCTATCGGGATCTCTGGGATCATGGGTGGGGTCCTCACTATTTGCAATTTCAGGAGGAGAAAGAACCTATCCCTTCTCATTATTTGCCCGAATATAGGGGTTTCTATCAGATCGTCCATGGACCAATACATGTCCAGCCTTGGCTTGTGAATAACACCCATCAGTCCAAGTAAAGAATGTCTTCATTTCATCAATGGTAGTGTCCACCCAGTCATGAACCCTGGAGAAATCCTTCAGCTGTTCACAGTTTACCTCGATGAACTGCTGAGCATATCGGTTGGTCTCCTCTACAATATGCCTAAAGATATCGTTAGTGAAGTACTGGGCGGAGAATTCATCAATAGTTACATTGGCACCAAGCCTAACTTTGATCGCTCGCCACCAACGAATGGAATTTGCTTTGGCTCATAAACTGTCATTCGGGTTAATGTCCCAATTTATCCTGGGGTTCTGAGCCCTTGCAGGCCTGCGCCCCTGTCCTCTAGCACGAGGCCGGCCCCTCTGACCTCTTACAGGACCCCCTCTGCTACCGCCTAGGCCACCACGAAACTGCATGCTGCGGCCACGAATCCCACCACCACGAACACGTGGACCACGTTTGGCCTGTTTGGCCTGCACTGGCTCGTATTCTGCATCACTTTCACTACCTGATAGCTCACTATAATCAGTAAGAACAGCTTCCTCGTCAACTGACTTATGATCAGCACTAGAAGACTGCCTTTGTCTAGGGCGCCTTGGCAAATCACCTGCATCATCATCAGATTCACGGCCAGAATCTACAGACATAGCATTGTCACCTTGGCCCTGTGCGCAGGGCCCCCTAAGTCGAGCAAATCATCGGCCTCGTCCATTGAATACTCCCAATCACTGTCGGCATTATCAGAATCAACTATTGGAAACGAATTACATGTACCGTCCAATCAAAATTGTCCTCGCTATCCGTATCAGCAAAGATCTGGTCTACAACTTCGTTGACACTGTAGTGCCTACTGTGAGGCCGTGCTCCCTCCATTTTGCTTCCTACCGCTAGATAACATGACTTTCCTAGTGGAAATCACCTCTAGTTCATAGAAAAAACAATAGATGGCACATGCATTACATGTGCAATTTTAAAAATGATTAAATATGATTATTTTCACATACCCGGTACTACCGGGTACGCGCAATTCAACGATGTTTTTTTCTACCCAGTATACTACCAGGTATGCGCATTGAAAGGGTTAAGATACACAGGTGTACAATGCATTGTCCTTAACCTCATCTATATTACAAACTGAAATTTCCTCCAACTATATAGCAAGTGTCAGGTTTTAATTGACATGAACAGCAAGTTAGTTGTAGCTCACTTGCAAGGTGGTGCCTGTACCTGGAATGTGATGTTGATGGTGGCCTCAGCATTCAGCAGTGAAGTGGAACTGATGATGTCACTAGATGCCTGTATATTAGGAGCTGAAACAAATAACATCATTCTGGTGACTTATCTTATACACACTCGCACACACAAAGAGATCACACAACAGCTTACATATGCAGACAAGTGCACCAAACTCTCACACATAGTATGCACACATACTCACACATAACATGCACACTGCCATACTGGCACAATAAGTGACTTATTGTCTACATGTGTCATGCATGTCCATGCATGTCATGACTGTATAAAGACAAAAATATTATACAAAATATATATAAATATATATTAGATCAACTTGTCAAAACCTAAATGCACCCAAGCAGTGTAAGTTGGTAAAGTGTGATTTGTAGATCTTTATGCTCGACAGTGGTAAAGAAGTTCACATTACTCCATTGTTTTCGAATAAAAAAGTGTGTGAGTTATTTATAATATTTTATTATGTTTTACTGCTAGCAAGAAGTTCCTCGGACAATCCCAACAGGAGACTCACCAATCATAATGTTGTTCTCTACTGTGTTCATTAACACTGGTGCATATGTAGATACTTGCACATAAGTAGTTACCTGGCTTTGTTGAAGGTTTGTGCTGCTAACTATTGTCACAAAAGCTAACTTCTCGGCAAACAAACTAACTCCTTCTTTGTAGTGAAAAGTGCAGATACATGCTGACTCACATTAGCTGACTCGATTTTGGATATTGCACAAATGAGCAGGTTTATTGCATCTACAAACTTTTCCGATTTTTGGGGTATTTTACTGCATTGAGAAACAGATTAGTTGCTGCAATGTATTGGGAAACTTGCAGTCTTCTGCTAGTGAAATTATAAAGAATGGACCTGTTTTACACAAGCTATATAAGTGTAGGGAAGAGTATCTACAGTAAATATAATTATGTAAGATTTTTGCGTACCAAATTTCTTGTTGTAAAGGGTGTTTGAGACTGCTGGCTTACTTTAACAAAGGATTCAAGGCATGTTGGAAGCATTTTTGTAGCTGAATTGATCGTTTTGGATATTTAGGAGCTGCCAAAGTAAGTTGCAGCTGAGATATAAATTTGATGCCATTTTAAAATCTTGGGGAGACCAAGGAATACTACTGCAATGTTCTTAACAACATATGCATGCCCACACACATGCCCAAACACACATACACATGCACACAGATACACACATATGCACCCCCCGCCCACCCCCACACACACACGCACACACACACACATGCACACACACACATGCACATACACACATGCACACACACACACATACACACACACACATGCACACACACATGCACACACACACACATGCACACACATACACATGCACACATGTACACACATATGCACATACATGCATTGACTAGTAAAAAAAAATTAAACGAGAATTTACTACAGACATTTAGGGAACCCTTTCCCTTTTAAAACATGTTTGCCAAATATTGTATAAAATTTTAAAAAGAAGTATAATATTGGTGGGTGCAATGCAATTAAAGTTAAAAAGCCCTCTAGATGTTTGTGGTCTGCGCTGGTGCTGGTTCCTTGCTTTGGTCAAGTGAATCATATATATTTTAAAAAAATTAACAATTGAATGCGACTTCATTTGTGGCTTGTAATGATTATAATTATATTTTTAGAATAAACTTGTCAACATGTTCATATCATTATAGTATGAGCTGTAGTTTGGATCATTATAGTATGAGCTGTTAGTTTGGATCATTATAGTATGAGCTGTAGTTTGGATCATTATAGTATGAGCTGTAGTTTGGATCATTATAGTAGTACGAACTGTAGTTTGGATCATTATAGTATGAGCTGTAGTTTGGATCATTATAGTATGAGCTGTAGTTTGGATCATTATAGTATGAGCTGTAGTTTGGATCATTATAGTATGAGCTATAGTTTGGATCATTATAGTATGAGCTGTAGTTTGGATCATTATAGTAGTACGAACTGTAGTTTGGATCATTATAGTATGAGCTGTTAGTTTGGATCATTATAGTATGAGCTGTAGTTTGGATCATTATAGTATGAGCTGTAGTTTGGATCATTATAGTATGAGCTGTAGTTTGGATCATTATAGTATGAGCTGTAGTTTGGATCATTATAGTATGAGCTGTAGTTTGGATCATTATAGTATGAGCTATAGTTTGGATCATTATAGTATGAGCTGTAGTTTGGATCATTATAGTATGAGCTGTAGTTTGGATCATTATAGTATGAGCTCTAGTTTGGATCATTATAGTATGAGCTGTAGTTTGGATCATTATAGTATGAGCTATAGTTTGGATCATTATAGTATGAGCTGTAGTTTGGATCATTATAGTATGAGCTATAGTTTGGATCATTATAGTATGAGCTGTAGTTTGGATCATTATAGTATGAGCTGTAGTTTGGATCATTATAGTATGAGCTGTAGTTTGGATCATTATAGTATGAGCTGTAGTTTGGATCATTATAGTATGAGCTATAGTTTGGATCATTATAGTATGAGCTGTAGTTTGGATCATTATAGTATGAGCTGTAGTTTGGATCATTATAGTATGAGCTCTAGTTTGGATCATTATAGTATGAGCTGTAGTTTGGATCATTATAGTATGAGCTATAGTTTGGATCATTATAGTATGAGCTGTAGTTTGGATCATTATAGTATGAGCTGTAGTTTGGATCATTATAGTATGAGCTGTAGTTTGCATCATTATGGTATGAGCTGTAGTTTGGATCATTATAGTATGAGCTTAGTTTGGAATAAGAATCAGCTACGCTATGCAGCGCTTCTTTGCTATATGTCTACAACAAACCTTAGAGCAAACAAATTCAACCAGCAGCACCTCCTCACTTAAAACTGAAGGAACTCTGGTAAGTATAGATGCTTGCGCTGCTTTCCACAGAAGAAGAACTTCCAGAAACAGTAGAAATGCCAGGAAAGACTGTTCACGAAGGCAGTTGTGCCCAGCAGCTATTACAAACTTTTCTTCATTTTTTTGCATCAGCGGTAAAGTATTTTTTTAATCAATAGACCAGTCTACTGTGCATGTGTACACAGAGAGTAGGTGTGTAATATGAAATCTTTGATTGAATATTGTTTTTTTCTAACAATGTCAGAGTTTGTGCTAATGCACTTATGGTGTTTAATTAATCAGTAATAAAACAATTTTGTCTTGTTCCTAATTGTTACATTTTGCTATTATTAGAGCTGAGCAGATTTCTTCAAGAACCTTGTAACAGTTGCTCAGGAAGACATCCACACATAGCAGATGTTATTCTTTGCCATGTTTATTACTAATGTATATACACACAAATGCTATATCTCAGCTAAAATGCACTTAGGAAGTTTGGAAGTTTCTTAGTATCCTAACAAACAGTGTTTCTTCCATTTTTAGCTCCAAACATCCATCGTGCCTTGAACTCCTAGCTAAGGTAGTAAACCAGCAGCTTAAAAAACTGGTGAAATTTCTTCAAGGACATTCTATTCTATTTATCTACTTTTGCCCCACTGGACACATACTTTGTGTACAGCAGAGCAGGTTCATTCATTTAATTCTACTAACAGAAGACTCCAAATTTTCAAATGAATTGTGCAGTGGCTATCTGCTTGTATATAATAAACTATTGAGCCTAACTGAGCTGACTTAGCAACTGCTGCATGTGGTGAAAAGAGACAGTTGGTTCACTAAGAAACCCACTCTTGTAACAAGAGTATACAAGACAGTAATTGAACAAAACCAGGAAAACTCCACGTGATCCATGTATCTAGGTTTATGTATATTTTAGATATTGCTTTTGGAAGTAAACATGTTGTTTGGTTCTCGATTATCCAAGCAACTCAATTAACATATGCACACAATATGTATGTAGACCATTGTAGGGAAGTCTATGTTTAGGATTCCCTGCGAGGTTCTGCGTCACCGTTTGTATCCGATAGCGAAAGAGAATTGAATCTTCATGAGAAAGACAGAATATCAATACAACGAACAAAAGGTGATCATCAATTCGAATATATATTATTACAAGTCAAGGAAGTTATGTCCCGATTACTGTTCCGTAATTGCACCGCCACACAGCTCCCCCCAGAACTGACTTGATCTTAATGAAGCTGTATCGTCCACGGGTAGCTCAGTCCAAAAACCTTGTCAGTGTTCTTAAATCTTCGTCCGGAGCGTGTAGTTCCTAGGATTGGGGTACTTCGTATCCCGTGTGATGTGTCCGGGGAGTGTTGAGTTGGCAGGACAGTGGGCTGTGCTAGGGGACGTTGAGGGGGGCGACCACGGCGTGGTGGCTGTGCCACTTGAACCTCGGCAGACTCATCAACATGTGCAATTTTCAGCCTATCGATCGAGATGGTCTCCTCGCGATGGCCGACCTGGACTTTGAAGAATTTGTCCCCTGTGGTCAATACACGAAATGGGCCATCGTAAGGTGGCTGTAGGGGCGACTTGTGGCTGTCGTGACGAATGAAGACAAATTTGGCCAAAGAGAGGGAGGTCGGAATTGAGGTTGTGGGAGAGCTATGGTGGACTGGGGGGACCGGTCTGAGTTCTGCCACATTGTCACGGAGGCGGCGGAGAAGTTCCGGAACTGGTTCGCCCTGTCCATGGCCCACAAACTCCCCGGGGACAGTGAGTGGCGATCCAAACACTAGCTCTGCTGGGGATGTACCTAGGTCCTCCTTCGGCATGGTCCGGAGTCCTAGCATGACCCAATGAAGGTCTGATGTCCACGACGGCGATTGACAGCGTGCTTTGAGGGACGCTTTCATGCTTCGATGGAACCTTTCCACAAGGCCATTCGCCTGGGGGTGGTAAGCCGTAGTCCGATGCAGTTTGGTTCCGAGGAGGTTGGAGAGATCTTGCCAGAGTTGAGATGTGAACTGGGGTCCTCTGTCAGAGGAGACATCGGAGGGAAGGCCGTAATGAGTAATCCATCCACTCAAGAAGGCATCAGCCACGTCTTTGGTACTTGTGCTAGCCAGGGGAATTGCTTCTGGCCAGCGAGTGACTCTGTCCACTACTGTGAGGAGGTGGGTGAAACCTTTAGAGAGTGGGATTGGCCCTACGAGATCCACATTCACATGGTCGAATCGGAGTATGGGCTCGTTGTACTCAGATAGTGGAGCACGATGGTGGAGGTTGACTTTGGCTCGTTGGCAAGCGATGCATGTCCTGGCCCATTCTCCGACCTGTCGACCAAGGCCGTGCCAGACATACTTGCGGGCTACCAGCTTGCGGGTTGCCCGTATGCCTGGATGGCTGAGGCCATGAAGGGTGTCGAAAATGCGACGGCGGAAAGAGACAGGTACGAGGGGACGTGGTCGACCAAGAGACACATCACACAACAGGGTTGTGTGATTGGGTCCAAAGGGAATGTCCTTAAGTTGAAGGCCGGTGATTGCTGTCCGGCAGGCAGCCATATCGACTGGGTCTGCGAGCTGTGCGGTTGCAAGGGCGGAGAAATCAATGCCTCCACTGATGGCCGAAATGGCAGCACGGGAAAGAGCGTCTGCTACCACGTTGTCCTTGCCTGCCACGTGTCTAATGTCCACGGTGAATTCTGAGATCGCTGAGAGCTGGCGCTGTTGTCGTGCAGACCAGGCATCCGAGATCTTACCGAGGGCAAACGTGAGTGGTTTGTGGTCGGTAAACAGTGAGAACTGGCGTCCTTCCAGGAAATACCTGAAGTGACGGATAGCAGCGTGGGCAGCAAGCAATTCTCTGTCGAATGCACTATATCTGGTCTGGGCCGGCTGGAGCTTGCGGCTGAAGAAGGCCAGCGGTCGCCAGAGGCCATCTGTGAATTGCTCAAGAGTGCCTCCAATGGCCATATCTGAAGCATCAACGGTTACAGCCGTGGGAGCATCTGCACGGGGATGGACCAGGAGGGCAGCAGAGGCCAGAGCAGTCTTTGCATCACGGAATGCTTTGTCCATGGTGGTCGACCATTTCACCGAAGAGGTCCTGGCGGGACGGCCAACCAAAGCAGTGTAGAGAGGATGAAGTAGCTGGGCAGCGGCAGGTACAAACCTGTGGTAAAAGTTAATTACTCCTAGGAAGGCTTGCAATTCCTTGATTACTGCCGGGCGGGGGAAATCTTGTATGGCTGTCACACGAGTTGGCATGGGTCGTATGTCCTCGGCGTTGACCACATGGCCGAGGAAGGTTATCTCATCGACACCGAAGACACACTTGCCTGGGTGAATGACGAGGCCGTGCTGTTCAAGGCGATCGAAAACGGCAGTGAGATCCCGAAGATGCTCATCGGGGGAGGAACTGGCTACCAGGATGTCATCTAGGTAAATGAATACGCCCTGCAGACCCCGCAAGACCGTGTCCATCAGTCTCTGAAATGCTTGGGCTGCGTTTGCAAGGCCGAAAGGTGTTCGCAAAAACTCGAAAAGGCCAAAAGGAGTAATCACTGCTGTCTTGGGGATGTCCATAGCACGTACCGGAATCTGGTGATAGCCCTTAATCAGGTCAATCGATGAGAAAATGGTCATACCAGCGAGTTGGCCGGCGAAGTCTTGGATGTGAGGCACCGGGTAGCAGTCAGTCTTGATGCTGCCATTGAGATGTCTAAAGTCTCCGCATGGGCGCCAACCACCACCAGGTTTAGGTGCAATGTGAAGTGGGGACGCCCATTGACTGGAGGAGCGCCGGACGATCCCAAGGTCTTCCATCTCTTTGAATGCAGCCTTTGCGACAGCGAGTTTGTCGGGGGACAAACGCCGGGCTGGCGAGCGGAGAGGAGGAGACTGACCAGTATCGATACAAAGCTCGACCCCATGGGGGACCCTGTCCTTGCGAAAAGACAACTCAGTGAGTTTGGGCCTAGAGGCGAGTAGGTTGGCATAGACATTGTTTACCTGAGGAGGTTTGATTACGGTCAAAGGTACTGGTTGACACACAATGCTGGGTGCGGCGATGGTGGCATGCGTGGCAGAGTGAACGAGGCGTTGTCCACCCAGGTCGACTAGCAGTCCGTTGTCACGTAAGAAGTCTGCCCCGAGGATGGCCTGGTTCACGTCAGCGACGATGAAAGACCCTTGGAAGCGCTTGCTCCCAAACTGGAGTGGAATGCGACGTGTGCCATAGGTTTTAATTTCTGTCCCATTGGCTGCCACTAGTGGGGCAGAATGGGCAGAGGAAGCTGCTGCGCGGTGGTCAGCAAGAGAAGCCGGGATGAGAGAGACTTCTGCACCAGTGTCGATGAGGAAGGAGCGTCCCGAGGCCCTATCCTGGACATGTAGAAGCCTTGAGGTTGTTGCGCCAGCCACCACGGCTATTGGTGGCCGGCGTTGGCATTTCCCACTGGCGGTGTCTTAGCTAGGGGAATATGGGCCATCTGGCAGTTGTTCTGGGTGCATCTCCTTGCCTCCATTCCATACCGCCCATGGTAGAAACACAGACTGGTGTCGGTCTTAGTCCTGCGCTTTTGGCGTTTGTGGTCGATGGCTGCAACATCGACGTTGCCAACAAGTGATGATGGCTGGTTCAGGCGGGCACCGGAGAGCATGAAGTAGGCATCGGCTTGCTCAGCCAGCTGATGGGTTGTCAGAGCCGTAGAACGAGCCAGGTGGTCTTGGACATCTGCTGGAAGCTGTCGTAGGAAAAGGGCCTTAAACAGGATGTGCTCGGAATCCTCTCCAGTGGGTAGGGATGCAAGCATCTTACTGAGGAGTGCTGATGGTGTTCCATCACCCATCCCAGGCCAGTCTAGAAGACTCTTGCTCCTCTCCAAGGGCGTTCGACCAAACGCGGAAAGGAGGCGATCTTTGATGGCTTGGTAGCGAGTGCCATCAGCAGGGGGGTTCCTGATGATGTCGATCACCCTGTCCATGACCTGGCCCTTGAGTGCTGCCACCACGTAGCTGTATTTGGTCTGGTCCTGGGTAATGGCAGGAACGCGGAGGTTGAATTGCGCTTCGATGGCTATAAACCAGTATTCAATCCTGTCAGGCGAGAACTCTGGTAGTTTGAGGGCGACTGCATTGACTGTAGCTGCCATTAAAGCATCTGCAAGTGCTCGTGCTTCAGCCATAATGCCGAAGGGGAAGGAATTGACACTGTTGAGCGGGAACGCTGTGGACGTGGACGTCGGGGTCACCAATGTAGGGAAGTCTATGTTTAGGATTCCCTGCGAGGTTCTGCGTCACCGTTTGTATCCGATAGCGAAAGAGAATTGAATCTTCATGAGAAAGACAGAATATCAATACAACGAACAAAAGGTGATCATCAATTCGAATATATATTATTACAAGTCAAGGAAGTTATGTCCCGATTACTGTTCCGTAATTGCACCGCCACACCATAACATTTATAAGATAATTAAGACCTTCACCTTCTAACATTTATAATACTTTCACTTTCTAACATAATAAACATTTGTACAACCTTCATCTTCTAATATAATAAACATATATAACACCTTCACCTTCTAATATAGTGAACACCACTTTTATTTGGTGTGTATTATGTAGAACATCCTCTAGATATTTTTGGTTTATATTGGTAAATTCTGGTTACCTCCCTTTTTTATCATTTGACAACCAATCCAAATTAAAATTATATATGTATATATATATTATGACTCTGTGTGTGTGTATGTGTGTGTGTATATATACCTGTAGGAGCTACTCTTGTTGCCGTGAGTTGGTCCTCACTGAGACCAATGACATTCTTGGCATGAAGGATGAACATGTACAGCAAACACTCCCTCCCATCAGAGGGTGTGGCCAGGAATGCTGATGTCGTGTTGACCTCTGTTATTGTGGTCGTCTGTTCTGAGACTAGACTGAGGACAAAAGTCACATCTTCACCCTGATGGACGAACCCTGCACTCCAGGCCAGCATGAAGCCTCTCTCTGCTACCATTACAGTCACGGTAAGGTTGGAGGGCAGAGAAGGAGCACCTGGAGATAAACATGCATATATGAAGGGGGCACAACTACACTAGCCTACAACCCTGCACACGTAGGAACACTGTTGTGAATATCCTGAATGGGACCAACCACAAGTGTAAGTGTATACTCAATGAAGTCTTTGTAGCTTAATCAATTTGCTCATTAAGGTTCCGCCTAGATGTTCTAAATTCATCGCAGGAATTCTTGATGAAGGCTGGAGCATCAAGCCAAAACATCTTAGGAGTAAATTTAAGTTGATTATTGAGAAAGTCATCACAAGTAAGATGCAGTAGCTTATATATTATGTGAAAAATAACTTAGGTCCATTATGTGATGTGTGTCTGAGCATGTGTGTGCATGCATACAATTGCAACCTAGCTGCATGATGTCCTATGCAAGCTCATGGCCCTGACTATATGAAGATCTATGCAGGCTCTTAGCCCTGGTTGCAGGAAGACCTATGCAGGCTTGTAGCCCTGGCTGCAGAAGACCTATGCAGGCTTTTATCCCTGGCTGCATAAGGCCCTATGCTAGCTCATAAACCTGGCTGCATAGTCCTATGCAGGCTCATAGCCTTGGATGCATGAGGTCCTTTACAGGTTCATAGACCTGGCTGACTCATGGCCCTGGCTTACATGAGCCTATGCAGGCTCATGTCCTCATGCAGGATCCTAACCAGCAGAATCCATCATTTGATATATTTTTCAATCGACATCATTTATGTATTAGATGCTTTGACATTAATAGATGTGTGAGCAGAATGACCTTGAGAACTAAAAGAGTGCTCAGGTTTTCTGCCAGTGTTGGCTTTGAGTTTTGAGAGGATCTGAGTTTCAAGGCTGCATCAGGTACACTCCCATCATCTTTATTGGTGGACAAGGCAATTTACAACCACAGATTATCCAAGAAACTAAATAACTATTCATATAAGAATTAACATACCTGAATATCCATTAAGTATGAATATCAACATATCTGTATAACCATAATTATAAGTATGAATGTCAACATATCTGAATAACCATGAATATCAACATATCTGAATAACCATATAAGTATGAATATCAACATATCTGAGTAGTACACAGCAATAATAGAGTCATGTCACACTACCAAATGAGGGGTTAGGATGGGGGGGGGGGTTAGTGGTTGGATGGTCAGGTCAGGTGACACAAATATTCTTGATTGTATATTCCCCAATATACCATAAATGAGTGCAGCATTGCGTGGCAGATTATTTGTTTGCTTGTTGTTGTTTTTTCTTTTATTATATATTATTTATTTATTTCATTTACTTAATGTCTGTTTGTTGCTTGCAGAGTTCTTTTTTTATGAAAAATATTAACCCCCCCCCCCCCCCCCCCCCCCCCCAACACACACACACACACACTAGTGCAGTGGCAGGCTACTGTGGAGGTGTGGGTACCCTGGGGCTACATGTATTTAGTTTCTATTTTTTTATTATTTCTTTTTGAAGTGAAAAAGGTGAAGGATGACAAAGTTTAGTCTGGAGGAGGGAGATGAAGAAGCTACAAGTAGTAGGTACTCCATGTTTAAGAGTTAGTTGTAAAACCAGCACTAGCTCCAACCATTGTGGATGGAGTGCAATATTAATTTTTAGATCCAAACTGAATAACAGAAGAATCAGGTCTATGATAGTATATGTTAGCCTTAGTAACACTGTATTAGTGCTTAAGTTACTCATATTGAAGCTCATGGGTCAAAAAATGTCATTTTAGTAGATTGATTAAACATGGTGGGTTGTGGCAAATACTGTTAATCGAACTAAAAAAATCTCTAGGGAAAACCCTGTGTAGATCTACTTATTAATTCTGCATTTGCTAAAAATATATAATTATTTTTTAATATACTGCACACAGTAAACAGCAGATTCTAGTAAGGCAGTTGAGAAGATAGGGACCAGATAAACTCACATCCCTCCCATCCCCTTGCTTCTATCTCTCTGTAGTTCTTACTTAAGATGTTGTAGGTGGTGTAGTTCTTACTTAAAATGTTGTAGGTGGTATAGTTCTTACTTTAACATACTGTAGGTGGTGCAGTTCTTACTTAAGATGCTGTAGGTGGTGTAGTTCTTACATAAGATGTTGTAGGTGGTGTAGTTCTTACTTTAAGATGCTGTAGGTCGTGTAGTTCTTACTTAAGATGCTGTAGTTCTTACTTAAGATGTTGTAGGTGGTGTAGTTCTTACTTAAGATGCTGTAGGTGGTATAGTTCTTACTTAACTCTTCTCCCGGTGAGTTTATTTGGAAAAAAATTAAAAATTGACCATTAAGTACAAATAAATTGATATTAAATCAGAGGTTAACAATAGTCCCTAGCAACCATATACCACAAGATAGCTCTACTGTTGGACATTACTGTGGTCAATTCATGTTGCTAGGTAACCAAACCACATGTGTATGAATATCATTATAATGTTGTTTAATAAAAAAAATTAAATTAAAATTGTATATTATTATTGTATTGTAGATTATAAATATCCTTCTATTTTCAGCCAACTTTAGGAACAACTGAGATATGCTGTGGTATGACAGATGTTTGCCTGACTAACAGAGAGGACATAATTTCTACTGAATAGAATTCCCACCAATATTATTGATACAATTCCCATAACCAATAATATTGATACAATGTACACAGAATCAAAGAGCAATTATACAATACAATACTCTGTAATGACATACTCATAGTCTGATATACAAGTGTCCTCGTGCAGTAAGACTAGCACTGGATGAAGGTAAGGGGGAGAGTCAGACACTCCTACTTCTGAGAAAAGTACGTCCTCGTGTAGGTCTACAAGACGAGCGTCCTCGTGCAGTATGGATGAAGAGAGTGGGGTAGGTGTGTTTGCATCACTATCTTTATCAGAACTCATCTGAACGTGGGGAAGCTGTGCCATGGTATTATCTCCGTCATGGTCCATCACTTGCTCCATCAAACCTGAACATGATAGAGTTGTTATTCGTCAACTTATTAGACAAGTCAAGGAATCAAGTACAGCTAGAACTATAAAGGAAAGTAGGCTATTAGACAGGTGTAGCTAACACCCATGATTTAGCTAGCTCCTCAGACTATCAGGCTTTATATATAGCTAGCAAAGTACATTGACTTACCAGGAGGACTTCCAGGATCAATGCCTTCGCCTCCAACAGCCATAGCTTTGTCCATACTGCCATGGTTTCGATTGGAAAAGTCTCTGCCGAGTAGCTCTACTTGGTAACGATCCAAACTGGGCTGTCCACGGTAGGCTTCACTCTCCCCTTCCTCAGATTCATCGTCAGATAACCCGAAGTCGTCGAAGTTGTCGTCCAGGACCGCTGTGAGCAC
The DNA here is from genome assembly GCA_028752905.1 of Cladorhizidae sp. MBARI D1340-BT2. Taxonomy (NCBI): domain Eukaryota; kingdom Metazoa; phylum Porifera; class Demospongiae; order Poecilosclerida; family Cladorhizidae; species Cladorhizidae sp. MBARI D1340-BT2. Next base: position 2,408,827 of record JAQNBH010000006.1, read on the forward strand.
CTCATCAAAAGATAGCCATTTTAAATTCTATGGCAGAATTGACCCCTTGAACTTTACGGCGGGATTTCCCTAGTTACCATGGTGTATAATTTTTGAATGTAGCTGCAGTTAGAATAGCGCTATTTTATGGTATTTTTGTTTTGCAAAACAACCCAATGATTGATTTTTTATGATTTTTCGAAAGCAATTACGCCATATGGCGCTTACACCGGGAAAAGAGTTAAGATGCTGTAGGTGGTGTAGTTCTTACTTAAGATGCTGTAGGTGGTGTAGTTCTTACTTAAGATGCTGTAGGTGGTGTCGTTCTTACTTAAGATGCTGTAGGTGGTGTAGTTCTTACTTAAGATGCTGTAGTTCTTACTTAAGATGCTGTAGGTGGTGTAGTTCTTACTTAAGATGCTGTAGGTGGTGTAGTTCTTACTTAAGATGCTGTAGGTGGTGTAGTTCTTACTTAAGATGCTGTAGGTGGTGTAGTTCTTACATAAGATGTTGTAGGTGGTGTAGTTCTTACTTAAGATGCTGTAGGTGGTGTAGTTCTTACTTAACCGATTAAACGCCGTAAGCGCCATATAGCACGAGACCTTACATCCTTCGCCACACAAAAATATATAAAATGAACCGTTACGAGCTAACAGCCCCGGTTGGGTTCTGCACGTGCCTAGTAGACTAGAGAACGTCACAAAAATTATTATTTCCGGTTGATGCGTCGTGCAACAAAAATCCTGCGGTTGAACGCCATTTTTGTTGGTCGAGCTTTTTTTTTTAACTGCTCAAAGATGCTCTCCTGTGAGGACGTTATTTCTCAACTTTTAGCCGACGAATCGCCATCTGGCGATTCTGGGTCAGATTCATTTGGGGAAGAAGGTGAAGACATCTATGCATACCGAGGAAACACTCTGGATCCAGTTGCTCTAAGAGAAGAGGCGCGCTTGGATGGACTTCTCGATTGTAAGTTTCTTCTAACCTTAGCGCTTCATAGCCTTTGTTTACCATAGTCAACTGAGAGTGTACTATTGCCAAATACTAGCTTATTCTGTTGGTATTCCAAATTCAGACAGGATAGTTATAGAAAAAAAGTTATAGCTAAGAGTGTAGGTTGGAGTTGTTGATGTTGATTTTCATTTGAATTTGAATTTTCAAATGTTGACCACAAACCTGATATAATATATATATCTTGTTTTCCCACCCTCCCCACTACTTTTCCTACAGCATCAGATGATGAGAGTGGAGATGAGGAATCTATGACTCCTTTTGTTACATTGGAGGATGAGGAAGCCTTGCCTGAAGTCTCTACAGGGCGTGGGAACACGACTGGTGCTGGAGTTGTGCGAGGGAGAGGCGGGCGAGGGAGTACTGGCCGAGGGAGAGGCGGGCGAGGGAGTACTGGCCAAGGGGGAAGCAGCTCAAGTGGTAGTGGAGTCGTAAGTGTTGCTAGTGGTCCTCCAAAAGGTACTGGTAGTAGGCGGGCCAGAGGTTATAGGCGTGTGCGAGCATCTGGCACTGGTTCTGTCCGAGCATCTGGCACTGGTTCTGCCCAAGCATCTGGCACTGGTTCTAGGCTAACTGAGGTCACAGGTAAGTGGGAAATAAAGGAGCCAACTCCTTTGAAATTGGACTATACAGCAACAGCTGGTCCAACTTCTTCATTGCTTGGTGCATCAAGTACATTTTTAGATGCATTTTACCTTTTTTTTACTCTTGAAGTGTGGGAACTCCTAGTAGCAGAGACGAACAGTTCGGTTTCTAGGATGGCTAGTCTCTCCAGGCCATGGGTAGATACTAATATAGAGGAAATGAAAGCTTTTGTAGGAATGTTGATAATAATGGGAGTTTCCACACTTCCATACTTAGAATTGTACTGGTCCACTAATCACTCGGATTTGTCTGGATCTTTGGTTCGTAAAGTAATGCCTAGGACTCGGTTTTTGGAGCTAATGCGTTATGTACATGTAAATTCTATTGATGGTTTGTTGGTTACAAATTTGATAGAAGCTTGTTTATTGAATTCATTTATTTTGTTTTCTTCTGTCCGAGCTCCAATATCAGTAAGGAAGGGTAATTATCTAGAAGCTAGGATTGTTCTAGCTAATTCTTTGATTGGTTCTTTCTCTTCTCGGCAGCGTGCAGGTCAACGTTGTAGTCAGGCAAATAGTCAGCTAGATCGCCTCAATTTAAAACTAGGTCATTTCCCACAGTGCTGTGCAAAGAAGCGTGGTGTAGTTTGCATTAGTAAAGGTTACAGGCATGAGGCAAGGTCCCAGTGTTGTTTTTGTAAGGTTCCTTTGTGTGGTGGATCAACAGGCCGTGACTGTTTTCGTAATACCATACCTTGGTGGACTATCAGTAATGTTTATGCACCCCCTGCTCCTTTCTGTGCTTCTCTCTTGTTCCCTGCTCCTTCGTCTACTTCTCTCTTGTTCCCTGCTCTTTCGTCTACTTCTCTCGTTCCCTGTCCCTTCGTCTACTTCTCTCGTCTCTCCAGTATTCAAGTGTTATTCTTATCCTGGTATCTCATGTTTGTGTAGAATAAAAACATGGTGAAATATCATGCCGGAGACCAAGCAAGCTATACCCAAGACTGAGCAAGTTCTACTCTACCCGTGACAGCAAGACCGGAGCTCTACCCAAGACACTCCCTTACATAATTGTGTTTTATATTATGGACTGAGCAAGTTCTACTCTACCCGTGACAGCAAGACCGGAGCTCTGCCCAAGACACTCCCTTACATAATTGTGTTTTATATTATGGTTTTATTCTAGTATGTGTTAGCATTTTCACTCTCTTATAATTTTTTTTTGTATTATTATGTGTTAGCATTTTGATGGGGAAAACAACCCACTGGCTTTGCAGCTGGTAGAGGGTTTGTAAATAGATGCTCCATCTTGTGTTGGCATTATAATGTGTGTATAATAGTGTGAAAATATGAAAATATTCACCCCCAAGAAGATGACAAGGTTTTATAATGCTGGTTAGTTCTGCCCAGTTGGTAAGGAAGGCTCGATTTTTTTACAGGAAGTAGAGCTATCATGTGGCTGAATATGACCCAAGTTTCATGGGTGGAGTCCCTGCAGAACGGAAGATATAAAAATAATAAGTAAAATACCTCGTTAATTCATGAATAATTTGCCCGCGGGTACTAGGAATACGGCGTGCAATCGGTTAAGATGTTGTAGGTGGTGTAGTTCTTACTTAAGATGCTGTAGGTGGTGTAGTTCTTACTTAAGATGCTGTAGGTGGTGTAGTTCTTACTTAAGATGTTGTAGGTGGTGTAGTTCTTACTTAAGATGCTGTAGGTGGTGTAGTTCTTACTTAAGATGCTGTAGGTGGTGTAGTTCTTACTTAAGATGCTGTAGGTGGTGTAGTTCTTACTTAAGATGCTGTAGGTGGTGTAGTTCTTATTTAAGATGCTGTAGGTGGTGTAGTTCTTACTTAAGATGCTGTAGGTGGTGAAGTTCTTACTTAAGATGCTGTAGGTGGTGAAGTTCTTACTTAAGATGCTGTAGGTGGTGCAGTTCTTACTTAAGATGTTGTAGGTGGTGTAGTTCTTATTAAGGTGTTGTAGGTGGTGTAGTTCTTACTTAAGATGTTGTAGGTGGTGTAGTTCTTGCATAAGATGCATGCCCATCGTTATCTCCCTGATATGCGCGGGTGGAAAATGAATTTCATTGAAAATCAATGTAATCAATTTTCCACCCACGCTTGACCACATTTTAACGACTAATGAAAGAGGTCATTGAATAGCCTAGGGCTTCCTCTAGCCACTGGTACCAATTTCAAATCTGCAATCTGGAGTTATTTTGGCTGAGGTTTTTGGGATTAAGGTTTTTGAGGTCCCTCCACTTTAGGGTCTGCTAACTTGCTTATAGTTATACCTATGAAAGATATTTTAGTATCAAAAGAGAGCACACAGAGAGACCTATCTTTTGAGCTATATATCAAGTCCATACCATGAAGTTTGCAGAATCTATGGAGCTCTAAATTTGTAACCAAAGTAAAAATAATAATGCAACTGTCTCCCCTTACACAACAAAAACAGGACACTTTTTAGCAGAGAAAAACTTAGATAAACAACTACGGCTCCAGCGTGTGTGCCCAACAACCTTTGACCTTGTTTCGATTGGAGGTGTGGCATTCACGTGAAACTTCATAGCCAATCTGATAGCTTTTGCATTGCAATAAAATGCTAGTGTAGCAAAGAAACAGAAGAGAGAATGCCATTTTGACAATTAAAAAAAAGAATTTCAGGGGATAGGCAAGAGGTATAAATAAAACAAATAATAATAATGAAATTGATTTACAAAGGAAATAAGCATAGAATACAGCTAAATAATAACCTCATGGGGACAGTGTGCTTCTTGTGTTCAATGCAATAGTAATGTCAGTAGTCTTGCCTTCATTTTAGGTCACTTGTATGCACAATGTACTCTGTGTGCAATCGACTTTGGTGTTACCCATGGTGGTCGTAATGATGTCACATCTCACCTCAAGAGCAAGAAACATAAGGATATGTCAAAGGCTGTGCTATCAACTATTCCAATCACCTCTCTCTATTCCAATCACCTCTCTCTTCCAACATCAGAGAAGTGATCAAGTAATCGAAGCAGAGGTCAGGTGGGCTACATTTGTTGCTAAGCACAACATATCCTTTCTGTCTAGTGACCATGACACAAAGATTTTCAGCAAGATGTTCTCAGACTCTGAAATTGCAAAGAAATTCTCCTGTTACCGCACTAAAACCACCGCCATAGTGAAGAAAGCTTACTTAACACAGAGAGTTATTGAGTCAATGTCAAGTGGTCCATTCTCTTTGTGATGATTGATGAATCCAATGACAAGAGGGATAAGTCTTGCATAATTCTTGTGAGGCTTCATGGTGAAGTACTGACGAGATTCTTGGATATGCCTGTTGTGAATATTGGTACAGCTACCAACTTGTTTCAAGCATTGAAGGAGTCACTGACTAAGAATGGGCTCAGCTTTGACAATGCAGTGTCTTTCATGTCTGATCAATGTTATGAAAGGAGTGAGGTCAGGTGCGCAGAAGCTGATTAAGGATGAGATCCCAACTTTGTATGATGTTGGTTGCATCTGCCATTTGGCTGATTTAACAGTCAAAGCTGGTTTGAAGGCACTACCAGTGAAAATTGACCAGCTCTTCATCGACATATTCTACTATTTCCATCATAGCAGCAAGAGGAAGCAACAATATATGGTGTTCACTTTTACCACTGAGCCGGGTGTGATTTTGAAGCATTGCCCCACACGATGGCTCAGCTTGCTGAAGTGTGTGAATTGTTAACTCAGGCAGTATGATGGTTTGAAGTCATTCTTCTTGTCTTGTGAGGAAGCTGAAACAGCTAAGGTTTGTAGCATTCTTTTAAGGCTTGAGAATCCTATGACGAAACCTCCGTTGCATTTGCTTTCTTTTTTTGCCCTTAATGGATCAATTCAACTGTCTCTTCCAGAAATCTACAGAGAATACTACCTCACAGCTATATGATGAGATGAACCAGTTAGTTAGGTTATATGCTTCAAACTTTCTTTCTGAGGACACCATTCTAGCTGCTAGTGATATTTTATATGTCTTCAAACGATGAAAATGCTTGTCAAATTTCCTTTTGTAGATTCGGTGATGAAAGATTTAAGGGTCATTCAGCCTGAAGACACTTAATCGTTCTCTCCATCACTTCACTAGCTAAGCGTTTTCCACAGGTTGGCCTCCACGATGCTGTATCTCTGCAGAATCTGAAGGTACAATTCCAAGACTTCAAGCTTTCTCCCAATGAATTACTGACATTTGTTGAGTACAAGGCAGCTGATGGTGTCATGAGACTCAAGGCAGGGCTTTTCTGGTTGGAAGTTGGGGAAATGATCACATTGGAAGGGCAGCCAAGATTCAATTTCCTTCACAAATTAATAGCATGACTGAGTCCATCCCAGTCTCTAATGCTGATTCTGAACAAGGTTTTTCCATACTGAGGAAGATCCACTCTGATCAAAGGTCAAATCTTGACCAGTTCTCCATTGTTGCCCTTATGGCCATGAAGTTCAACATTGATCATTGCTGTCTGGATATCAAACTCCCTCCTGAACTGCTCTCACGGTGCAAAAAGGTTATGTAGCTAGTCCCCATTCTGACTCAGCTGGTCCTTCTTCTGCTGCTTCTACTTCTACTTCATAAACTTCAATTTTATGTTCAATAAATTACATCTTCAATTAGTGGGTGTCACATGCTAATAAGTGATGTGGTTGAAAAATCGCACATGCTAATTAAGGGTGTGGTCCGGGACATGCTAATTAGGGGGTGAGGTCAAAAATTTGCACCGTAAATGTCCCGGGATTAACTTGTGGAAAGTTGGCAAGTATGTCTATATACCAGTGACAAACTTGATATATTGTAGACCGAGTTACCTTTGTGATTCACTATAAGGTTTGATTGCATAATACGAGTTAACTCACCAGGTCAACTTGGGAGGGCAAGGGGACATGCTTGTTAGTTGTCCCATTTGGGTCAAGCTAAAGAGAGAGAGAGCTTGGCATCCGTGCAAGTGTTGATTGGGTTATTTAGTTACGACATCACAGGTGTGCACAGCATTACTATGTTGGGGGGGAGAAACGTAGCATTGCATGGTGCATGCAAAATAGCTAGGGATGGTCTGCATTCTACAAGGTACATAGCTATATCACCTCCAGAATATTTTATTTATTTTTTACGTCATACAGAAATTAACATCAAGGCCATTGATTTATATTATATCTTATATTTTTGGGAATCATAATTGCATTTGTCGAGGTCCCATGGACGCAAAGGTGTCAGTAATAGAGTCATAATTTAGCTTAGCAGTGATATCATTTTCAACAAAAAGAATCATTAAGTTCTCAACGCTCTCTTGAGATGTCGTGAATCGAAGATTGTTTTTAACAATGGTGAGTTTACTAAAGCTTCTCTCATAGGATGCTGTGGTCACAGGAAGTGTGACAAACAAACGATAAAGTTGGTATAGTTCTCCATACACTCTGTGCAGATCAGTCTGATGCAAAACTTATCAGAACTGTTTTGCAATTTTGAAGAAGGTCTCTCCCCAGGGAAAACCAACACTAATGACAATAAGTGGGAAAGTAGACGGTTCAGCATCTCCAGTTATTGTCTAAAGTTTGTCCCTTTACACTAAAAATAAAATAATCTGGACTTGAGCTATTATATATAAAAATATATAAAAAATTAAAAATTAAAAAAAAAATTTTTTTTAATAATGCAAATAATTAAATGCACACCGGGTCAGGTGAGAAATGGACATGATCCGCTCTCTACTACACTATTCACTAGGTCTCTACGAGTCTATGACACAAGCATATTCACTAGCTGCCAGCTCAAAGCTACAATTTGCAATAGCAAGCAGCACTCGACTGAATCTTATTCTCGTGATAGTGGTCATGTGATCTCATAAACGGCGTCCAAAATTATTGTCGGCATCAAATTCTGTGTTAATGAAATTTCCACTAAATAAAAATTTTGTGCTCTAACCAAAGAGAGGCTTAATAACCAGAGTTTAAGGTAAGTGATTGCTAGGGACTTCTGACTTGGTTTACAGCTTCAGTGATGCTGTTTCAATATCTTTAAACACTCCCAGCAATTCCAGGTGAGAGAGAAATTACATTAACCTCTGCACAATATGTCTGATTTGTGTGTGAATGATAGGATAGAGCTTAGCTAGCTGGAAGGTAAAGCTGTGTTGGTTGGGGGGGCGGACGCCCCCACCGCCCCCCCCCCCCCCCCCCCCCCCCCCCCTTTAGTACCGCCGGTGCATAGGCTCATAAACCATAGCAAGGCATCGAGCACGGCAGTCACCAACACTTAAATTGGGTCACTTGGGCTTGAGTACTTCACTTCTATTTCCACTGAAAGCACTGTTCACTACAAACTGGGAGCAACATGCTGCGAGCAACATGCTGGGAGCAACATTCTGGGAGCTGCATGCTGGGAGCAACATGCTGGAAGCAGGAGCAACTTGCTGGAATCAACATTCAGGGAGCTGCATGCTGGGAGCAGCATGCTGGAAGCAAATGCTGGGAGCAACATGATAGGAGAATGCACTGTTCACTACAAACCAGAGAATGTACTGATGGGAGCAACATGATAGGCTGTTCACTACAAACAAGAGAATGTACTGTTCACTACAAACTGGGAGCAACATGCTGCAAGCAACATGCTGGGAGCAACATGCTGCGAGCAACATGCTGGGAGCAACTTGCTGGGAGAAACTTGCTGGGAGCAACATACTGGGAGCAACATGCTGGGAGCAACATGCCGGGAGCAACATTCTGGGAGCTGCATGCTGGGAGCAACATGCTGGGAGCGTCATGCTGGGAGCATTATGCTGGGAGCAACATGCTGGGTGCAACATGCTGGGAGCAACATGCTGGGTGCAACATGCTGGGAGCAACATGCTGGGAGCAACATGCTGGGAGCAATATGCTAGAGCTTCACTTTAAAAGAGATGCTTGCTTTTCTGAAATGCAGCAGAAGGTATTGTGGGGCATGATAATTGTACAAAGATGGTGATATGCCTCAAGCGAACTTGAAGATCATTTTGATGAAGACATTCCTTCATCAATAGAACAGAAGCTCCTCTGTGGAAATGAAAATAGATGTTCTACTGGTGCCCCAGATTTAACAGACACACCTGCACTAGCTTTGAGTTTGTAAATGGAGTCATGTTCCTAACATCTTTCTCTACTGTGACTTGTTTGTGCATGCTGTGAGTTTGAGTGAAGTCTGACGTACCACACCGTCTCAAGACATACCTTGGTCCAAGGAAAGACTGAGTGGGTTAGTCCTCACGCACATGAATGCAAATTGATCTTGATGAAGTTTTTAAAGTTTTTCCAAAACATCTTCACAGGATAAGCATGGAAAATACTTTACATGGCTCATTAATATTATCATCTCATTTCGATGTAGAGCAGTATATGGGGCTATCCATAAAGACTTCTTCCGGTGAAATTGTAGTATATTCAGTAATTGTCCACATTTATTTATCTGCTCCTGATCAAGCTCCTGATCAAGTACCCCACAAATATAAATTGCAGTATAATATTGGTAAATATATATTCTAAATGGTAAAGGGTCATCCAATGTGCAACATTAGCACTATATACAAAAGCACACTCAATAATTTTTGGTTTCTCCTCCCTCCCCTAACAGTATATTTGTCTTGTTATTGTTATTAGAGAGATGTTTGAGCATCATCTCCAGAACATATTTAAAAAATAAACACATTTAATTTGTTGTTTTGTGATTGTTTTTTTGTTGTTTTTTGGTTGTTTTTTGGTTATCATAGCACGCCACTTGGTAAAAGTCAGTTACAGCTTTCCTCTAAGACAGCTTTCCTCTAAGACTTAACAACATACCTCCAGAACTAACTATGCCACCTTCTTTTAAATATTTCCTATTGTGGGTACAAGAAATTTAGTATCTAAACACTTAACAAAGGTAAACAACTAAAGGGGAGAGAATACTCAACAAGGGCAAACAACTGAAGGGCAGAGAATACTGAATGAGGGCATGCACGGAGAGAGAATACTCGATGAAGCAAACACAACTCTAAGGCAGACAATACTCAATGAGGGCAAACAAAACTGGAGGGGAGAGAATACTCAATGAGGGCAAACAAAACTGGAGGGGAGAGAATACTCAATGAGGCCAAACACAACTGGAGGAGAGAGAATACTCAATGACAACTGGAGGAGAGAGAATACTCAAGGAGGCCAAACACAACTGGAGGAGAGAAAATACTCAATTAGGCAAACACAACTGGAAGAGAGAGAATACTCGATGAGGCTGGAAGAGAGAGAATACTAGTGGGACAATAAAAGATTTACAACAAATAATAACTTCACATCTACTTAAAAACTCGCCATAGCTTCACTTAGTAACTCACAATAGCTAGCTGTTCATGCTGTAACTCACCATAGCTTGTGAAATAAACAACTTCACTTCTGTTCTTTATACCAACAAATTCCGTATCCTCTACAAGACAAGATAGAAAGGTGTTATTGTTCAGAGGTCCTGCAAGGATGGTGACTGTGGACATATTGGGCTGAGCTGGGGGCACAAAGATTCCTGCTTGTAAAAAGTTCTCAACAATATTAGGAAAGACTTGAACACCATTAATGGACCAAAGAATGGAGCCTATAGCTATGCAAGTGAAGGTCACATTTGTCCCTAAGGCAGCCACCATGGACTTGGGGCTCTGGATAATCAGTCCTGTGGAAACCAACAAAAACATTAATGAAACAACAATAACAACAGATATCTCCATTGGCAACCAGAATGAGCAATCCTACTAACCTTCCTGGGCGTGCAGGGTGTAGATAAAGACTTGCAGCACTAGCAACCAACAGGCAGAAGGACGCAACATCTTTAGGTTTCCGAGTCTGCGCTGTTCTGAACACCCTGGTTTATAGTTTCTGGTTCTCCCCGCATCAAGACCTCACCGAATTAGATGTTGGGGGGGCTGAAAACTAAAAAATGGAACCGGTGTCGTGACGCATGACGATGAGAAGTTTTATGTTATTAAAGTGGAGCTTTGATAAACTGTAGAAACGTTGTAGCTACATCGTTTGTTGAATTCATGGTTCATTCTAGTTGTTTGTGGGAAATTTCGGCTGAAAATAACACGGAGAAAAGTTCAGCGATGAGTATGACACCAGTTGCAACCAGTTGCAACCAACGATGTTGGCTTGATAAGACATTCTTTACCATCTTACATTTGCATTATCTCCGTCACTCACAAGACAATGATAAAATATCTGCCTAAGATTTATTCCTCAGCAGACCTCGGCATCTCCAACTGCAATTGGAAGAAGTCAAGGCCGCTCATACAAGACAAGTGCATATCTTTCTGCACCTCTGTGCTAGAATCAGTGTCAAAAGAACCTTCTAACTGAGCTACTCTCTTGATGAAAGGAAATGTGAATCTCTACTACTGAAATTGCAAGAGTTTGTGGGATGAAAACCCCAGCACCTTAGCTATGCCGTCTAAGTTCAAAGACATCATTGAGTTAGAACCGCAGCCCCAAACTTGGAACCCCAGTCCCAAACTTGGAACATGGGCTCCCATCTGGCCAGCCATTCTTCCTGCTGAGTGTTAGTTCCGAGACTCTTCCTACACCACTGAATTTGAAGAAGAGGTGGAAATATAGAACAAATGCCAGGGGTGAGCTCTGCTCTCTGCCTGCCCCCACAGTTCTACATATTCTGAATAATTTCTCAATATCTTTGGAGCTTTGGGGCAAGGCAGACTGACCTGGTGGCATGACTCAACCAATTTATCTCGGGCTTGAAATTACACCTTGGGGAGAGAGTGGTTTATGCTGACCTATCGGGCATGCTAGCTGGTGAAACTCCACCAGCAACAGTGCCACGCAGTATCTCTTCTATTACTGACAGACAAACAGTCACCATCTCCCCAGATGAGATTTCAATCGTAGATCTGACTGTATGCTACAATTCATGACTGCTGCTAGGAAGAGGAAGAAAGAAAAGTGTGCTTCCATCATTTCAGACTTGAAGGTAGAGGTTTGTTGGTGATGATAGTGACACTCAAGATCTGTTCGGTCGGTCACTCCACTAAGCCAACACCAAGAAGTTTTCTCCCTTACCTCCCAATTTCAAGTTTGAAGAAGATCTAGCTGAGAGCTTGGAAAACATCACACAGAATTTTCCATGCAAGAAGTCATGTCATGGTGAAAGTCAATTCCGTTTTATGCTCCTGCTTATTTATTATTATTGGTTTTTGTTGTTTTATTATATTTGGAGGGCAAAGTCCAGCAACTCCCTAGGGATTCCTCCCTCTTCTTGGTATTAATGTAAATAATTATTGTCTCTGGACAGTCAAGTCCTCCTATCTGAGGTTTTGGTGGTCATCTAGTGTCTAAGTGTAGCTATGGTGCTGCATGAATTGTACGGTCATTTTCAGCAGACAACAATTTAAGCATTCATGCTTAAGTGCCAACGTTGTTTCAACAGAAATACTTCGGTCCTCATCAGGTCATGACAGAGAAATAAAATATTGAATATGCTTTTCCCAGATCATGATTAGCTAACATAAGCTGAACCAGAGCGAAGATTGTTGCCAGCTTTGCAATGTGCCTTTATACTTTGACCTAAGGTGAACAAGAAATTATCAATCCCACAGTCTCCTCACATGAGGCACATGAACTTCTGGAGCGAGTCCACAAACCTCATGGAGTGATTAACTATGGAATGTCTGGCGACTTGTGGCAAACTTGAAACTTCTACACATTCATCAAAACATATACCGCCATCAGCCATATGGATCTGGACATGGAAAAGGAAGCGCACCTGGACAGGGAGAGGGCTGCACATATAATGCTGCCATCAGCCATATGTACCTGGACAGGGAGAGGGCTGCACATACAATGCTGCCATCAGCCATATGTACCTGGACAGAGACAGGGCTGCACATATAATGCTGCCATCAACCATATGCACCTGGACAGGGAGAGGGCTGCACATATAATGCCATATGAACCTGGACAGGGCTGCACATATAATGCTACCATCAGCCATATGCACCTGGACAGGGAGAGGGCTGCACATATAATGCTGCCATCAACCATATGCACCTGGACAGGGAGAGGGCTGCACATATAATGCTGCCATCAGCCATATGCACCTGGACAGGGAGAGGGCTGCACATATAATGTTAGCATCAGCCATATACACCTGGACAGGGAGAGGGCTGCACATATAATGCTGCCATCAGCCATATGCACCTGGACAGAGACAGGACTGCACATATAATGCTACCATCAGCCATATGCACCTGGACAGGGAGAGGGCTGCACATATAATGCTGCCATCAGCCATATGCACCTGGACAGAGACAGGACTGCACATATAATGCTGCCATCAGCCATATGCACCTGGACAGGGAGAGGGCTGCACATATAATGCTGCCATCAGCCATATGCACCTGGACAGGGAGAGGGCTGCACATATAATGCTGCCATCAGCCATATGCACCTGGACAGGGACAGGGCTGCACATATAATGCTACCATCAGCCATATGCACCTGGACAGGGCTGCACATATAATGCTGCCATCAGCCATATGCACCTGGACAGGGAGAGGGCTGCACATATAATGCTGCCATCAGCCATATGCACCTGGACAGGGAGAGGGCTGCACATATAATGCTACCATCAGCCATATGCAGATCTCCAAGAGACAATGGATGGTTGGAAAAGAGTCCACATCAAAGAACCAAGTACTAAAAGAAGGTTGATAATGTTTACTCACTCTTCTTTGCATTTTTGTTGCCACAGATTCTTGCTATCTTCTCAGTTTGCTTCCTAGTAATTTTAGGTAGCTCCTGCTCCCATTAGAGAAACTTAGTTCTCTGAGACTTGTACAATGGAACAGCACTGAACAGTGTGCCCAAGTCTTCTCTCGCCTTCAAATCTTTCCTCCGATTGAGAATCAAGCATCGATATGAGTGACCTGATCTAGAATGGCTTTACTTGTATAGTTTGCATTACCTTTAGCAGAGAGAAGGTGCTTTTGTAAAATATTTTCTTCTTTTGGTATGAGCTCTAGTGTTGCAATGAAATTCCTTCTATTTTCTTCTACAGAATAATCAACCTTATCTTCAAAATAACCTCTAAAAGTCAGAGCTGGCTTTGCCAAAAATTCCATTACTAAGACTATCTGTGGAGGATGTGTTTGTTCTCATCCACTTGCTGATCACTCTCTTCTACCAGTCTTGCACCACTTGCTGACCTCTCTTCTTCACCAGTTTGCATCCACTTGCTGACCTCTCTTCTTCATCAGTCTTGCCTCCACTTGCTGACATCTCTTCTCCATCAGCCTTGCATCCACTTGCTGACCTCTCTTCTTCACCGGTCTTGCATCTACTTGCTGACCTCTCTTCTTCATCAGTCTTGCATCCACTTGCTGACCTCTCTTCTTCATCAGTCTTGCCACCACTTGCTGACATCTCTTCTTCATCAGTCTCTTGCATCCACTTGCTGACCTCTCTTCTTCACCAGTCTTGGATCCACTTGCTGACCTCTCTTCTTCATCAGTCTTGCATCTACTTGCTGACCTCTCCTCTTCATCAGTCTTGCATTCACTTGCTGGCCTCTCTTCTTTATCACTCTTGCGTCCACTTGCTGACTTCTCTTCTTCATCAGTCTTGCATCCACTTGCTGACCTCTCTTCTTCATCAGTCTTGCATCCACTTGCTGACCTCTCTTCTTCATCAGTCTTGCATCCACTTGCTGACTTCTCTTCTTCATCAGTCTTGCATCCACTTGCTGACCTCTCTTCTTCATCAATCTTGCATCCACTTGCTGACCTCTCTTCTTCACCAGGCTTGCATTCACCTTCGCACTAGGATTATTAAGATTTCTAGAAAACTGTCTGTTCTCACAGCTGTGTGGCAATGCACCAAAGTTTGCTCATGGCACACAAAAATACCATCCTTGCCAAATGCTTTTCACTGCTGAGTGTTGATGAGCGAAATCACAGAACAAGGGTAGTGCTTACTTTTGAACAACTACTGTGTGTCTTCCAAAGACTCATTTCAATATGCTTGTTACGTGCCCCTGCATGCTATAATCAATATGCACTGTCAAATAATGTGGGTGTGGTTAAATGAGTTGCAACCCCAGAACACCCTCTAGATCTACCATGAGTAACATTATCATATATGGTACTACAAGATTTTAATGCAAAGATTGTTCGAAGAATCAACCAGTTTTGTCAATGGATGGATAAGAGATGCAAGAGAGGACAATTTTCTAAATTTTAGCTTCTCAACATTTCAGTAGATGCTCTAGCCAGCATCAGGAATGATGAAGCTACTCTAGCCTACATTGGCAATGGTGAAACTTAGATGCTCTAGCCTACTCAGGAATGATGAAGCCTTGATGCTCAATCCTACATCAGGAATGATTAAACCTAGATGCTCTAGCCTACATCGGGAATGATGAATCCTGTTTAGAGAATGATAGATACACATTTTCAATAACAGCCAGTTGTCACTTCATTTCATTCTGCAACATATTATAATATAACAAGGAGAACCATTGCCATGCCCATTCATCGATTAGGAGCAGCCACATATTTCTCCTCTTTCCTCAACCTCATGTGATGAGAGTGAAGGAACATGCTATCAACATGGCCCTTCTACACCACTCATGAACTTATACAAACCTCTTTCCTCCAGCACCTTATCCTGTAACTCTCTCAGGATGATGTCATCATCAAAAAAATGGCTGACGTGCAGGTTGTGGATGCTGTAAAGTGTTAAGTTTCAGTAGTGCTGAGTGGAATTACAACATAGCATGCACCTACGTGCACTTAGACTGATATCACACACGCAAGCACAAACACAGAAACACACACACACACACACACACACATGCAACTGGACTTGATGGGTTTACATGGACAGAAGGTAAGATAATGTTAAATTAGGATTCTTACATTGTAAATCTATCAAATCTAAGCAGTAATATGAGTGGGTGTGGCTTCCTAGTGATATTGCTTTCTTTCTTGAGTGAACAGTAACCAGACCCACATAGATAGTCATAATCCATATTGATTATAGCAAACATCTGCCAAAAAGAAGAGCAAATTTATTTACTAAAACTTGTATTTCCACAAAGTGCAATGTCCACATGTCATCAGCCAGCCTCACATGAAGCTGGCTTTAGGCATTCATCATCTGGGCCTCTCATGAAGCAGGCCTTAGGCACTCATCATCTGGCCATCTCATGAAGCAGGGCATAGACACATCAGCTGGCTTCCCATGAAGCAGAGCTTAAACACTCATCAGGTGGCCTCCCATGAAGCAGGGATTAGGCACTCATCAGCTGGACCTCCCATGAAGCAGGGTTTAGGTACTCATCAACTAGAGATCATGGATATAACTTTTGAACTAGAAACTGCGAACAAAAGGCACATATTTATATACATGAAACCAGCTCATTTGCCTTAACTGACCGTTGCTCATTGAGCACCACTAATGGTCTCCTTCTAAATCACTCTCTTGCTATACTTCACCAGAAGCAACAGGTCTCCTGATATATGCCCACTTCTGGGTAAACAGCCTATCTCCAAGGCATACCGGCATTCCATCATCTTCTTTGCCACTAATTTCACCAGCCAAGAGGGAGAAGTCGTCACTCAAATACCAGCACCAAAGTATTCACTTGACCATGCAGATCTGTACTTAAACTTTGACCTCACAGTTACCTACAAACTTCATAGCTAAATTTGATCGAGAGAACATTTTTATTTGTGGTGATCCAACTGTAGGTGCTTGAGGGTCAAGGAACTATAGGTCAAACTTGATTAAAAAGCAAACACGTGCTCCAAGACTTGTAACTTCCTATGGGAATAATATTGTTACCATCTTTGCCTCACTGTCAGCATTGTGGAGAATTATTTAAAATTTAATACAGCCATATTAAAAAATTAATATCAAATCAGGTATTTAGCTGAACCATTTACCATTTGGTCATGTGATAGCATGATTATTTAAGAATTTGTGGTCAAAAGGTGTGGCCACAAACTGACCGCATAATATGAATATAATTATGAAAACAATGGTCATGATTAGGAGTTCCATAACTTCTTTATAATTCATGTTATGGATTCGATATATGACTCAAAAAAATCAATCCATATGCTTTCTTTTGCTTCTAAGAACTAGGAATATACATTACTATACAAATGTTTTTCCATCGCTGATATCGTCCGACTTAAAATCGTTCGTGTTTTAAATATAATTTCTTCAACTTTCCTCCACCTAACCGCCGTAAAAATTATCGTGTAAATAGAGTTTGAATTCAGCTATCTTTGAATATAAAAATTATTGCTTATTATCAAATGCATATATTTTTTTTTAATTTTTACAAAGCCGTGGAGCCATATGGCACCATTGACAGTGAGAGGGTTAGATTATTGGGTGACCCAAAGGCAAAAAAAATGACTCTACTGGAAAGTCTGTCCAAGATCAAGTCATCAACATGATTCAAACTCAAAGAAAATATGTTGTGCGCTTGCATGCACATACACATGCACCTGTCGATGGATACACACACACACACACATACATTATCTTCCTGCTCCATTTTGCTTTGTTCTGAATGTCTCTAACAGCATCTGTGGCCTGGGCCCAAGGTTTTCATTAGAGATACAGTTAGAATATTTTGTAACATAGATGTGTAGTATTTCATGAACTATCAAAATACATGCCAAAGAGATGAGACCTAGTGAGCAATGCGGCCTCCCAACTGTACATAATAAATGTGAATAAATGTCAGCGTTATCTCACTGAAATGTTCAAAATTCAATCACTGCACATATAAAGTGTTACAAAAGCAAGACAGTATTGTATAAGTTAATAGTCTTTATAAAGTACATTATAATGTGTAATATATTCCATAGCTATTCTTTATGTCCTACTAGCTGTGTGAGTATTGTACTGCAGTCCTCATTGAACTTCACTGGCCTGCTCCTGGAGTCCTCACTTCATCATAGATAAAATCCACCATTGCCTCATCAAACTTCTTATGAACACCATAAGCTTCACACTGGGATAATGCATACTCTCCTACGGGTGGGCCCACATGTGCAGTTTCTGTAGTGTCATGCTGTATAACTACATCAGGGTTCTCATATGCAGCATTAAATTCTTCATGCACGGGAGGGTAAGTGAAATCTCCTTCACTTCTAGCTGAATTGATCACCTGTGTAACTGAAGACTCATGTCTGCAGGAGAAAAGAACAGCTTCTCAAATGATGACAGTGTATTGTACTTCATGTGTGTGTGTGTGTGTAGATGTGTGTGTGTGGAGGGGGGGGGGATGTGTGGCTGTGTGCATGCATGTGTGTTATGTTGTAATATATTCAGCACCTCCTGATGGGGACACACCTCCTTGAGTGTTTTCAGATCAGGCTCTATTCCAAATGCAGATAACTGATACACATTTGGTACAGACATCTATGAACAGTTAAACAGTTTCCTGAAGACTTCTCCCCTGCCCATCATATACCTCAATAGTACACTTAACGTCAATAATAAGATGTGGTCCCATATAATGGGTGGGGCCTATTGCATATTTGTTACAGCACTCACAAATGGAAGGGCAGGTCCTAAAACAGAAGCCACAAAGTTACAATTTGAGGAGTAGTAGGGGCAATTCTCAATCTAGGATATACAAATGAATATGGCCATATGTACTGACAAGAGTATAGCCATAGTAAAGGTTACTGTGTAGAGAAGCTATCCATCTTTAGAACCACTCAGTCCACCTCTTCACTTTGATGGCTGAAATAAAAGCTTCTGGTCATAAATTTAATAATATATGGTACAGTCCATATGCACTAATTATATTTACTACTTGATGATTATTACTATTTATTGCAATAATTATGCAGGAAGCGTGGTCTATTTCATGCTCCATGGTAAACTGCATTGGTTGCTTAGCTGTACATATTTGTGTTTTGTGAGAGATTTAGCTGCATTCATTCACCTTTCATTTGATATTGGATGTGTCATTGCTACTACAGAGTACAGTACGGCTGAGAGTTTAGGCAGTTTGCACATTATTACTGCAAAGTAGTATGATTCTAGAGGCACTGCACACTCTTCTTTCCTTGTGGTAGTTGATTTCCTGCATTCCCCAATGCCAGAGAGTCCACAACATCTGGTATTATGTTAACCTAACACTCCCATGTTAATGTATTGGTGATGGATGGCACGTGCAATACCCTTGAAAATATATCAACAATGTACGTTTTCAGCTTATATAAAGAAGGCAACTAATTATTCAATGCACTGACACTTACTTCAATTTCTCTCCTTCCACCTCATGTTTGGAAGCTGCAAATATTATACATAATGCATGAGAAGTCAACCACTAGAACTGTACAGCATCAACATAAGCCCCCGCCATCCCATCCTATATTATATGAAGTGCATGAGAAGTCAACCACTAGAACTATACAGCATCAACATAAGCCCCATCATCCCATCCTATATTATATGAAGGGCATGATAAGTCAATCACTAGAATTATACAGCATCAACATAAGCCACTACCATTCGATCCTGACCTTTCTCTCAAAATTATCCTCCATGACACTTTTTAGTTCTACTGACTCTTTTCAATGGAAGTTAAATTGTGAAGTGCTACATAGATTCATCAGCAGCCAACAATAATAGAATCTACTTTTGTTCACTAATATAAATATTTATTTGACAGATTTGCAAATATGAGAAAGATAAATATTTTGTTCACAACACTCTGCACATGTGACATGTTTTATTCACACTACTAATTGGCAGGGATGGTTGGAGCAGGAAGATTATGTGTCATGTGGATCACAATACAGTCAAAGAAATGTGAGAAACTTAGAGAAGTGGGAGTCCCAGATCAGAGGCTGAGAGAAAAGTTACTGTCTGGATAGAAATAGAGATTATGAAACCTTTGAATAGCAACAACAACCTGAGGCCTTGAGAAGAGAACCACAAATGTAAGGACAGTGAACATGCAAAGAGATAGCAAGACATCTCTGAGCAAAGTGAACAGGACTAACACTTGCTGAGACAAAATGGTCATGCCAGGAGAGAGAATGATATTATAAGCCGATACAGTTTCTATTTCCAGTATCAACAATACTGAGACATGAAGCGCTGTCAGAAAAGAGCAGAAAAGCTGAGCAGAAATAAATTTCTAGATAGTCTGGTAGGATAAAGTGAGATGCTATAAGAAATCATTGTTATGGCTGTTATTACTAGGAAAAAGGCCTCTTTTTTGTTTTAAGTAAACTAAAAGTACAGGAAAGTGGAAATGAGTGGGGAATTTTAAGCCAAGATCCTGTCACCACAGTAGCAGCAACCTTTGACCTGTGCAAACTGCTTGCTTACAATATGTAAGCTCTAACATAGCAAGTAGCCTCTGCAGGAGCTAGGGGGAAAAGAAGACTGAGCTACTCCAAGTCTCTTTTTGTTCAGATTCCTAAGGGAGACTACTCACTTCACTCGAATTTTTCTTGCTAGGCTGCGAGTAGAAATCTTAAAGAAAATATTTTTTTTATATCAGCAATATTTAAACAAACTCCTAGACCAATTTCACTATTTATTGACACCTCAATCATATCTCAATGGCATAGGCACATTATGAATGTCATTGATTTGGATTGTATCGTGATTCTATTAAGTGGCCGGGGAAAAAATTGGTTGAGAAGAGAGCATTTAAGGAAGACAAACTGAAAATGTAAGTGACTTGCTCATGTTCAAACAAGAAACTCAAAATTAAATACTCAGTAATAGTCTGGATGTTTAGCTCGCGCTTCTAAGTCCAACCAATGAGAACACCAGCATTCAACTGTGAATATATAGGCATTTACTAAATAATGCACACCACTGATTCTTCTACCCAAATTATATGACTTAATAATAATTGACTACATATTTTTAGATGCGACCTTTGAAGAATGTAACTAATCTCGGAGCTGAAACTAGAGATGATATCTGAAGAGCAGATTCTTTACTTTGAAAAGGGTTGTTGAAGACTACTCATTGGATATGCTTTCGGCGACATTCTGCTTGGGGAATAATGAAGACAATTGCCAGGACAGACATGCTGTATGCATCCTCTTTGAGCCAGACATAGTTGTTGGGTAGAACTTCATGGCATGGCCATTGCTAGGTTGTGACCATTACACTGTCTAGACAGTTATACTATTGCATGTGCACAAATGCCAGTCAAGTAGGAAACGGAGTGAGGATCGAAGTCTACTCTATAATATGTTTCTAACAGTTTGGCTTGGGCCTATAGTTTCCAGCCTTAGCAGGGCAAAATTGTTTATTTTTCCTGGCCTGACCATCAAAACATTATCAAATGGATAATTTTTCATCGTCTGAATTCTTTGCACAACTAACATTTTTTTGAAAATTGAGGAGAGTTTCTTGGCAATTTCTCTCTCAAGTGCTTTAAGAGGACAGTTTGGAACTTGGAATTTGAATAGTCTTACAGCAATCAGGAATCAGAATGTAACTCATCTACTCATGAATATAGCAAACCAACTGTTGCTGAGAAAGATTTCATGGCTACTTCTCGCTTATGTAAGTAAGTAGGCCTTTGCTGGCACATAGTCAGCACATGGCTGACATCATTTTTTATATTTTTGCAAAAAAAAAAGATGATGATTCAACAATCTGGCATACTTCGGTTTTGAATGTCATGGATACTTATTTTTTAATGGACATGGTCTATGCCAGCCATTACTTGGGCTAAAGCCCCAAAGCCCGGGTTTTAATGACATCACTGCTTCATATGGAATTAAGTGTCAAATTACTGGACAAAGGAAACTGGGAGGATTTGAGCGATTACATTTTCACTGCAAACAGGAAGCTAATCAAGAAACTGCAGAAAATTCTTTAAGAACAGGAGCAAGGTAGTCCCAATAGTAATTCATTATTTTGGAACAAGTATAATGTTCAATTTTGTCAAATGTTTCAACAATTAATAGCAAATGTTTTTGAGAGGAAAAAATAACCCTTTATTCCCTGCAGTTGTAAATACTTCTCGTGCAGTTTCTTCTCCATCTCTACAGTTATAACAAACTGCATTCTTGTGCTGTGTTTTTCCTGACCACCTCATCTGTGCCATGAGTTCAAAAGGAACCATTGACATGTCTGCTACATGTTTTGGCTGTTTTCCTAGTAAAATTACTAACTCTCAGTTTCTGCTCACTAGTGTAACTTCTCTGGGTCACAATGGGGCATTCCCATTTTAGCATCTGCTGTGTTGCTTCAGACATCCCCTAAACAAAACACTTACATTTAACTCAACCCAATACAGTGCAAGCTGATGCAACATGCATGCACAAAAATAACTTGCATTTTCTTTTTCAAGACAGGCACTTCTTTAGTGAGGTACTCACTATGAACCAACTAAGACAGTTAGTAACGAAGTGAGACCACTACTCACTTAACAGTTTATTGTGCAATAAACATTGGGAGGCTTAGCTACCATTGTATGTTTATAACTGCAGCTGGTCATTCAATATAATATTTCTCACCAACTCTCAGTTGACATATATAGTAGATACATCAACTTATAATAATATTCACTGGACTTTCCAGCTAAATGCTCTAAAAATGTAATTTACTATTACTTATTGTTAAATTTAAGTTGATTATGGGGGTCATTGTATACATAAAATTATATATGCAAGGTTGTATATAACTATTATTTATATATAAGTTCAAAATAAAAATATTTATTGAACACTCTTGTGAAAAATGAAATCAAGCAAGAATTTGCCTAGACTACAAACATTGATGGGACCTTTTATCATTTAAAAAAATTAGCACCATATATAATTTTTCTAAACAGTATAATATTGGTCTTCGTTTTGGCCATTTTATAAATTGTTTTTTTTTAATTCATTAAGTCAAGTGAACCGCCACAAGGAATTAATTAGGAAACTCCCGAATTAACAAATCCTATCCTAGATGTTATGTTTAGTATGCACACATGTCATATGTACACATGGATATATATATAATGGGTTTTGTTGAAGCTGTGTGCTGTTTACTTTAGCCACAAGATTCTGAGCAAACCAACTGCTGACTACTTTGAAGTGAAAATGTGTAGCTTCTTGCTGACTCAACTCAGCTACACTCCATATTGCAGATACACAAGATTGTGTATGGTATCAACAACTTTGAGGTGGTTTATAATTAAAAAAAACAGTAAAGTTAGATCAGTTATATACAAGTTTGTTTAGGAAAAGTAGATAGACATTTAGATAAATCTGTAAGGCCAAAATTCATATCGGGGGTGGGGGGGGGGGAAATTGTGTTATTTTGGGGGGTTTGTGTGTATTTACTACATTAGCAATCAAATTAAGGCAGAGTTAAAGTGTTTTCAGAACTAAAATAGGCTGAAGCTATTTTTAGAACACTAAGCAGCTATCAGAGTGGGGATATAAACTAGTTTTTTCCCCACAGGTTATGCGGGAATGGGTCTAGGACCAATCCATTAGAATTTGGCGATACATTGCTATAGGATGACATCACCAGAAACGACATGGCACTTGGTGTCGTGGGTCATTTTGTTTAAGGAATATATCTGTGCACACATATTGCACATTAGTAATGATAGCTTACCAATTATGCAACATGGAGACAACAAATTGCACTAGCTATGTTAGAGCTCGCTAAATCTAGTGTTAAATAGTGAGGCTGACCCCAGCACCACTTGTTTCTTTACTAGTCTTTTAAAAATAGGTTTGTTTATAAGAATTGTTGGAGTGGTGGAGCAGTTTCTGATTGCTCTTGTTGTTATTAAATTACAACAAACAAAAAAACATCAAAAATAATAACTAGGCATAAGCAAGCCTGTGTCAGGGAAATCCCCTCTCGGAGTCAATCCCAATACTGACAATACATTTCCTCTTATTATTATACTGTCGATGAACTCTTAGCAGACAAAAGCAATGACTTTCTCTATAATCAACTTAAATTTCCTCACTGGATGTTTCAGCTAGATGCTCTAGCCTTCACCAGCAATAAATTGTCTATAGGATTGTATATAGCAGAAATGGTTATTATCATTATTATTTATAATCATTATTATTTATTATCATTATCATATTGTTGTTATTGTTTTATTGATTATTATAACAATAATAACAAAAAAAAGTATTATTTTTGTTGTATTATTGTTGTTGTTGTTATTATTGTTGTTAATATTGTTGTTGTTGTTGTTATTATTATTGTTATAAACGAACTTGCAGTTGACATAGAGATACAATGACTTGTTTGATATAAAACTTGAAATTGCTCACTTAATGTTTGGGCTACATGATTGTAATTATTATTATTATTATTACCACTACTGTGTGTGCAAGAGTCAGACATAGGAGAAGACTAAAGACTTGCAACAGCATGACCAAGGGAGAATATTGATTAACTATGAATATGGAACTGTATAACTAGGGTAATTAAACTACACACAGGCAGAGTAGGTAAGGGGTTGACAGCTCAATAAAAGGGCTGATCCAGCCACATGTGTGTCAGATAGGGACTTGACCTTTTGTTGTGAACTGATTAAAATTTCTAATCACTTTTAGCCAACTAAGAGAGAGTTTTTGACTGTTAGGGAAGAGAGACAAGCTAACATTTGGTGACAGTTAGATGGTAGGGAGGAGAGACAGCTAACACTATGACTACTACTACTATTACGCACTTCTACTATTTTATTGTTACTACTTAACACAATATATCTTTATTGTTTAATGAATAATATTTAGGGAGATTTGTTGAGTAAGATTATTGAAAGTGAAAAAAGTTTGTCCAAGATGAAATGTAATGTATATAGGTTAAAAGAAGAGGGCTGGGGATTGGGTTGATGTTTGCACAATATGTCCGGGGACTCCTCATGGCCATATATGAACATTGGAAGTCCAGCAAAACAGTGAAACAGTCAGTCATCACCCACATCCTAGACAATATGGCCCAGTTACAAGAATATTCTAAACTTGCCCGACAAAAAAGAAGAAAAAACTAAGACCACAGTAAAGACATGGTCCAATCTGCCAGGAACATTCCTTTGTGCCAGGAGACCAGGTTCTAGTACTTCAACCAGCCAGAACAGACAAGCTCTCAGCTGAATGGCAACTGTACTCGAAAAAATCTCACCAGTGTCATACATGATCGACATGATCGACAAACGACAACGACGAAAGCAATGGCATGTGAATATTCTCATGAGCTGGAAAGAACCATTACCGGCGGTACTCATTACAGTTATTGCCCAGCCAAATGATGTCGATGAAGATGACCAGTTGGTAACCCTGGAACATTGGTGATGACAGTCCGCCAAAAATCAGCATCCAGCTGGATAAACAGCAAGTGCACTCCCTCAAAAGATTCAAGACAACACCAGGCCAGACATCTCTCATTAAACATTCTATCGACATGGGAATGGCACCACCTAGTAGGATGCCCCCATACAGTGTACCAGAGGTCTTGTATAGCAGTCAGAGCAGAACTGAAAATGATGCTGGAGATGGGCATTATCAAGCCATCGTCTAGTTCGTCGTGCTTGCCTATGGTATGTGTCCCAAAAAAGGATGGATCCATCAGGATATGTATTGACTACTGCCGAGTAAATGCTGTGATGACATCAGATCCGTACCTTATGCCGAGGACAGACGATATGCAGGGGCAGATCCAGGGGGAGTTTTGGGGGTTTAAACGCTCCCCTTCAGTCTATAAATAATTATGTTCTTTAATGAACACATTACATATGCTTAAGCTTAAATACATTCTTGGTCTATTTAGTGTAGGGTTAAAAACATTTTTGCATGTAGACTAGCAAATCTGTATAATATAGTTGGGTTGAGTGCAATGTGGTTGGTGGTCTTAGGCTAGCAACCACATGATGAATGTGCTGTGGCAATTGGCAACTACATGGTTTAATATGTGCTACAGTATCAGATCAGAACTCAGAGGCTAAAAATGAAGAGATGCGTCAGTGTTCCTTGTCATCCTTTGGAGTTACTTCTGGCTCTGAGAACATGACCATTCCATAAGTGATAGTTTGTCAGACGCTAAGAGCTCTTTCTCTTCTTCTGGAGATACTTCAGGACCACATCAAGAGGTAACAAAAAGTAGCATTTCTGGCCCTGCTCATGCCAGTTCAGATATCGAATTGGATTTAGTGGGATGTGAGGTTATCATGAGGCCTGAAGAAGGTGTTAAAAACTGACATTGTGTGCCAGTCCATTCCTTCAGATTCTAATGATGCTAGTTCTTTGCAAACAGCTTTCATGGAAACGGGAAGTAGAAGTACAGGTATCAATGATATTGGACTTGTTGCTTCTTGTAGTATACCAATCAGTTCCTTGTCAGATAGTGACAAATATGAATTTTTGAAGAGTGAAGGCAAATATTCAAAGTTTGCAACCTTTGAAGTGATAAAGAAGGGAAAGAAACTACCATTAACGTTTCAAAAGTCATGGCTAAAAAGTTTGAACGGTTGTCATATTCACCCTCACATGAAGGAGGTTACTGTAAATATTATGTACTGTTTGGACAAATTACGAAGGGTTATTTGGGAATTCTAGTGAAAAAACCTTTCAAAAATTTCAACAAAGTAAAGGGTAAATATGATGGGTATTTAACTAATCATGGGGATTTTTAATATCACAAAATTATTCCTGACGACATTCAAAAATCCAGAGACCAGTCAAATCCAGAAAATGTCTAACACAACCTCCAACCGAAATAAACACATCCTCTCAGATGCTGTTAAATTTTGCAGCATGCAGGGGCTTCCTATGCAGGGCCATAGAGAGCATGACATCAAATCCTTCTGGAAAGAGAGGTAATTTGCTCGAATATGTTGCCAAGTACGATCCAATAATATGGATAATCTTCAACTAGGAGAGAAGAACCATCTAGAGTAATACAAAATGAAATTATAAGTATTATGGCAGATTTATTGCGTGAAAAGCTTTTAAGTCCATTAAAAACCTCAAAATATTACAGCGTTATGGCTGACGAGGTCACAGACACAAGCATGCAAATCAGGAAATTTTGTCCGATTTGTTGATCTTGGTCAAGCTCAGCCGCATATCCATGAAATATTTTTGGACTTTCTCCACCTCGAAAGGGTTACAGGAGAAAACATTGCTGCTGGTATTATTGATCTTCTCAATAAGCATGGTATTGAAGTTGACGTTATGAGAGGACAGTCATATGATGGAGCTTCAGCAATAGCTGGCACAAGAAGAGGGACTCAGGCTTTTATCAAGAAGAAGAATGCACTTGCTTTGTACACTCATTGTTACTCACATGTTTTAAATTTGGCTGTAGCAAAATCATGCTATGTACCTGATATTCGAAATACAATTGATGTCATAAATTACTATTTTAATCTGATTCTTGAGTTAATTTTGTACACTTTTGCTCCAGAAAATAGAGTGCATAAACTGAAAGGTCTATGTAAAACTAGGTGGACAGAAAGGCATGAATGTCTAGAACTATTTCTCTCTCTTTATCAATATATAGTAACATGTATGGATGCCATGTTACATTTTGATGAGTACCCTCAATTGCAAACTCATGTCCAAGACTATAAAAAAACAACCTTACTGATACTCTAGATCTGCCCCTGGATATGTTAAACTGCCTCGGCTCAGCTCAATTTATTACCGCGCTCGACATGACCAGTGGTACTTCCAGGTACACCGGTGGCAGATGAAGACCAACCGAAGACAGCGTTCGTGTCCCCAGTAGGCAAATTCGAGTACATCAGAATGCCATTCGGGCTGAAAGGAGCACCCGCCACGTTTTAGCGATTAGTGGATGTCCTACTAGCTAACACCCAATACTATGCCAGGGCCTATCTGGATAACATTGTGGTCTTTAGTGGCTCCTGGGAAGATCACATGACCCACTTAGACCACATTATGTCTATCCTGGAGGAAGCCGGCCTAACTCTAAAAGGGAAGAAATGCCCGGCATGGCCAGATGCAAGTACCTCAGCCATGTCATCGGCAGGGGCAAGGTCTCACTTAACAATGCCAAGATTGAAGCAGTCCAGCTATTCGCACAACCGAAAACTAAGACCGATGTATGGAGTTTCCTTTTCCTCACCGGCTACTAATGATGGTTTGTCAACGACCATGCAAATATCTCAGCCTCGCTCTCAGACACAACCAGAGCAACAGCGCTCACAAAGGTGAAGTGTTCCGGAGAATGCAATCAGCTCTCACCAGCCGACCAACTAATATGTGCCCCAGAATTGACCAGCCATTTGTATTACAGACAGACGCGTCTGACTGAGGAATAGGCGCTGTCCTGAGCTTTAGAGAAGGGAGTAGACCATCCATGCGCATTCTTTTCGAAAAAGTTACTCCCAAGACAACAAAAGTACTGCATCACCGATAAAGAATGCCTCGCAATTGTGCAAGCCATACAGCACTTTGGGTTTATCTAATCAGCGTCCACAGTAATCACGGACCACTGAGCCCTGGAGTATCTCCATACTAACCGCTCCAATAGCCCCAGGCTGGCCCGCTAGGTACTGCAACTACAGCCCTACAACTTCACGGTCATCTACAGAAGAGGGATCGAGAATGGCAATGCGGACGGGTTATCTCGCCAGGCCTGGAGCACCAATGACACACTGGAAGAAGGGTGGGGGTGTAGCAAGAGCTGGACATAGCAGAAGACTAAAGACATGCAACAGCATGGCCAAGGGAGAATATTGAATATGGAACTGGGTAATTAAACTACACACAGGTGTTGATTAGATAATGTTAGGCAGAGTAGGTAAGGGATGGGCAGCTCCATAAAAAGGGTTGAACCAGCCACATGTTGTCAGATTTGGACTAGACCTTTTGTTGTGAACTGATTAAAATTTCTACTCACTTTTAAGAGAGTTTTTGACTGTTAGATGCTAGGGGAGAGAGAGTAGCTAACATTTGGTGACTGTTAGCTGCTAGGGAGAAGAGACTAGCTAACACTATGACTACTACTACTATTACCCACTTCTACTAATACTTAACACAATATCTTTATTGTTTAATGAATAATATTTAGGGAGATGATGAAAGGTTTGGTGAGTAAGATTACTGAGAGTGAAAAAAGTTTGTCCAAGATGAAATGGAATGTATATAGGTTAAAAGAAGAGAGCTGGGGATGTTTGAATGGTAATGTTTGCTGGTAATGTTGGGGTAAGAGGTAAGATGACATACTGCATCACAGCCCAACTATAAACACCACCATCTCTATGTGTCCCTACTCCATCCCCCCTCTGTTTCTCTGCTCTATACTTCTTCCAGAACCTTTTGCTTCCATTTTCACCTGGTGGACCCTCACTAATCTGAATAACCTGGGACTTCAGCCGTTCTGGATGAGTGATACTATTACTGAGGCACGAATTGCCTTATTCTTTTCAGCATTGCATGGTTGATACTAAATAAAAATCACAATATGCAACATATAATTGGTGATAGGTTGTGGCATGAAATATATATTGAATGGAAATCTGAAGGATAGAAAACCTCCTTCTCTTCCAATCTTTATACTCTTCCCTTCTCTGCTGCATTCCACTTCTGCCAGCTTTGTTTTGTAAGCTCTCAACCCACTGTCCTTTTTCTTTTTGCGTAGAATTGGGAAAATTCTTACCCTATATTGTTCACAGAAGCTTGTAGCTCTTTCTTGTTCCCAAACCAGCATTCTCCCCAGGATTTTTGTAAGAGATATGAGCATGTCATAGGTGGAGTAGCGCACTAAGAAACAATGATGGTTTGTAGTTTTTTGGTCTTGTTATTCACATTAATGTTTACAGGTTTCAGGAGGTACACTGGACTAGACATAATATTGTCACATGTAAAAGAGCTATGAATCAGTACAGCAGATTGCAACAAGAAGTGTATAATACAATTAACTTACATATTCATGAATGCTTATATGCAAAGTTAATAGAAATATTTCATTGATCATGGCTTACAATGATGATTCTAGAAGAAATCGCTTCATAAACATCGAAAGAGCGAGAGGAAAAAATGAATTCGTTATGAAAACATTTAGGCTAAGCTACAGTCTCTCCTAGGCACTGTACCATCTCCCCAAGCTCAAATTAGCCAGCCAGTCACTCTTGACATGCTTCACTAAACTCTGCCTTGTTACAGTCACATGAGGCAAGTCGATCCAGCTTGCTCAGTTGAATGCAGCCTTCATAGGTTTAAGATTATGTTTTTGTTTTGACCATCCTCCAACTCTAACATTTCAGGGAAAATTCTACTTCCAATTCCAGCCCTCCAGTTTTTGTTGAGTTGCTAGGAACACCCATACCTTTTGTCCTCGCTTTGGCAAGTCCAACTCGCAAGATTAGGGTAATTGCAGCTGCAGATTTTTCTCCTGTACAACAGTACGCATTTCCGCCGATAAGCCTTTAATTTTGAAGGGATATCGGCTGATGCATTTAAATGCTGATGGGAGAATATTGCAATCTGATCCAGAATCTTGATTTTCTGGTTGATTGTTAGCTTTTGTGTGCTCTTTTGCAGTCTTTCATCATGACAGCCATTTCACAGTAGCTGCCTATAAAAGTATCCATGTTATTTGAATGCTTATCGGAATGCTTATCGGAAGGGTGTGTTTTGTGCATGTGCAAAAGTGATGGCGATTTGGATTTGCGAGGTTTCTGATTAGGATCCAGATAAGCAAGGGTACTGTATTACTAGCTGAACTATGACTTTGAATCAATATGCTGGATCTTTATTCTGCACTGCTACCATGTACACTCTGCCTTGTTATGGGCACATTATGTAGCTGCTCTCACTGCTACCATGTACACTCTGCCCTGTTATGGGCACATTATGTAGCTGCTCTCACTGCTACCATGAACACTCTGCCCTGTTATGGGCACATTATGTAGCTGCTCTCACTGCTACCATGTACACTCTGTCCTGTTGTGGGCACATTATGTAGCTGCTCTCACTGCTACCATGTACACTCTACCCTGTTATGGGCATATTATCTAGCTGCTCTTGACAATCTTGGCACTCTCCAGACTCCTAACAAGTTTGTACATTCCAGCAATTGCACCAAAGTTTAGTAAGAATTGGGATCCAAACAAATAGCCTTGATGGTTTCACTGAACCAGCCTAACTCCAAAGTGAGTTAGTGCAGACATGATTGATTAGGGGCAGATGTGCATCAGGTTCAAGTGAAAATTGTTTATTCAACACCTAAATTCGAGTTAGAACAATCCAAAATATCAGGAAGCGTGCTACATCCCTATGTAACAATTTTTTAAATGTCAAATATCTAACCCCCCCCCCCCCCCCCCCCCCAAACACAGCTTATTGGAAACTTCTTAACTTCTGAATTGATGCTTTCATGCTTCTAAAAGACTTTCGACATGCCTTGAACCCCTCATTAATTGATTTTACATGCCATTAGCACTAACTTAACATTGGTCAGAATTCAAATTAAACATCTGATTTTTTCCTGCTCATGCCCACCAGACTGCTCTATCTAGTCATTCAACTAGATTTCTGGTTTGTTAGGGCAAGCATTACAGGACTTACAAATGTGTCACTGTAATGGATCCAAAATCTCCTCCCTCCTATAAGTTTTGTTGTGAACAGAGTTATGTGGCAGTTTCTTTCTTTACTGCAATGGAGCTGATGTAAATATAACAAAACACTCACCACAACACAATCCATTTTAAGAGACAAATAAGAGAAATAATAGCAAGAACAGCACTAAACACAAGCACACCTACTGGCTGGCTAGCTAACTAACTGCATTTATGGTGAAGATATGAAAATGGGAGCTGGAGCTTAACCAGTGGCTGGCTAACTAACTAGCTAGCTGGTAAAATGAAGAAGAAAATTCTTTGCCATCAGCATAATAGATTGAATTGATATATTCCTCGTGCAACCAATGACTGCAGGCACATTTAACTCATTAAGCTCAAGCTCCCATTTTCATATCTTCGCCATAAATGCATAAACGCTAACAAAGTTCCCAATCCATAGAGAACGGCAAATACCATCCAGGTTCAGACAGATGGTGTAGGTTTACCGTTAGGAAGCTCCAGATTCAGAGGGTGTACATTAGAAAAGTCGAGGTTCAGAAGGTGTAGTTCGGTAAGGTCCACGTTCAGAGGGTGTAGGCTGGGAAGTCCAGGTACAGCCAGTCCACCTGCATCTACACTAAACGTTGGCATCTTTGTGGGTCTTTTCTTCCCACATGCACTAAACCTTCACTTCACTGTTTTAGACCGGACTAGACTCATCAACTTGACCAGTTAGGTCCATTAGCTTGCAGTAATTCTTTCGGGATTTTTTAATTGTTATCAAGTGCTTAACGATTAGCATCGCACACATGCACACATGAGCAATAGCGTCTCTTGCTCAAGAATTTGGAGAAATCAATAAATCTGAAATTCCATTCTTTGATAAATGATTCTACACAAACCCTTTACCTGCTCTAGACTTCCTCTACATATACCCTTTACCTGCTCTGGACAGTCCATACCCAATCCTCCCAATTACTTACATGAATTATCCAAATTGTTAAATAAGCTGTGGTCCAAGTTTCATAGCAAGTTGTAAGTCTGTCTTGTAAACTGGACCTAGCGACTCCATGCTCAATGGGTGCATGCTGGACAGCACAGCCATCCTTAACTGCTGCATTCGATCACAATGTCTTCTTCCCACCCCAAGGCATTTTAGGGAGGTAAACAGATTTAACTAGCTGAATAAAGTAGCTATTCTGCTAGTTAGTCAGCCAGTTCAATCGAATAGGTGAGTAGCTATATATTCCTCGACCATCATGGCCCTAGTCAGTACAACTTCAAGGTAGCATACTAACCAGAAGCAAATGACATTCAATAGATCAACAACAAACAAGAAGTTCTGTACAATAAATGACGCATATGGAACTTGCAAAGTGGCTTCTCAATGTCAGGAATTGTTCGGGAAAATTACTATAGATTTCGATAAATATTGTGAGCGATGTAATGTATGCTGATAATTGGTGCATGTTGGGCTAATAATTCAGCAATGCCAATAATTGATAAATATTATTTTATTTGGCAGTAAATCGGTTTAGTTTAGAAATCGGCAGACCTTAAAATTGCCAAAAAAACACTGAATTCAGTCACATATCTTAACATAAATACACATACACAACAAACCAGTACATCCATGATGTTTAGACCATGTGGAGTAAACATCCTCTACAGTGTACACTTGTAATATCATCAAGATATACGTTTCTTGGATAGCAGGACCCCCAGGATAATTATAATGGCTACAAGAATGAGCACGGCTGCTACAGCAACTCCACCCAATACACCAACAACCACTGCTCCACTGACTCCTCCGGCACCATCACTGCCAGTACCATTACTGCTGCCACTGCCAGTAGGGGCATCTATGGTAGTGAAAGTTTCAAAACAAATATCGGCAAAATAACAGTAATTAATACAATTTTTCAACAACCTATTAGCAGTTAAATTTTATTTTTTGCTGTTGTTTTGTTTAAATCTGAACTACAGACCCATTCCGCAGAAATAGTCTCAAGATATTTGATCATTAATTTTAACCCTCAAACCCAGAGAGCAATACAATAGGACAAACTCTAGTTCTCACTAGTTCTAGTGTGTGGGAGGAGAGGTGTTCCATGAACTTGGGGTTGTAGTTTTCACAAATTATCAATGCACCACTAATATTATTATACAAGAAGCAGTTGATCTGCTCTAATTGAATAACTCTGCTGTTGACTATTGTCATGTAATCTCATCATCCATGCCCACCTCAATGGGAGGAGCATTACCAATTGCCATAATTAGTGTACCAGATTTAAAAATATATATATTTATTGGTAACATGATTTTGAATTCTATAACTTCATTCAAATTCTTGTCATTTATATAGATACAGTCTCTATAGTTAATAAATCAATCCAATATAACAATAACCTTCTCAATAATCGCTTGAAATTGTAGTCTCTCTATATTTTGACTAGAGGCTCTAGCCTTCTGAGAGTTCATTAAGAATCCAATATAGTTGCCAGTTTCTAAATGGTTCATTTTCCTCAGATTCTTCCCTTATTTAGAAGTAAGTTTATCTTTGAAGTCGATTTATTCACAAAATATTGCCAAGACTATAGTTTCGTAAAGAATATTTCCTGTAATTAATTTTTGTTGTTGTTTCTATAGTTTATATAGGTGTTTCTGTATAGTATATAAATATTGAGTTATTTCTAAACAGTAAATTAGTTGTTTCTATTCAATATAATGTTTATATATATAGCAGTCTAGCAATTGGTCAGCTATGGCAATTTTGAGAAATACTCTCCAACTCATTTCCTCTTCTTGTACACTACACAAATCAGCACATACCCAGTGACCCACCTACTCAATGCTGTTTTCACTTTTATGTTGGCACCTATGATGCCTAAAGGTCATGTCCTGAAAGTGAAACTGTTGAAGTGTGTAACTTTTGAGGTATAACATGACTCTCTGTTAGATGTGAGGCCAAAGCCTGCGTATTACTAATTTTGCTCGAGTGCGTAACCATCAAACCTCCCACTATGTCGAGTTCTTCCCTGGCCCATCTGTTGATATGAAGACGTCGCTTGGAATAAAATTGTATTCCAAAAATGTGTTGTTAGGTATGAGGTCAAGCCGTGTACTATTTCAATGACAAAATCAAGCTCATGTAGTATTATTCAATGACACAATCAAACTAAAACTCATGTAGTGTTATTCGATGATTCAATGTAATTATGCTCTGTTAGTGCTCCCCCAAAACCAAGAGAACCATTATAGTTCATGAGCTAATGCACTGAAATTTGTTTGCCTGAAGAAACTAAGCATTCTACTGATTGAGAGACTGTAGATGAACCTTGCTGAAATACCTTCTGTTTGGTTATCAAGTTAACAAAAGGCTGTAGCTGACCTAGCATGACTACACCCAATAAGATATTGTATGAGCTCATTATACAAAATTAAGTTAGAAAAAATATTCAAAAGCCCTGGAGACCCAGAGGTCTGACTTGGTGTGATCCTCTACCTCACAAATGAAACAAAGCAAATTACGTTTTTTAATTGTCAAAAAAACTAAACTGGACATCATTGGTGTGTATGATTATAAATGGTAAAGGGTCACTAACTGGTTGTGGTCTACAGTTTTGTTTCCTTTCTAAATTAAGAAATATATTTGTGTATTTGTATGATATTACATGAAGTTATCGTCTAGACTAATGAGTTATTAAACTAGTAATACTGTAAACGCTGGTTGTTAAGCCTCTGATTAGGTGGGACTGTACCACAGAAACAAGACTTTTTTGATTTTTCTCTTTCTTTTTTTCTTTCTTTCAAACTATTTTTGTATCTGCCATTAGAGGCATTGGATGCTCCATTCCGAAGTTATGTTGGTTTTTGTCCATGCAATTTCACTTCATATTGATTCAAGAATCGAAGAAAAACCCGAAGAGACGGCCAACTGAAGAGGTAACTTTTGCGTACGCGGACGATGGCTTCCATCTATACCTCGAAGATTATTTTGTATTTTTCAGGAAGCAAATAGCATGCTGAGTCCATTTCCAGCAACTGCGCAGTGGCCCTGAATTCGTTGAACAGCTGCGCACTTCCCTTCAGATCTCGTGAGTAAAAATGTCTTCAAGAGTTCTTGTGCCTTCAGGATTTATAAAGAGACGTCGTTTCCGACGTAAGAAGCTTTCTAAAACTTATCGTGGAGGCCAGAAGTCAGCTCCCAATGGGAATATTTCTTCTGAAGTAGAGGTTCCAACTAGTCCGTTGGTGACTGCTTCTTCTTCGGTCGAAGTTCCAAATAGTCTGTTGGTGGCTGCTTCTGTTCCTTCTCCAGTCGATTCTCCACTCGAAGTTCCAACTCCGGTGGTGACTGCTTCTGGGAAGAAACTGCCACTCGCTCTGCCTTTTCAATCCTCTGCGCGGCCTTCTGGCTCCCAGGATGCCACAGATGAACTTTCTAGCCCTTCTTCTTCTTCTTTTGAGATCAAAAGGCTTCGCTTGATAGACATGGAAAGTCTCCAACAGTCTGTGACAAATCTGGCAGTGTGTGAGGTTTGTGGAACTGGTTTAGTTGTGCAAGAAGACCTTCATTCAAGGAGGGGGTTGTGCACCAAGGTATCCTTGTGCTGTCCAAATTCTTTGTGTTTCGCCAAGGCTGGTGTGTTTTCCGACCCCAGCAAACATGCTAAGTCCTTGAACTCCCGATTTGTCTTGGCAGCGAGGTTGTGTGGCAGAGGACGTACCGGCCATGAGACGCTCTGTGGGGTGATGGGATTGCCTCCCCCAGAATCCTCCAGAGCGTATTCTCAGCATAATGCTAGGATACAGAAAGTCATGCGTGAGGTTAGCATGGAAAGTTTTAGAAGTGCTTCTGCACAGCTGCACAGATTGCAGTGTGCCGAACCAGATGATGTCATCGATGTAACGGTAACCTGTGACGAAACTTGGTCCAGGTGTGGTTTAGTTGGTAAATACGGAGTAGTTGTAGTAATTTCCTGGGAAACTGGCCAAGTTTTGGATGCCATCACTCTTAGTAAGAGTTGTAAGATGTTCAAAGAGAAGGAGGAAACGATGGATACAGATTCGCAGGTATATTTGGACTGGGCCATGACTCGTGTAATGCAAATTACTCTGGCTCCTCTCCTGTAATGGAGGCTGAAGGTGCATCCATCCTCTGGGCTAGCTCCATTTCCCAACACCAGCTGTGGTACATGGTGGTTATCTCTGACGGTGACGCTAAGTCGGTCAAGCGGCTGAATGATAAGAAATCGTATGGGAGTGACATTGAGATCCAGGTTATTACAATATTTATGATGATTTTTATGATGATTACATATATATATTTTTGTGTTTTGGGCACTTTCAGAAGATGGAGTGTGTGGGACACATCCAAAAGTGGCTCGGGAAGAGGCTCCGTGACCTGAAGAAGAAAGTGGTCAAGGATGGCGACGGCCAGGAGTTGAACTTGAAGTGGGGGGGGGGGGGGGCGTTTGACCGATGCCAGAATTCATACACTTCAGGCGTACCATGGTGGAGCTATTCAGAACTTCCCGGGTGATGAGGATGGCATGTACAATGCAATTTGGGCCTGTTTCACCACTGCATCTCCGACGATCATCACAGCAGCAACCATGACTTCTGTCCTCCTGGCCCCGACTCCTGGTGCAAGTATCAGAAGGCAATTTCTAATAATACTTCACCTGCCCAACACAAGCCCATCATACCCTCTGACTTAGGACCATACATCAAGCCAGTTTTTGATGCCCTCTCAAAAAGGGATTTGTTGGAGAAGTGTGTTTTGGGCGCGACTCAGAACCAAAATGAGAGTTTTAACAGCATCATCTGGTCTCGGTGTCCTAAGACTTGCTTCTGTTCCCTGATGACGGTTGAGGTTGCTGTAGCATTAGCTGTCGTCACATTTAATCACAGGATGGAAGGTCTAGCGCCTGTTTTTGAGCGTCTGCTGGGTTCTCCGCCAGAAGCCCTTACCTCGAATTTCCTGACTTTCCAGGATGTTCAAGAGGAAGCATAATGCTGGACAAAAGGCCGAGGAAAAAGCCCAGGGATGGAGAAAGTCGCTCAGATCTGTGTGTGTGGCGTCAGAAGAGGCACAAGTGGCTCTTGAAAGCGTTACTTATGAAGCAGGTGGTTTTTGACTTTCTTTTTTTTTGAGGTGGATGTTATTTATGATTTTCAGGGCATGGGAAGTACAAGAAACTCAAGAACAGATCAAGAGAAATTATAAAGAGTTACATGCGATCCATATGAAACTCAAACATTCCTTAACTTGACCAATGTTTTCTTATTTTTTTAAAAATCTTGTTTTTTTTTGCTGTAACGCTCATAACTTTCCTAGACTACACTAAAATTTTTATTTTATATCTCTTCTAATTCTCTAAGGAATGTAAGAAACAGATGTTTAATTACTACAAGTATTGATAAGATGAAGTATGAGGTTTAGGGGATTTTCCCCATAGCAAACGCGTTGGCTTGCCACTCAGCAACCACGATGGTTATTGATAATCCGTTACTTATATACCTTAGATTTTTCCTTCCTCTTTCAGCTGACCCAAGTGTGGGACTTTCATCTCGAAAATTGGGGCAGTTATGATCGCAGAGCTGATATTGGTCAACTTTTTTTTAGGTATCTTCTAAGAAAATATGTCTGTAGAGACATTCAACATATCATTAGGAAGCACAAAGCATAAGGAACAACCTGGAATTTTTTTTAAATCTGCATAGAGTGTATAAAAAAGTTATGGTGATTTATAAGCCTGTAGTTTTTCTGTGGTACAGTCCCCTTACGTTGTCATGACGGTCTTTATTAGGTATTTTGTTGGGACGCACTGGTATTGATGTCATTGAAAAAAGATCAATTAAGCACAAGCTACACTGCTTAGGCAACGTATTTCAACATACATTGAAATTTTACTAGTATGAGCACGTCTATTATTTTATATAGTTTTCACAATATTTCTTGCTACTAGTTTTCAGGTCCTTTGCCAGTCTTCTACTTTTTCCCACTCACTTCTAATTTCAACATACATTGAAATTTTACTAGTATGAGCACGTCTATTATTTTATATAGTTTTCACAATATTTCTTGCTACTAGTTTTCAGGTCCTTTGCCAGTCTTCTACTTTTTCCCACTCACTTCTAGTAGTGCAGGTAACACCTCCATGGCCTATGAAGTTCCAAAACACTTTCAGACACACAAAACAATATTTAGCTTGTGAAGGATACCAACAGCGAGTGTGTCAAGAATTGTTCTCATCATCGGCTAAAAGAAGGTTTTCACCATGTAAGATGCCCAAATAGTTCTGTAACAAATCTGCTTCTGAGGGTAAAAGTGAAATGCTTGAATGACATCACTAGTTCCTTCTTAGTTGGCCTCGAGAGACTTGCTCCTTTAAAACCTGCCTGGAGAGCCATTTTAGTAAGGCATGAGGTCCTTCTTTGACTAGCTCGCAAGATTAGGTCCTCAGCTGTCTTAAAAAATTATGGAAAGTAACATTCATTTCTGTGAGTGTGTATTATCTAGCAACAGTGCTTAATATGTGCCTACCCTCAGCTAAGCACCCATTTTAATACAGGTTGGGTTTAGAAGTGGGGCAATAAACAACCCGAGTTTTAGGTATACTACTTACTGGTAGTAGATGCTGGTGTTGTCATAGTGATAGTGGCCATTATAGTTATGTTCCCCACAGTGCCATCAGCAAGAACTTCTGATACCAATATCTCATCCACCCTAGATCCCTCAGGCAACTGCACTGTAGCCATGGCAACAACAGCACCAGAGTCAAGAGTCAAATTAGCCAGGAGGTTGTTCATAAAGAAGACGTAGCATCCCATAGCTGAGGTGTGAGTAGCAAAGAAACATGTGATATTGGCAGACAAAGTGCTGGTATCCACGATCACCTGGCACCTCTGTAGGCCTGTAGTATCTGTGATATAACAGGACGAGCAGGAGATAATCACAACGACCATGCATGACAACATGTGCACAGAACATTCTAGAATTATGTGACCTGTAAGCAGTTGAGCGGTAATATTTGAGAAAAGGAAGCACTAGCAAACTCAAGGTAAATAAACTGGAATGATGATTACAATAAAAATACATTCACAATAGCTACAATAAAAATTATGAACAAATGTACACATACAGTAATACAGTTGTCCCTGAATCACCCAGTCCCTCAACTTCTGAAGTAGACCCCACAGCCACCTCCTCTATTATACCATTCTTTGAATATGACTCGGAATCTGATCAGAGCACTGATTCTCTTCCACCATCCCCAAAGCATCCTCGTATTGAGCAGGAGCCTGAGGTATCAGCAGTTAATATAGATGTAGCTTACTTGGCCAAGAGAAGAAGTTCTTTGACCGAACATGAAAAGTACAACTTCTACTGTAACCACTTCACTCCTGATATCGATTACAAGTTTCCACGTGAAGGTGGTCGTTGCTTTCTACATCGGTATTTAAGAAAGTACAGCTGGTCGACTTACAGTTGGCAAAAAAATAGTGGGTACTGTCTTCCTTGTGTGCTCTTTGCTAGGAGCATAGACGTACGGAAACGTAAAGGAGTGTTTGTTGAGACAGCATTTACCAACTTCAAGAAAATGTATGAAGTGTGTGATCTCCATGCAGCTAGAGAGTACCACAAAGATGCCATTGCTGTCTGTGATGCTTTCGTAGAGAGGATGAGTGGTAAGCGAGAGAGTGTGTTAATTCAACTGAGAGAAGGAACAAGAGAAACAATCCAGAACAACAGAAAAAAGCTCTGCTCTATCATAGTCTTGTGTGGTCGGCAGAACATTGCTCTCCGTGGTCATCGTGATAGTCTGATATGGAAAGTGCACAAGCAGCAAGCACAAACCATGGCAACTTTTGTGCTTTGCTCAACTTCTGTATCTCGGCTGGAGACACGATCTTGAGGGATCACCTTCAGAGTGCAGCCAGAAATGCCACATACACATCCCCTGATATTCAGAATCAGTTGATCAGCATACTTGGTGGCCACATTAGTGATGCAATCTAAAGAAAGGTTCGTAACAGTCTTTGCTTCACTTTGACTGCAGATGAGGTCACTGATTGCTCCAACAAGGAAGAACTCTGCATTGTCGTAAGGTATGTTGAGTCTGAAACTGCTTCTATCAGAGAGGATCTCGTTACATTTCTAGAATGTGACAGTGGTATTACTGGCAAAGCATAGGCTGACAAG
Source organism: Cladorhizidae sp. MBARI D1340-BT2 (assembly GCA_028752905.1). Lineage (NCBI taxonomy): Eukaryota > Metazoa > Porifera > Demospongiae > Poecilosclerida > Cladorhizidae > Cladorhizidae sp. MBARI D1340-BT2. The sequence continues at coordinate 2,449,198 of JAQNBH010000006.1, forward strand.
ATGCTTGGTTTTGTTAGAAATCACCTAGATTCATCAAAGATGTATGGTCAGTCCTAACAGAGCTAGCAACATGTCCGGAAAGACAAATGGAGCTGCAGCTAGAATAACTTCTCAGTACCCCCTCGCCCTTTGCACCCATTGTGCTTCTCACTGTTTGAATTTGGCAGTTGTGGCTTCATTCGAAGAAGTGAGCATCCGTAATATGATTGGTGTTGTGAAGCGACTGTCCATCTTCTTTTTTGCACACCCCAAGCTTCAGACGAAGTTGGAATAAGCTATAAAGAACACCCAGCCAGAATTGAACATGGTGAAGCTCAAAGATCTCTCCAGAACAAGATGGATTGCATGGATCAATGCTATTGAGTGTATTAAGAAACTTCACTCCTCCATTGTTGCTTGTTTTGAGAGCATTTCAGCTGAAGGTTCTCACATGTGGTCTCCTGACTCTGTGACAGATGCCAGTACTCTCTTGCTGGCTATAATAACAACAGAATTCATCAGTGCTCTTGTAATTACCAATGAGTGTCTACAGTACCTTAGAGAAGCCTCACAACCAGCCTTCAAGAGGAGACTAAGGACATAGTTCAGGCAGTGTCTGAGATCAAGACTTTGACATCAGCCCTCAAGCAAGTCAGAGAGAATGTTGACTCCTACCACAGTAGATGGCTTGTAACTCTGATCTCTGAAATGTGTAGTGAGGTGGGGACTACACCATCAATGCCCAGGATATGTGGTCGTCAGCAACACAGAGCAAGCATACCCATCTAATCCCTCTGAATACTTTAGAAGAACTATCACAGTTCCAATTTTGGACCATCTTCTTTGCTGAGCTTAACAAGCAGTTTAGTTCACAACAAAAAAAATTGCTTTTCAACGTCTATACTTATACCATCAGTGTTGGTAACAGAAGATCTTGCTAGTGTGGTGATGAAAGTAGGGGAGCTATATGCTGTAGACCTACCAAATGTGTCTTCTCTCAGTGGTGAGATCCACAACTGGTACACCAAGTGGAAATCTGAAGAGAAAGATCATGGTTCAAATTCACTTCCTTCAACTCTCTCCTCAACATTGATCCACATCTCTAGCTTTTACCCTAACATCAAAGCCCTTGTTACTATTCTCTGTACCCTCCCCATAACTTCATGCTCTGCTGAGAGATCTTTCAGTGGGCTTAAACGTATCAAAACTGTCCTTAGTAGCATGAGTAATGAACGTCTCTCAAGTCTGACTCTACTTCACATGCATCAAGCCCATTGACATTGAGGGAGTCATTGATGACTTCTCCAGACGTCATCCCAGGAGAATTCAACTTTCTGACTCCTCTCATTAGCTATCTCTTCATTGTGTTGCTTCATTTTTTCACTGTGGCTAGACAGGGCTTCATTTAGAAAATTGTCCAAGGGAGGCAACTGGAAGAATCTGGATTTTAAGGGGGGGCATGATGGTTAAAGATGTGACAAAGTTTCACAAACGCCATCTGGGGTGTCGGGGTATGCTTGAATGTGTGTGTGTGTGTGTGTGTGTGTATGTGTGCAGGGTTTCATACAGGATTTTGAGTTTTGGGAGGGGAGGGGGAAAACTCCAAAGTTTGGTGTTGACGTGGAGGGGGAGTGTATATCACATAACAACTAGGGGGGTGTGAGCATGCCCACCCCAAAATAGATGCTGTGAGATTGACTCTGACGAATACTGGGGGTACTAGTAGTCAGTTCTAAAAGGGAAGTCTAGACAGCCAGACTCAGTTTTATTTGGGTTATGAAGGGGGGGACGGAATTTCTTACTACTTTGTACGCATTATATTCCTTTATTAATGCACTTTAATATAGATTTGTTAATTAACATTTTTTTTGGGGGGGGAGAAAGCTGGTGTTTGAGATCAAAACTTTTGGCCCCCCCTTTTCTAAAATCCTGGCTACGTCCCTGCAGCTGGTGTATGTTTACAGCACCGGAGTAGCTACAGCTGGTGCGGGTGATTACAGCACCAGAATGCAAGAATAGCTACAGCTGGTACGTGTGATTACAGCACCAGAAGGCAAGAATAGCTACAGCTGTGCATGTGCACCAGAAGGCTAGAATAGCTACAGCTGGTGAGTGTGATTACAGCACCAGAAGGCAAGAATAGCTAGAGCTGGTCTGTGTGATTACAGCACCAGAAGGCAAGAATAGCTACAGCTGGTTTGTGTGATTACAGCACCAGAAGGCAAGAACAGCTACAGCTGGTGCATGTGATTACAGCACCAGAAGGCAAGAATAGCTACAGCTGGTGCGTGTAATTACAGCACCAGAAGGCATGAATAGCTACAGCTGGTTAGTGTGATTACAGCACCAGAAGGCAAGAATAGCTAGAGCTGGTCTGTGTGATTACAGCACCAGAAGGCAAGAATAGCTACAGCTGGTTTGGTGTGATTACAGCACCAGAAGGCAAGAATAGCTACAGCTGGTGCATGTGATTACAGCACCAGAAGCAAGAATAGCTACAGCTGTTGAGTGTGATTACAGCACCAGAGGGCAAGAACAGCTACAGCTGGTGCATGTGATTACAGCACCAGAAGGCAAGAATAGCTACAGCTGGTGCATGTGATGACAGCACCATAAGGCAAGAATACCTACAGCTGGTGCGTGTGATTTTGGAGGTAGACATTAAAAAGTTAAAAGAAAGCATCTTCTGCTAAATGATTGGGTGGAGTGTGAGGATGGGAATTGTGAGGAGGGGGAGGGCAAACCTGTTTGGGAGGTTTCCCATTGTACCTTCTCCTGCCTCCATCTCCATCACTAAACCTTCTCTGCAAACACATACAGGAACTCATTTCACAATTGGATTACACTGGAATTGAAGCCAGCTCGAGTTCCTCATCAATATCAGTGGCGGATCCAGAAAAACCAAAAAGGGGGGGGGGGGGCACAGAAGCTTGAGAATTTAATAGCTGAGTATGTTGAGAATGCTTGTGTATTGTGTTGGATGCTATATAGCTATCTTTAATTAAGGCCAGATCCATTGCAAGAGCATTGAGGACTTTGAATAAAATAAATGTCAACTTCTCAGGGTGGAGAGGTGACCCAAGATTTAGGTGGAGTTAAGTGAACTCAAGGCTCTTCATTGCGACCAATAATACACAGTTGGAACTTACAACTCAAATGAGTCATAGTTTTGTTGCATCTATAATATATCCTTTTCTCTTTCCCTCATGAAGCTACATAATTCCAACTGATATTGATCACTTCATGGCCTTAATCATGTGACTATTAATATTAATGGTGTTTTTGTATAATCAGTGACTATTGTTTCTGGTCTCTCTTTGTTTTGTGAAAATGAAAATACATGTGATTTACATCTTTCATTCCACTCTCAGGGCTCTATCTACTGTGTGTGTGGGGGGGGGGGGCAGCTTCCCACCCTCCGTGTTCTTTATGATACAATATTGGAATGGAATGTACGCTAAAATGAGTCTGCTTTTTTTTACAGTGACAGCATATAGCTTCAGTATATGTGTGTTATTAAAATATATATATATATCTTACAGAATTGAAAAGTGTATTAACAGCACAATATTATGTCAATGTCATGTGTTCTAATGATTCACAAGGGATTGAGAAGTTTCATTCTCCTCGGATATCGAGAAGCATACAGGCAATCACTTTGTCTGAGTCCAGCTTTTAATGTCTTTGTGAACATATAGCATAAGCAGGGAATTCAAACGATCTTGGCCCATAGTAGATCCCCTGTCACTTTTGATTGATTTTAAAGCGGAATTTGCTCGTTCAATACTAGCTGTTGTTACAGGAGTCACTGTTTTCCTCTTCAGATGTATCCCTCCTAATTTTTGGGGGGACAAAACGAAGCAGAGAAGACTGACTATCTCTTGACCGCTTCATTGTAATCTTTGTTGTAAGGTAAAGGGTATCTCCCAACAGCTTCATTGAAATCTTTGTTATAAGGTAAAGGTTATTCAAATTGGAGGCAAACAACTTTACTGGGCGTTATATAGGGTTTTGTGCAAGTTTTGAAGCAATCGCTGGAATCAAGGAGCTGGCTGTTAAGTTGACGGAGTACTAAGGTAAGTAGTGAAAGGGGAGGGGGCGCCCCTTCCGCCCCATTGCTGGATCCGCCATTGAATATCCAAGCAATTTTGTTCTATACTCCACAGCTACCATATTTACCATGGCTAGCACTCTGTACTCCACAGCAAACATATATTATAGCTAGCACTCTGTGCTCCACAGCAACTGTCAGGCTTCGGGCCATTTATAATGTTTGTTCCGATCTTTTCAGAGCAGCCCTGCAAAGAACGAACATTATAAATAGAATCTATAAATAGAGCTAGAACTCATGACCTCAGACTATCAACACATAGGACAATCATGATATCATCTCACACAAGCCCTGTAGGAACGTACAGTTAATTATACTACTCTCACACTGTTATCAACACCATAAGCTGTGAAAGCCTGGCTGCAAGGGTATTTAAACCCCTCTGCAGTCCAGGCTTAGGAAGTCTCATCCTATCTTCATATTCTGCTACTCGACTGTCGTTTTAATATAAGTTACTTAAGATCTAAAACTCTTTTGTCAAGCTTGGGGTTTGCCAGAGAAGTTAGGGAGAGACTCTGGTGGCAGAGAATTACCAAGGTTGGTACATGTTAGGCCTCTTGTGGTTGGAGACTCTAACAGCAACCATGTATGATGGCTAGCACTCTGTGCTCCATAGTAATCATATATTCCTTTCTACTAATTAAACTTACAGAGTGTGAAGTTTGTCTTTGAGGAGCTGACATTGTTGGTGGCGGAGAGAATGACTGCATACTGTCTGTCAACCTTTAGTGTATCTCCTCCCAATGTCAAGGTGACTACACCTCCATCACTCACACTACTAGCATTGAAGTACAGCATGATAGAGTTGTGAGGTAAAGGGTCACCTTGGGAACTAGCCACTTCCATGAGTATCAAGTCATATCTATGGACTTTGAACTCTAGACAGGGGGAGAGGTCCTGTAAACAATGACATGACATTTGGACATTATGAATAGCTACAAAAGACAAATGCTACATGTGTATGCACACCTAGTGCGTGCTCAATAGTGTAGCGCCAAATTTCCATGGAATACTAATTTTATAAGAAATGCCCCTCACAATAGTTTGCAAAGTGCATCTTAAAAGTAAATTGTCATCCCAACCATGATTCACTGATCTTTTATCAAGTTGCCTGCTCTCCCACTTTGGGCATGAGATGCATGCCCTCGGGCACTCTCTCACTCCCACACTACCCAAACAGATCTCTCATCAAATGAAAAGACAAACATCACCTCTCTTTGATAAAAGGAAAAAATTAACTTACAGGACCACATCAACAGTTGACTGAGATTGGTTCATAAACATTACAAAATGATTGCTACACTGCATCCAATCAATTTCTGCTCACATTTTGTAAGGTGACATTTCAACAGCGGCTGCTTGAATCAGGAGAAGATGATGAGATGGTCAGTTCACCAGACTATTAGCTATGTATGGCCAGGATGGCTGTAAGAATATTATCAGCCACGGTGCATACACATGAGAGATGCAGCCTGTCTCATCTCAGCCTTACTACAGCCAGGAGACCGACATTAGCTTTTATTATAACTAGGACTATGTATAGGTATTGCATAAGTATAATGGTGGAGAGAGAATACAGCAAGCTGAGGATCTGTTTGATGCAGACTTGATTAGGTGAGTTAGTTCATTGATAGAGAGCTTCATGGCTTCTAAGATATTTGGGAGCTGCTCCACCCATTCTAACACCTGCAGAAGCTACTAGCCAACCATCACAAGAAGACTGACACCAATGTGATGGACACTGCATTCAATACTTATCAACCAGTGCATGATGGAAAAAATATGGCAAGTTACCGACTGGTTAGCTACGAAGAAATGAATTTGTGGGACTAACTGAAGCTACTGTTTTGGGTTTTAGCTCACGTGCTGGGATTTCAAGACTCTGCTGGTTGTTTCTCCAGCATAACTAATGGCTAACTTAGTGATTCTCTTCGCTTGTTTATAACAGGTCCTGCTATGCAGGAGCCAGAAGTTGAAGCACGATGAAGAGAAGGAAATCTCAATAGAAGCAGTCAAGAGAGGCAATGTCTCTATAAATAAAGCTGTATTGTCTTCAGAGTGTCCTGCACCACATACTTCACCATTCAAATTCTGATACCTGCACGATGAGTAGGAACAAATGCTTTCTGAGCATCTACAGCATATGTAATACAAGTTTCTAAAGTATCCATGGAATAACTTGTAAGCAAGTACTCTCTCTAGTAGAGAGTGTAGCTCATGAGAATGTTGTTCATCATGTTGCTGGTAGTGTAGCTCATGAGAAAGTTGTTCATCATGTTGCTGGTGGCAGATATTTGATGGATGGAGGCAGAGATTTATGCCAGGATTATCTATTCACCATGGTGACACAAGAGCACACACATGCATGGATGTCTCCGGGAAGTAGGCTATTGATCATCATCTCAAGGATACTTTAGAAGACAATAGTTTGTTTGAGAAACCTGCCCACATATACAATATGAATGTGGGTGGTATGGGGAACACACATGGTGGATGCCGCTTGACCTAAACGTCCGATGTCCATTCCTAGGCCAACTGCAAGTGACACTAGCTGTGCTTGTAATTGAGAACATGGAAATAAGGAATGAGGTGTTGAATGGTTCAATGTGCATATCCCCATGGCTGCATGAGGCTGCATTATTGACCATATCTGTTGTCCCATGGCTGCATGAGGCTGCATTATTGACCATATCTGTGGTCCCCATGGCTGCATGAGGCTGCATTATTGACCATATATGTGGTCCCCATAGCTGCATGAGGGTGCATTATTGACAAAATCTGTAGTCCCCATGGCTGCATGAGGCTGCATTATTGACCATATCTGTAGTCCCCATGGCTACATGAGGCTGTATTATTGACCATATCTGTGGTCCCAATGGCTGCATGAGGCTGCATTATTGAAGTCCCCATGGCTACATGAGGCTGCATTATTGACCATATCTGTGGTCCCCATGACTGCACGAGGATGCAGTATTGACCAAATCTGTGGTCCCCATGACTGCATGAGGATCCATATCTGTGGTCCCCATGGCTACATGAGGCGGTATTATTGACCATATCTGTGGCTAGTTACATGAGGCTGTATTATTGACCATATCTGTGGTCCCCATGACTGCATGAGGATGCATTATTGACCATATCTCTGGTCTCCATGGCTGCATGAGGATGCATTATTGACCATATCTGTGGTCTCCATGACTGCATGAGGATGCATTATTGACCATATCTGTGGTCCACATGGCTACATGAGGCTTGTACAGTTGACCATGTGTATATCTTAATAGCTTCATGAAGACTACATTGTTGACCAAGTGTTTGTTCCCATGGCTGCATGAGGCTGCATTATTGACCATCTCTGTGGTCATGGTTACTTGAGAGCACATTGCTGACCATCAGTGGCTAGATGTGGCCTGCATTGTGGAATACAATTGCTATGCCCCTATTGTTGCATTTAGCATGAGTATTCTTTACATATTGACTGCTGATCATTTCTCTACAACCAGTGGCAATATTTTATTGCCAGAATCTCTTGTGTCAATTTTCCGGTGGAATTCGTTGATAATCTGAATAAGAGTTGGTATTGTTAGATAATTAAAAGCACATGTAATCAGGGATTGGTCTTCTATTGCTCATTATTCAGCACTTCATAATTACTCATCGCTGGACATCCCATGCTCACTAGACATATGAGACTTGCTGGACATACTAGGCTTGCTGGAAATGTCTAGGGCCACGGCTAGACTAGGGCTGAGTGACAGTGAGAGACAGTAAGAGACAGTGAGAGACAGTGAGAGACAGTGAGAGACAGTGAGAGACAGTGAGAGACAGTGAGAGACAGTAAGAGACAGTGAGGGACAGTGAGAGACAGTGAGAGACAGTGAGAGACAGTGAGAGACAGTGAGAGACAGTGAGAGACAGTGAGAGACAGTGAGAGACAGTGAGAGACAGTGAGAGACAGTAAGAGACAGTGAGAGACAGTGAGAGACAGTGTGGTTTCAAAGGCTTATACTTCTCTAACTCTCACTGATGATGTCCAGTTTATAATCAGAATTGCAAATAATAGAACACCTTCAAGTAGAAAAAAATTCATAGTGGCCCACCTGCACAGTGTCACGCAAAGCTGTTGGCAGAGTGAAAGTGTGTGTGTGTGTGCTGTGTGTGTGTGTGGTGTGTGTGTGTTAAGAAAGGCATGCAGGATTTTTCTATTAAGATACACAGGTGTGCAATGCATTGTCCGTAACCTCATCTTTCTTCTCCTATATTACAAACTCAAATTTCCTCCAACTATGTAACAAGTGTCAGGTTTTAATTGACATGAACAGCAAGTTAGTTCTAGCTCACTTGCAAGGTGGTGCCTATACCTGGAATGTGATGTTGATGGTGGCCTCAGCATTCAGCAGTGAAGTAGAACTGATGATGTCACTAGAGGTCAGTATATTAGGAGCTGAAACAAATAACATCATTCTGGTGACTTATCTTATACACACTCGCACACAGAGAGATCACACAACACCCTACATATGCAGACAAGTGCACCAAACTCTCACACATAATATGCACACACACTCACACATAACATGCACACTGCTCATACTTGGCACAATAAGTGACTTATTGTCTACACATGTGTCATGCATGTCCATGCATGTCATGACTGTATAAAGACAAAAATATTATACTAAATATATATAAATATATATTAGATCAACTTGTCAAAACCTAAATGCAAAATAATTCACCCATGTAGATTTAAAGCAAAGCAGTGTAAGTTGGTAAAAGTGTGTAGATTTACAGCAAAGCAGTGTAAGTTGGTAAAGTGTGCTTTGTAAATCTTTATTCTCGACAGTGGTAAAGAAGTTATCTTTACTCCAATAAACAAGTGTGTGAGTTGTTTCATTATGTTTTACTGCTAGCAAGAAGTTCCTCGGACAACCCCAACAGGAGACTCACCAATCATAATGTTGTTCTCTACTGTGTTCATTAACACTGGTGCATATTATTCATACATAATTGCGCATAAGTAGTTACCTGGTTTTGTTGAAGGTTTGTGCTACTAACTATTTCACAAAAGCTAACTTCTCGGACAACAAACTAACCACTTCTTTGTAGCGAAAAAGTGCAGATACATGCTGACTCACATTAGCTGACTCGATTTTGGATATTGCACAAATGAGCATGTTTATTGCATCTACAAACTTTTCCTGGGTAATTTACTGCATTGAGAAACAGATTAGTCGCTGCAATGCATTGGGAAACAGATTGGTCGCTGCAATGCATTGAGAAACAGATTAGTTGCTGCAATGCATTGGGAAACAGATTAGTTGCTGCAATGCATTGAGAAACAGATTAGTTGCTGCAATGCATTGGGAAACAGATTAGTCGCTGCAATGCATTGAGAAACAGATTAGTCGCTGCAATGCATTGAGAAACAGATTAGTCGCTGCAATGCATTGAGAAACAGATTAGTTGCTGCAATGCATTGAGAAACAGATTAGTTGCTGCAATGCATTGAGAAACAGATTAGTCGCTGCAATGCATTGGGAAACAGATTAGTCGCTGCAATGCATTGAGAAACAGATTAGTCGCTGCAATGCATTGAGAAACAGATTAGTTGCTGCAATGCATTGAGAAACAGATTAGTCGCTGCAATGCATTGGGAAACAGATTAGTCGCTGCAATGCATTGAGAAACAGATTAGTCGCTGCAATGCATTGGGAAACAGATTGGTCGCTGCAATGCATTGAGAAACAGATTAGTTGCTGCAATGCATTGAGAAACAGATTAGTCGCTGCAATGCATTGAGAAACAGATTAGTTGCTGCGATGCATTGAGAAACAGATTAGTTGCTGCAATGCAATGAGAAACAGATTAGTTGCTGCAATGCATTGAGAAACAGATTAGTTGCTGCAATGCATTGAGAAACAGATTAGTCGCTGCAATGCATTGAGAAACAGATTAGTTGCTGCAATGCATTGAGAAACAGATTAGTCGCTGCAATACATTGAGAAACAGATTAGTCGCTGCAATGCATTGAGAAACAGATTAGTTGCTGCAATGCATTGAGAAACAGATTAGTTGCTGCAATGCATTGAGAAACAGATTAGTTGCTGCAATGCATTGGGAAACAGATTAGTTGCTGCAATGCATTGGGAAACAGATTAGTCGCTGCAATGCATTGAGAAACAGATTAGTCGCTGCAATGCATTGAGAAACAGATTAGTTGCTGCAATGCATTGAGAAACAGATTAGTTGCTGCAATGCATTGAGAAACAGAGAAACAGATTGGTCGCTGCAATGCATTGAGAAACAGATTAGTTGCTGCAATGCATTGGGAAACAGATTAGTCGCTGCAATGCATTGAGAAACAGATTAGTTGCTGCAATGCATTGAGAAACAGATTAGTTGCTGCAATGCATTGAGAAACAGATTAGTCGCTGCAATGCTTGAGAAACAGATTAGTTGCTGCAATGCATTGAAAAACAGATTAGTTGCTGCAATGCATTGAGAAACAGATTGGTCGCTGCAATGCATTGAGAAACAGATTAGTTGCTGCAATGCATTGAGAAACAGATTAGTCGCTGCAATGCATTGGGAAACAGATTGGTCGCTGCAATGCATTGAGAAACAGATTAGTTGCTGCAATGCATTGGGAAACAGATTAGTCGCTGCAATGCATTGAGAAACAGATTAGTTGCTGCAATGCATTGAGAAACAGATTAGTTGCTGCAATGCATTGAGAAACAGATTAGTTGCTGCAATGCATTGGGAAACAGATTAGTCGCTGCAATGCATTGAGAAACAGATTAGTCGCTGCAATGCATTGGGAAACAGATTGGTCGCTGCAATGCATTGAGAAACAGATTAGTCGCTGCAATGCATTGGGAAACGGATTAGTCGCTGCAATGCATTGAGAAACAGATTAGTCGCTGCAATGCATTGAGAAACAGATTAGTTGCTGCAATGCATTGAGAAACAGATTAGTCGCTGCAATGCATTGGGAAACAGATTAGTTGCTGCAATGCATTGAGAAACAGATTAGTTGCTGCAATGCATTGAGAAACAGTTGCTGCAATGCAATGAGAAACAGATTAGTTGCTGCAATGCATTGAGAAACAGATTAGTTGCTGCGATGCATTGAGAAACAGATTAGTCGCTGCAATGCATTGAGAAACAGATTAGTCGCTGCAATGCATTGGGAAACAGATTAGTTGCTGCAATGCATTGGGAAACAGATTAGTCGCTGCAATGCATTGGGAAACTTGCAGTCTTCTGCTAGTGAAATTATAAAGAATGGACCTGTTAAACACAAGCTATATATAAAAGTGTAGGGAAGAGTATATACAGTACATATAATTATGTAAGATCTTTGCGTACCGAATTTCTTGTTGTAAGGGGTGTTTGAGACTGCTGACATATACTTTAGCAAAGGATTCAAGGCATGTTGGAAGCATTTTTGTAGCTGGATTGATCGTTTTGGATATTTAGAAGCTGCCAAAGTAAGTTGTAGCTGAGATATAAATTTGATGCTATTTTAAAATCTGAGGGAGACAAAGGAATACTACTGCAATGTTCTTAACAACACATGCATGCCCACACACATGCCCACACACACATACACATGCACACAGACACACACACATGCCCACACACATACACACACACACGCATGCACACACACACACACATGCACACACACACATACATTCACACACATATGCACACTAAAGCACACACACACATTGACTAGTCAAAAAAAATGAAACAAAAATTTACCACAGACATTTAGGGAACCCTTTCCCTTTTAAAACATGTTCACCAAATATTGTATAAATTTTTTAAAGAAGTATATATAATATTGGTGGGTGCAATTTTAAAAGTTAGAAAGTCCTCTACCTGTTTGTGGTCTGCACTGGTGAATTCTGTTGCTTGCTTTGGTCAAGTGAATCATATAAAAATTAACAATTGAATGCGTCTTCATTTGTGGCTTGTAATGTAATGAGAATAACTTCTCAACATGTTCATATCATCATTATAGTATGAGCTGTAGTTTGGATCATTATAGTATGAGCTGTAGTTTGGATCATTATAGTATGAGCTATAGTTTGGATCATTATAGTATGAGCTGTAGTTTGGATCATTATAGTATGATCTGTAGTTTGGATTATTATAGTATGAACCAGCAGCTTAAAAATGATAAAAACTGTGAAATTTCTCCAAGGACATTCTATCCACTGGACACATACTTGTGTACATCAGAGCCGGTTCATTCATTTAATTCTACTAACAGAAGACTCCAAATTTTCAAATAAATTGTGCAGGAACTATCTGCTTGTATATAATAAACTATTGAGCCGGACTTAGCAACTGCTGCATGTGGTGAAAATGGTCAGTTGGTTCACTATGAAACTTACTCTTGTAACAAGAGTATACAAGACAGTATTGAACCAAACCAGGAAAACTCCACGTGATCCATGTATCTAGGTTTATATATATATATATATATATATATATATAGATATTGCTTTTGGTATTATTTGGTTCTGGATTATCCAAGCAACCCAATTAACATATATATATATATAAATATATGGAGGCACACGATATGTATGTAGACCATAAATATTCTAATATAATAAACATTTATAAGACCTTCACCTTCTAACATTTATAACACTTTCACTTCCTAAATATAATAAACATTTGTACGACCTAATATAATAAACATATATAATACCTTCACCTTCTACTATAGTGAACACCATTTTTATTTGGTATGTATTATGTAGAACATCCTCTAGATATTTTTGGTATATATTGGTAAATTCTTGTTTTATCCCTTTTTTTATCATTTGACAACCAATTTGACAACCAATCCAAAATTAAATAATATATGTATATATATATTGTATTAAGTTATAAGTCTGTGTGTGTGTATATGTGTATGTGGTTATGTGAGTGTGTGTATATGTCACTGTGTGTGTGTATATATACCTGTAGGAGCTAGTCTTGTTGCCGTGAGTTGGTCCTCACTAAGACCAATGCCATTCTTAGCATGAAGGATGAACATGTACAGCAAACACTCCCTCCCATTAGAGGGTGTGGCCAGAAATGCTGATGTCATGTTGACCTCTGTCATTGTGGTCGTCTGTTCTGAGACTAGACTGAGGACAAAGGTCACATCTTCACCCTGATGGATGAAACCTGCATTCCAGGTTAGCATGAAGCCTCTCTCTGCTACCATCACAGTCACGGTAAGGTTGGAGGGCAGAGAAGGAGCACCTGCCGATAAGCATGCATATGTGAAGGGGGCACAACTACACTAGCCTACAACCCTGCACATGTAGGAACACTGTTGTGAATATCTTGAATTGTACCAACAGGACCACAAGTGTAAGTATACTGAATGAAGTCTCTGTAGCTTAATCAATTTGCTCATTAACGTTCCGCATAGATGTTCGAAATTCATCGCAGGAATTCTTGATGAACGCTGGAGCATCAAGCCAAAACATCTTAGGAGTAAATTTAAGTTGATTATTGAGAAAGTCATCACAAGTAAGATGCAGTAGCTTATATATTATGTGAAAAATAACTTTAGTTTATTACGTGATGTGTGTCTGAGGATGTGTGTGCACGCATACAATTGCAACCTAGCTGCATTATGTCCTATGCAGGCTCATGGCCCTGACTATATGAAGATCTATGCAGGCTCGTAGCCCTGCTTGCAGGAACATCTATGCAGGCTCATAGCCCTGACTATATGAAGATCTATGCAGGCTCTTAGCCCTGGTTGCAGGAAGATCTATGCAGGCTTGTAGCCCTGGCTGCAGAAGACCTATGCAGGCTTTTATCCCTAGCTGCATAAGGCCCTATGCAAGCTCATAAACCTGGCTGCATAGGTCCTATGCAGGATCATAGCCTTGGGTGCATGAGGTCCTTTGCAGGTTCATAGACCTGGCTGACTCATGGCCCTGGCTCTACATGAGCCTTCCTCATGCAGGCTCATGTCCTCATGCAGGCTCCTAACCAGCAGAATCCATCATTTGATATTTTTTTCAATCGTATATTAGATGCTTTGACATTAATAGTTGTGTGAGCAGAATGACCTTGAGAACTAAAAGAGTGCTCAGGTTTTCTGCCAGTGTTGGCTTTGAGTTTTGAGAGGATCTGAGTTTCAAGGCTGCGTCAGATCTTTTCTTACCTTATGGAGTATAGAGGGAAGGCTGCATCAGGTACCTTTCCTTTCCTTATGGAGTAACAAGTAGTTAGCTAGACTGTACTTTCTGAACAGGAGCTCAAGGTTACACACTCTGTTTCTCTCTCATACACACACACATATATACATGTGCTCACACATACCACACTCACACACATACACACACACACTCCCATCATCTTTATTGGTGGACAAGGCAATTTACAACCACAGATTATCCAAGAAACTAAATAACCATATAAGTATGAATATCAACATACCTGAATAGTACACAAATCATATAGCAATAATAGAGTCATGCCACACTACCAAATATAGAGAGGGGTTGGGGTGGGGGGAGGGGGGGGGGGGGGTAGTGGTTGGGAGGGGATGGTCAGGTCTGGTGATATAGCTACCCAAATATTCTTAGTATATTCCCCAATAAAAAATTGAAAATGGTACGAGTGGCTAGAGGAAGCTCTAGCGCATGCAACGACCTTTTTGATTAGGCGTTAAAAATTTATTACCTGGTCAAGCGTGCGGGTGGAAAATTGAGGGCGTTGAATTTTTTGGCACTTAGCAATCTGGAGTTATTTTGGCGGAGGTTGCTGCAGGGATTCAGGTTTTTGAGGTCCCTCCACTTAGGGTCTAGTAACTTGCCTATAGCTATACCTATGATTAGTATCAAAAGAGAGCACACAGAGAGACCTATCTTTTGAGCTATATATCAAGTCTATACCATGAAGTTTGCAGAATCTACGGAGCTCTAAAGTTGTAACCACAAGTAAAAAATATAAAAAAGTAAAAAAATACCCATGTCTGTTTGTTGCTTGTTAATGTTGTCAGAGTTTTTAAAATTAACCCCCCAGCCCCCTCTCACACACACATTAGTGCAGTGGCAGGCTACTGTGGAAGTGTGGGTACCCTGGGGCTATTTAGTTTCTATTTTTATTTATTTATTTATTTATTTTTTAGTTTGGTCTGGAGGAGGGAGATGAAGAAGCTACAAGTAAGTAGGTGCTCCATGTTTAAGAGTTAGTTGTCAAATCAGCACTAGCTCCTTGAACCATGATTGTGGGTGAAGTGCAACATTGGCTGACCTCAAATCAGCAGTAGCTCCTTGTAGAGAATAATAGACTTATGTGATATACACTGTAGTATAAGGACCCCTTATCTGTCATGTCATTTCAGTATTGAGTGCTATCATATATGGTCTATAAAAATTGAATTGTAGATACACAAATGGGAGTTGTCCCTATTTATATATGGCAATAACCGAAAATCAATATCAGCCAGCTCGTAAATGAAAACAGCTTAGCTTAGCTATTTTCCTTCTTTGCGTCGTTGACTCCATTATCTCCAATTGGTACCCACCACTGCCTCAAGATGCCGATTATTCGCTGCCCTGCTACTATATGACTGAAGATATTGAGGCTGTCCTGGCTGCAGCCCTCATCACCATTCATGCCACTATCCACAGCCCTGCCTCCACAAATGCGGCTGCTGCAAAGGTGGAGAAAGTGAAGCGACCAATCATCTCTTCTGAGGGGACAAGCGAAGATTGGTCATACTTCAAATCTCGATGGGCAGACTATGTCGGAGATACCAAGGTGTCCAGGATGTACAGGCTAATGCAGCTACTAGAATTCTGCAATGAGCAGCTACGAAAGGATCTCACCCGAACCGCTGGTGGCACACTTACTGGTAAGATAGAGGAGGAGGTCCTAGCAGCCATAAACCTCGCTGTCAGGGAGGAGAACACGATGGTGGGCCAGGGTGACCCTACACAACATGCGACAAGACCACGATGAGCCAATACGTGCCTTTGGCACTCGCCTCTATTGTCAGGATGGAGTGTGTAAGTGTGTAAGTTTGTAACCAAATGCACAAACTGTGAGGAAGACTTGAATTACACTGAAGCCATCCTACGTGATGTGCTGTGCCGTGACCTAACCAACCCTGAGATTCAGCTTGACCTACTGGGCGATAAGAACCAAGACATGACCCTAGAACAAGTCGTCCAGTTCATTGAAGCCAAAGAAGCTGGAAAGCACTCGGATTTATGCCTTCTGGCTTCTGGCCTATCAGGGTGCTCATGCACTCACCAGCAGTTCTTACAGGCATAGAAATGATGAACTGAAGGTCCACCACCAGTACCTACCCTCTCACCAGAAGTACCCAGTAGTTATGGACCAGTGTGAGGTATGCTTGTAGAAAGGAGTGCCCAGCCTAAGGTACGACCTGCAGGCATTGTGGTCACAACAATTATTCCAAGAGTATGTGTAGGAGCAAGGATCCTGCAAAGGTTGAGACACCAGAGGTACATGACGAGCGTGAGGGCGCAGTCTTTGAATCTCTCTGTGTGTGTACTCACCACCCCGGGCCCAATCTGGGATAGGAGATCCATAGCCATCGACCATCACCTCTACAACCACCTCTCCGACACATGTGTGAAGCAGCCCTCCAGACCCCAGCCATTCATCAAGCTCACCATGAATGCATTACGTGAGGACTATGATCATTTTGGCTTCACCGTTAGCCCCACACCTAGATCAACCCTCCTCCATTTGATGGCCGACACAGGCTGCAAGAGCTGCTTAACCAGCATCAAAATCATCAACAGACTTGGCCTAAAAAGGAATGATCTCATCCCTGTGACAATAAAGATGCACGCTGCCAACAACAAAGGCATCACCATCTTAGGTGCTGCCATCTTACGCTTTTCCGGGATAGACAACTTGGGAAACCTGGTAGAGACTCGCCGAATCACATATGTGACCAACAACTCCGATAAACTCTTCCTCAGTAGGGAAGCATGAATCACTCTTGGCATGATCACCAAGAAATTCCCCACTATAGAAGAGACTGCAAACAGCAATACCAATAGCATTGGCGCTGGGCTAACTGTCATGAGAGCTGAGCATTGGCATATATACCCACAGTGACAGTGGCCTCACAACAGATTGTAACTGCCCAAGACGTAGATCACCATCTCCACCCCCAACAAAGCTACCATTTCCTGCAACAGAAGAGAATCACGAGAAACTCCAACAGTACCTGGTTGATTACTACAAGTCAAGCATACTCAACACATGTGAACACTAACCACTCCCACTGGTCCCCCATGAAGCTAATGATCAACCCTGATGCTGAACCTGTAGCCTACCACTCCCCTGTACCAGTCCCAATTCACTGGCAAGATGATATCAAGGCAAGGACTCGACCAAGATGTGAGATAGGGCGTGATAGAGCCAGTCCCTGTTGGTGAGCCAGTGACTTGGTGCCACTGCATGGCCGAGAAAAATGGAAAACCACGACAGACTATTGATTTACCATTGAATGCCCACGCCACCAGAGAGACTCATCACACCCAGTCACCATTTTCACCAAGCACGATCAGTGCCCCAAGGCACGAAAAAGTCTGTTTCGATGCCTGGAATGGGTTTCACAGTGTCACCATCCGAGAGCAAGATTGCCACCTGACCACATTAATCACCGCGTGAGGCAGATATCGATACCGCACTGCACCCCAAGAGAATATTGCCTCAGGTGACGGCTACTCAAGATACTATGATGAGATTGTGTCAAACATACCCAACAAGACCAAATGCATCGACGACACTTTGGGCAGATGACCTGGAAGGATGCTTTCATCAGGCAGTTCAGTGGCTTGACATTTGTGGCAGGAATGTAACCCTAAATAGAAAATTTCTGGTTTGGCCATGACATAGTAGAGTTGGCTGGCTTTGAGATCACCATGGACAGTGTTCGACCCAGCAAGAAATACCTCCAAGCAATTATGGAATTCCCTAAGCCAAAAAACATAACCGATGTCCGTTCATGGTTCGGCCTCATTAACCAAGTGTCATATGAATTCAGCATGGCAGAGAAGATGCTCCCCTTTCGCCAACTACTGAAACCCAGCACCAGCTTCCACTGGGACGATAACCTCAATGACCTATTTGAAGAGTCCAAACTGGTCATAGTATATGCGATCACAGAGGGTGTCCGTATTTTCGACAAATCGAGCAACATGCCTAGTCACCGATTGGTCCAAGACAGGCATTGGGTTCTGGCTATTACAGAAACACTGTGGATGCCCTGGTACTGACCTATCCTGCTACCACACAGGTTGGAAAATTACTCTGGTTGGGAATCATTTTACACACCCTGCTGAGTCACGCTATGCCCCAGTTGAGAGTGAAGCCCTTGCAGTTGCCGATGCTCTAGATAAATCCAAACATTTTGTCCTGGGGTGTGAGGATCTTGTCATCGTAGGTGAACATAAGCCGCTCCTCAAGCTATTTGGAGATAGGTCACTTAATGACATCAGAAACTCTCGGCTCAGAAACCTCAAGGAGAAGACCCTCTGCTACAGATTCCTCATGGTCCACATACCAGGAGAGAAAAATAAAGCTTCCGACACCATATCCCGCCACCTTACCGGCAACCACCAGCCCCTCAAGATGTACCTAGAGGGTGACATTGCAGCTATCAAAGACATTCAGAAACTATCCCACCCATATATCCCCCCCAACTTTATTGCCGGTATACGATGTGCTGAGGAGCCACAAGATGCAATCGAGGACATCGCCCGTGCTACTGCCATATCATCTCTAAGCTCATCCATGTTGCAACCGCCAGCGATGAGGACATGTCACAATTGGTCAAGATCATCGAGGTGGGCATGCCAGAGTTTCGCCATGAGCTACCAGAGCCACTTTGTGATTATCATCAATCCATGAGCATCTCTACACCGCAGACGGCGTTGTGATCTACAAAGACTGTGTTGTGATCCCCTCATCCCTCAGACAAGACTGTTTATCCGCACTCCATGCTGCCCACCAAGGCTTATCTTCAATGACTGCGAGGGCTGAAGGATCCCTGTTTTTGCCTGGCATCACCCCCACCATCAAAGCCCTCAGACACAGCTGTAATCACTGCAACCATATGGCTCCCTCACAACATAGTGCCCCTCCTACCCCAACTTTTTCTCTAGTGTACCCTTTCCAATTTATCTACTCAGACTTCTTCAACTACCTAGTAATCATTTACAGATATTCCAACTGACCGATTGTTGAAAGGACCTCAGGTGGTGCTACCGGGCTAATCGACAGCTTACGAAGGTCATTTGTGACATATGGAATAGCAGATGAAATATCATCTGATGGTGGTCCTGAATTTACCGCTGCACAGACCCATAAATTCCTGAAGAATTGGGGTGTCCACCACCGCCTTTCCTCTGTCGCCTTTGCTCATAGCAACTGTCATGCTGAAATTGCAGAGACAGTAAAAAGACTCATCACCAACAACACCAGACCAAATGGTGAGCTAGATACAGACACCTTCGAGCATGCCATTACAAAAACACAACACCCCAAACAAGGACACTAAACTGTTCCCAGCCAAGTACGTGTTCGGCTGCCCAATCAAAGACTTCATTCCCATACTCCCAGGAAAATACCACCCGCATGACACTTGGCACGATACATTAATTGCAAGAGAAGAGGCCCTGAGGAACTGACACATGCTAGCTACTGAAAGATGGTTAGAGCACATAAAACGACTGCCACCCCTCCCCATTGGAGACCAAGTGAGAATCCAGAACCAAACTGGCCACAACCCAACAAAATAGGACAAGACTGGCTCAGATAGAGGTTCGCCAATTTGACCAATATGTCGTGAAGGTAGATGGCTCTGGCAGAGTGACCCTGCACAACAGGAAATTCCTGCAGAAATATGTCCCAGTCTACACACAGAATCCGAGAATGACCATCAGCGATGACCTCAGCAACAGTGCCCTCAGACTTAGCCATGTCATTAAGTCTCTGCACACAGACAACACAAGTTGCCAACACCTCCTGTGACACACCCCATGATGTCACCAATGCCCATCACCATTCTATCACTTGGCCTGCTGCCCCTCACTACAGGAAGACCCACACTTAATGCTAGGCTCCCCCAACCTATCTTTGACGAGAGCACCCCACCATCACAGACTCGCCCACCGCCAAAACCACTACCCCAGCCACCTCCACCTTCCTTTGCACCACTACACCATTCACCGCCTCTGGAAACCTTACTTAGATACTCTGCACGTGAAAGCAAACCACCCGCATAGCAGACTACTGGGGACTACGACATGTTACGATATATGCTCCCAACCACACAACATTCGATTGCTCCTTGATGAACGACACATGATTGCTACTTGATTTCAGTCCTTGTAAATCCCCAGACAAGATGTACCAAAGACTTGGGCGAGATAGAAATAATAGACTAATATGATATACTATAGTATAATGACTCCTTACCTGTTATGTCATTTCAGTATGAGTGCTATCATTTATGGTCTATGAACATTGAATCGTAGATACACAATACACAAATGGGAGTTGTCCCTATTTATCTACCTTGAACTATTGTGGGTGGAGTGCAATATTGGCTGGCCTCAAATCAGCATTAGCTCTTTGAATCATTGTGGATAGACATGTGCTTATGACCTGTTCCAATGATTTTTAGATCCAAACTGAATAACAGAAGAATCAGGTCTATGATAGTATACGTTAGCCTGAGTAATACTGTATTCCTGAGTAATACTATATTAGTGTTTAAGTTAATTATACTCAAGCTCATGGTTCTTGATGGTCAAAAAATCTCATTCTATTTAGTATTAATAATATGTTGATTGATTTAAAGATGGTGGCTGTTGCAAATACTGTTAATCTAACTTTAAAAATTCTCTAGGGAGAACCCTGCTTAGATATAATTTTGCATTTGCTAAAAAATTTGAATCATTTTTTTAAGATACTGCACACAGGAAACAGCAGATTCAGGTAGCGAGGTTGGGAAGATAGGTAGTAGACTTCCTCACATTCCTTTAGATGTTGTAGGTGGTGTAGTTCTTATTAGGATGCTGTAGGTGGTTAGTTCTTACTTAAGATGCTGTAGGTGGTGTAGTTCTTACTTAAGATGCTGTAGGTGGTGTAGTTCTTACTTAAGATGCTGTAGATGTTGTAAGTGGTGTAGTTCTTACTTAAGATGTTGTAGGTGGTGTAGTTCTTACTTAAGATGTTGTAGGTGGTGCAGTTCTTACTTAAGATGTTGTAGGTGGTGTAGTTCTTACTTAAGATGTTGTAGTTAGTGCAGTTCTTACTTAAGATGTTGTAAGTGGTGTAGTTCTTACTTAAGATATTGTAGGTGGTGTAGTTCTTACTTAAGATGTAGGTGGTTTAGTTCTTACTTTTAGATGCCGTAGGTGGTGTAGTTCTTACTTTTAGATGCTGTAGGTGGTGTAGTTCTTACTTAAGATGTTGTAGGTGGTGTAGTTCTTACTTAAGATGTTGTAGGTGGTGTAGTTCTTACTTTTAGATGCTGTAGGTGGTGTAGTTCTTACTTAAGATGTTGTAGGTGGTGTAGTTCTTACTTAAGATGTTGTAGGTGGTGTAGTTCTTACTTAGCCCTAGCCCTAGCCCTAGCCCTAGCCCTAGCCCTAAGATGTTGTAGGTGGTGTAGTTCTTACTTAAGATGCTCTAGGTGGTGTAGTTCTTACTTAAGATGTTGTAAGTGGTGTAGTTCTTACTTAAGATGTTGAAGGTGGTGTAGTTCTTACTTAAGATATTGTAGGTGGTGTAGTTCTTACTTAAGATGTTGTAGGTGGTGTAGTTCTTACTTAAGATATTGTAGGTGGTGTAGTTCTTACTTAAGATGTTGTAGGTGGTGTAGTTCTTACTTAAGACGTTGTAGGTGGTGCAGTTCTTACTTAAGATGTTGTAGGTGGTGTAGTTCTTACTTAAGATGCTGTAGGTGGTGTAGTTATTACTTAAGATGTTGTAGGTGGTGTAGTTCTTACTTAAGATGGCGTTGGTGGTGTAGTTCTTACTTAAGATGTTGTAAGTGGTGTAGTTCTTACTTAAGATGCTGTAGGTGGTGTAGTTCTTACTTTTAGATGCTGTAGGTGGTGTAGTTCTTACTTAAGATGCTGTAGGTGGTGTAGTTCTTACTTAAGATGTTGTAGGTGGTGTAGTTCTTACTTAAGATGCTGTAGGTGGTGTAGTTCTTACTTAAGATGCTGTAGGTGGTGTAGTTCTTACTTAAGATGTTGTAGGTGGTATAGTTCTTACTTAAGATGTTGTAGGTGATGTAGTTCTTGTAAAAGATGCATGCACATCATTATATGCCTGATGCATGCACATCATTATCTGCCAGATGCATGCCCATCATTATCTGCCTGATGCATGCACATCATTGTCTGCCTGAACTGATTTATCAGATAATGCACTGCAACATCATTCACCAGTTGAGACTTTCAAGGCAGAACGGAATTCTCCATGTCACCTGTGCTCCATACCTCCCAGCAACAAATGGGCTGGCTGAGAGAGCTGTGTCGGATGGCTTAAGGAAACAGCTGGTGCAGACAGGGACGTCAAGCTAGCACGGCTACTTTCAACTGTCAGACTACTCCACATACAACATCTGTCCCAGCAGAATTGTTGATGGGAAGGCGAATCAGGACCCACCTTGACATGTTGCACCAAGACTTGTCGAACAGGATAAACCAGAAGCAAACTCATTATAAATTAGTCCATGACAAACATACCAAACCCAGGGCTTTAGAGAGGTAATACAGTCTACGTACCTGACCTTTCAATAGGCCAGAAGTGGTTGCCTGGCATGATTAGGTCATCAAACATTTAAAGTCGCTCAGCTCAGTGGCTTGACTATGTGCAGGCACATTGACCATATTCTGATTCGCACAAATGAAGTTACTCAAGGAGTACCATAGTTGATGACTGTCTTCTGGATTTTCCCTCGGTGATTACTCCACCAGGTGGAACAACATCGGCCCCTGACATCCTACTCTGCCTCCATCGGAAAGTCCTAATGGAAACATTTTAAGGGGGTCCACTCGCTATCGTCAACCTCCACAGCGATATTCCCCTTGTTCCAATTAAGGGTCAAAGGATGTAGTAATTGAAACAGAAATAACAACTCTCGTTTCTGTTTACTGTTATTTAGTTGTAGCAGTAATTTACACATTTGTGTGTGATTACCTTATATGGTATTGTGTGGTAGTGCCCAGGGGTCAGAGGTCAGTCTGGTTCAGGTGGCCAGGACCTTGGGGCACTGTTTGTAACTAGGAGACTGTATTGTGTAACGTGGTTACATCAGAATCAGGCAGATAATGATGGGCATGCATCAGGCAGATAATGATGGACATATATCAGGCAGATAATGATGGACCAGGGGTGGATCCAGGGGGGGGTTTCTGGGGTCGCAACCCCCCATAACGTTCTAAACACTAGCTCCACCTCCAGTTTCTTTGGTACAGTAGACCCTCACATATCCGAACAGCTTGGGACCAGAGGCTATTCGGATATGCAAAAAGTTCGGATATGCAAAATATTACATTGTACAAGTACATGTACTGTATATCATAAATTTGTTTATTGCTTAAGAAAAGATTGTATTTTTAATTGTTTGAAGTTCATGTATCTCTTTCTAACAGCTAAATCTCTTATTTCCTTTAGAAGCATCAGTGAGGTGGCTGTGGCTTCAGCCTGACATTCATACCAGGTAAGGCATTTATCAAGCATGTCAGCAGCCTGTCCACTTGTGGGACAATGTTTCTCCTCCTCTCCCCCATCATCTTCTGAAGGCACATCCTCCATCCCCGACACTTGACTGATTATTTCTTCATCAGTGTACAATTGATGACCAGGGTCACTCGTATCAGCTTCAATCCAGCCTCTGATATCATCTTCTGAAAGGTTTTGGTCCAATGATTGAGCAAGTTCTTCAATGGCAGGTTCCTCGTTGCTGTCTTGTGGAGGGGAGTCAGGAGGTAGTGTAGAACTGCCCCCCAATAATTTCATCCATGATTTTGCTAGTGTTAATTCCTTAACTTGCTCCCAGGAGTCTGCAGAAGTGTAAAGGACATTCTTGAAATCTATCGTCTTGACAAATGAGACCATAGAATGTCCATCCCCATCCAGAAGAAGCAACTTCCTTAGTAAGGCTCTTTTGTAGTGTCGTTTCAGGGTTACAAGCACTCCTTGGTCCATTGGCTGGATGAGTGATGTTGTATTGGGTGGTAAGTAGAGAGCAGTGATACTTTTATCACTGCTCTCCAGAACATCAGTAGAAGGATGAGAGGGTGCATTGTCCAACAGAAGAAGGGCCTTTCCAGGTAAGTTTCTGCTACTTAAATACCTTTTTACTGATGGAACAAACTCACCATGAAACCAATCAGTGAAAATAGCTGTGTTCATCCATGCACTCTTCTGTGCATAATATTTGGCTGGAAGAGCACCTCTATTTACATTTTTGAAACACCTGGAATTAGCTGATTTTCCAATGAGCAATAAGGGCAGCTTGTGTTTTCCGTGCAGCTGAGAGGGTAGACCTTTTTCTCAGAAATTTTAACCAACCAGAAGATACAAGGCTATTGAAACAGAGCAACCAACAAGCTGAAGAGAACAGGCATGTTCTCCAGCAGATAGTTTTGGCTGTAGAGTTTTTGGCACTATCATTCAGAGGCCACTCTGACTACAGAGTGGATTTCTCAGATGAAGATCTCAACAGGGGCAATTTTGTAGCCACACTTCAGCTTTTGGCTAAGACAGATAAGCTCCTACACAAACACCTTCTCTCAGCTAAAAGGAACGCGAAGTATACCAGCAAGACCATTCAAAATGAGAGTTATTCACATATATGCATCTAAATAAAGAGCATATAACTGAACAGCTCTGAGAATTGCTTTCACCATCATTGCTGATGAAGCCACAGATCCTCATTCTAATCAAGAGATTCTTTCTGTGTGCTTCAGATCTGTCCTCCCCCACTGATCCTCATATCAAGGTGTGCCTGATTAGCTTTGTCTACTTGGACCGAGCCAATGCTTCATCCATTTCAAGAAAGATTCTTGAAACAGTTTCTAGTCCTTCAGTTTCTTTAGATCCCTGTAGAATTAGAGGGCAAGCTTATGTGTGATGTCATCTGGCATTGCAGGAGTTCAATCTAAAGTCAAGGAGGTCAGCCCACTAGCTCTGTACACACACTGCTACTCACACTGCCTTAATCTTTCAATTGCCAGAGCATGTCTTGTTCAGGAAGTACGAAACTTGATTTT
This sequence comes from Cladorhizidae sp. MBARI D1340-BT2, assembly GCA_028752905.1. Lineage (NCBI taxonomy): Eukaryota > Metazoa > Porifera > Demospongiae > Poecilosclerida > Cladorhizidae > Cladorhizidae sp. MBARI D1340-BT2. The sequence continues at coordinate 2,474,611 of JAQNBH010000006.1, forward strand.
AGTTATAAATGAACACCTCTTTTTAGCTCACAGCCAAAACATTTTTGAACTTACAGTCAATGAATTCTTGCCTTCTTCAAAAGCAAGAAAGCTTCCAGGAATGTGTAAGACAAGATGGGTGGAGAGACATACATGCTTTGAAGTGTTTCTTGAAATGTATGAGCCACTTATCACTTTCTTAGATGCCATTTTGTGTCCTACTGATTACCCAAATTTAGGCTCATCAGATGGGAGCTGAAATTGGGATACAGAGACAAGAGTGAAAGCACAAGGTCTGAAAGCTGCTCTCTCTTCTTTTTAAACTCTTGCTGTTTTTATAATCACCAAGAATGTTCTTGATGAAGTAAAAATACTTGCTTCAAAACTTCAGAAGCAGGATCAAGATATATATGATGCCTATAACAAAGTTACTGAAGCAATTGAATGCTTGAAAACCCTCAGAAAGACTATTGACACTGTTTTTAGCTTGTGGTATTGTGAGGTACTTGAACTGGCTGAGTCTAGAGTCCCTGTATATATAAGAGTAGTGCCATGACCTTTGACCGGAAGTAATACGGCAGCCATTTTGGACCCAAAATAGAGCCAGCTGTAATAGTCAAATAGCGTGAATGCCGTCCTGTAGTGCAGTTGGGTGCACTAACCGTGCAGAGAGAGGAGTTAGACTGTTTCGCTTCCCGGCAGATGCTAACAGAAGGAAAATTTGGGAACAAAAAGTCAGCCGTGTTGGTTGGATCCCGACTCAGCAGAGTAGACTGTGCGAGGTGTGTTTAATACAGCTTTATAATTATATAGCTAGCTAATTATTAACTTAACAACAATTTGGATTAACAACAATTTGGAGGCAGTAAATGGCAGCTTGATCAGATATATACACTTGAAAACAGAAGTGAATATCATTGAGGGACATTACTGGGGGTTGTAGCTAAATCTGTTGAGTTTGAGAGCATGGACAAATGAAGTGAAATGAGCAGGGAGAAGTCAGGGGGATTAAAATTGGTGGGATATTTGATGGTGTTTCTATTTTGAGCTAGCTAGAGTTTTTTTCTTCTTTTTTTTTCAGGAACACTTTGATGAACAACAGTTTGAGAATAAGAGGGCAGATGGGATACGGAAATTGAAATCAACAGCTGTTCCAACCATCTTCATCCATCGCACAGCTGCAAAGCTAAGAAAGCCTCCCATGAAACGGAAGCTGTCCTACACTGAAGATGAAGTCTCTACTGTATTGTCAGACCATGCCGCTTCATCAAGTTCATGCAGTCAAAGTGTGCTTGGTAAGTTATAAATGTTATGTTCCGAATACATTATCTCCTGTCTTATATCTATATGTTCATCTTCATAGATACATGTTGTGGGGAGGAAAGTTCCATGGAAGATCTAGATCAAGTGCATGTTCCAGATTTACAAGGAGGAATCGATAAAATGAAGATGGAACTGCTACAGGCCAAGAAGAAAATAAAACAATTGGAAAAGGCCAAAAGTAGACAAGAAGCAAAGTTCGCTGGACTATTCAGATCAGACCAGCTGGAATGTTTGGATCGAGGTGGCATGAGAGGAATAGAGTGGTCTTCTCCTACAGTGAAGAAGGCGTTACAAAAATTGTTTGTTTGTGGAACGCCAGGTTATAAGTTATTGCTACAAGAAGGATTCCCCCTACCGTCCATCAGAACTCTTCAAAGAAGGATGCAGACAATTCCCTTTCAACCAGGTGTATTGAAACATGTATTTCAATATTTGACTATCAAGATTGAAGGCATGCGAGAAGAGGAAAAGGTGTGTTGTCTGACGCTCGATGAAATGAGCATTACGCAGTGCTTGGAATTCGATGTTGAAAGTGGTAGTCTTATCGGGGAAGTCACACTTCCACATCATGATGGAACTGCTACCCATGCATTGGTTTTTATGCTGGGTGGCATCATCACTAGGTGGAAACAAGCAGTGGCTTATCATATTACTGGAAATTCTACCAACGGAGCTGTCATAAAGGAAATAATATTAGACATTTTGAAGGAGGCACACGGCATAGGTCTTAATGTGAAAGTTGTGACGAGTGATATGGGTGCTTCAAACAGAGCCATGTGGCGAAGTTTTGGTGTCGGATGTGATCGCACAAGATGTATCAACAAGGTTGAACACCCACTAGTGGCAGGAAAATATCTTTATTTCATGGCAGATGTGCCCCATTTTATGAAGAACATTAAAGCCTCATTTACAAACCATGACACTGTTACTCTCTCTGCTGACACTGTTGAAAAGCACAATCTTGACACACCAATGCTGCGAAAAGACCATTTTATTCAGCTTGTTGAGTTTCAAGAGAATTTACCCTTAAAGCTGGCCCCAAAACCCAAAAATCACAGAATAGGCCAAGAATTTTAACAAAATGAAAGTGTCAAACGCCACAAGTGTTATTAGTCATGATGTCAGCTGTGCTCTGAAATATATGGTGGAAGAAGAAGGCAAGAGTCCTGATTTATTGACAACGGCTTGGTTAACAGAGGTTCTAAGCCACTGGTTTGCACTCATGACTAGCAGAAGTCTACTCACTGCTCTGAGTCTAATGAACCCTGTCAAGTTTAGTGAGGCCATTAACTTCCTTCAGGGTGTTGTTGAAATTTTTCGAGGTCTTCGTGTAGGTAAGAGAGGTGAATGGAAACCCATTCAAACAGGTCGTATCTTGTCTACTATTTCTGTCATTGATATAGCTAAGGAGTTTTTAGTGGACGGATTTGTTTGTTTTCTCACATCTAGACTTGGACAAGATTGTCTGGAAAACCTATTTTCTCTCAGCAGAGTCAGAAAGCCAATTCCTTCACCTCTTGAGTTTCGTTATGCCCTCAAACATGTGTCTGTTGCACAACTCTTGACATTACCTTGCTCTGGAAATTACCAGAAAGATGATGGGGAATACCTTGCAGATTTTATTGGACAGCCAGTAAAAATGCCTGCTGAACCGGAAACAGCAGAATGTCCAATCTTTTCAGACTGCACTTCTCCTGATGATCTTTCACAGGCTGAGCGCTGAGCTCAACAGTTTGTACAATGTTGCTAGATATTGTGTAAAAAGTGTACACACATGCGAGAAAACCTGTGAGCTCTGTATAAAGAAGGCACTCAAAGAATCCAGTGATGCCAACCACCCAGCTTCAGCTCTAACTCTGTTGAAGGAATATCAAGTAGGGTGTCTCACCCATGTATCATCTGATGTATTTGATATGTTTATGCAGGTTGAAATGATATTTCGCTCCATGGAGAAGGAATTATTGGTTGTGCATAATGTGAAGAAAATGCTTTTGGAAAAGGCCGAGTTTCAAGTGGCAAACATTCACCTGCCAAATTGCCATAAATTAAAACAAAACTTTTGTCCAAATTTATCAACACCAGGTTACATTTTTACTGCAAAAAGAAGAACATGGCACGTATACAAGGAAGCAAGCTCTGGTGTGAGATGAGCAGTAAAAGTATGGCCATGAGAAAACTTGTGGAAAATATGGCTTAACTTGTTTGTGTTTTTTCCCCCCTCAATTCTTTAAATCAAATTGCTGTATATATGATGAAAAACCAACTATTATTTATTACACATAATAGTGAAATATAACAAGATCAAATAATGGCCCTAGATCTACAAGGTCCCATGAGAAGTCAAGTCTCAGTGCTTGGCAAGGGCACTAATAAAATGGTGTTAGAGCAGAGCTATCAAATGTCTGTTGTTTGGCCATTCCAGTTGATCCTTAGCATAGAAAATTGCTTGTGAACAAGTTATTGCTAGCTTCCCAGCGTCTAATACAATAATGTAATTTTACTGAGTTGCTGCTTCCATACAGAATGTCACTTCTCTCTCAAAGAAAAACAATGAAACAGAAGTCTAGCACGCACCGTCAATTTTTTGGGTCCAAAATGGCGGCCGCCGCTCAGTTGGCACTACTCTTATATATACAGGGACTCTAGCTGAGTCAATTGGTGTGAGTGAGAGTGTTCCAAGAAAGACAAGCATTCAACGGAATCGAAGCAACACTCCAAGTCAATCAGCAAAAGAGCATTACAAGAAAGTCATTGCTATACCAGTGCTGGATTCATTCATTAACCAGTTGGAGGAAAGATTTCAAGGTGAGGGAAAACAAAGTCATATGCTTTTGTGCCTTGTGCCTTCAGTGCTCAACTGCAATCCGAGTGTTCAACTATCACAACATATAGATGACCTTCTGTACTGGGAACAAGATCTTCCATGTTCCTTGTCTCTCAAAAGTGAACTAAGAAGATGGCAATCATTGTGGGAGCATAAGCGAGACAAAGATGAGGCTACCATCCCCAACAATCTTCTCCTAGCTCTTAGCTCTTGTGACTCTGATACTTTCCCAAACATTCATTGCTTACTAGTCATTGCTTGCACTCTGCCTATCACCAGTGCTGAAGCGATCATTTAGTTTACTCAGGAGGATAAAGACATATACAAGGTCGACTTTGACTGAACAACACTTTTCTGATCTTGCTGTAATTAGCCATGAACTATGGAGTGAGAGTGTCAGTTGATGATATCTGCCATGCTTTTGTGCAGTGTCACCCGAGAAGGCTCTTTCAAGCTTCACTATTTATTGACTGAAAATAGTTTCCTGTTTATCTTTAGTTGCTGGCTGATAAATATTCTTATTCATTACACAGTACATGTGCATGGGCTAGTTCTCCACCCCAGCACCCCCCCCCCCCCCCTGTACCTTTCTAAAATTCCTGGATCCACCCCAGCATTTTCCTTAGGTTGTTAGGCAGGCAGCCAGGACCATAGCCCGGAATAAGTAAGGGGGTTTCCTGAGCACTTGCACTATTACTCATAATTCTTTTTAAGGATACCATGTTCAATTTTACATTTCTTGTTATAATAATGTTGGTGATGTATGTCTTGTTATATAATTGCCAAGAGAAATGCAGGACGGTGCTTTCTTGCAAAATGATTAATGATCTGATCATGATTCAGGAAAGAAAGGATTTCCGGGCAACATGTAAACCCCTGTCGCTATGGCCGTGAGTAGTTCATCAACCCCCTCCAATCTAAAATTCCTGGATCCACCCCTGTGTGCATGCTGTGAGTTTGAGTGAAGTCTGACGTACCACACCGTCTCAAGACATACCTTGGTCCAAGGAAAGACTGAGTGGGTTAGTCCTCACGCACATGAATGCAAATTGATCTTGATAAAGTTTTCAATTTTTTCCAAAAACATCTTCACAGGATAAGCATGGAAAATACTTTACATGGATATTATCATCTCATTTCGATGTAGAGCAGTATATGGGGCTATCCATAAAGACTTCTTCCGGTGAAATTGTAGTATATTCAGTAATTGTCCACATTTATTTATCTGCTCCTGATCAAGCTCCTGATCAAGTACCCCACAAATATAAATTGCAGTATAATATTGGTAAATATATATTCTAAATGGTAAAGGGTCATCCAATGAGCTTATATACAAAAGCACACTCAATAATTTTTGGTTTCTCCTACCTCCCCTAACAGTATATTTGTCTTGTTATTGTTATTAGAGAGATGTTTGAGCATCATCTCCAGAACATATTTAAAAAATAAACACATTTAATCTGTTGTTTTGTTATTGTTTTTTTTTGTTATTTTGTTATCATAGCACGCCACTTGGTAAAAGTCAGTTACAGCTTTCCTCTAAGACAGCTTTCCTCTAAGACTTAACAACATACCTCCAGAACTAACTATGCCACCTTCTTTTAAATATTTCCTATTGTGGGTACAAGAAATTTAGTATCTAAACACTTAACAAAGGTAAACAACTAAAGGGGAGAGAATACTCAACAAGGGCAAACAACTGAAGGGCAGAGAATACTGAATGAGGGCATGCACGGAGAGAGAATACTCGATGAAGCAAACACAACTCTAAGGCAGACAATACTCAATGAGGGCAAACAAAACTGGAGGGGAGAGAATACTCAATGAGGGCAAACAAAACTGGAGGGGAGAGAATACTCAATGAGGGCAAACAAAACTGGAGGGGAGAGAATACTCGATGAGGCCAAACACAACTGGACGAGAGAGAATACTCAATGAGGCCAAACACAACTGGAGGAGAGAAAATACTCAATTAGGCAAACACAACTGGAAGAGAGAGAATACTCGATGAGGCCAAACACAACTGGACGAGAGAGAATACTCAATGAGGCCAAACACAACTGGAGGAGAGAAAATACTCAATTAGGCAAACACAACTGGAAGAGAGAGAATACTCGATGAGGCTGGAAGAGAGAGAATACTAGTGGGACAATAAAAGATTTACAACAAATAATAACTTCACATCTACTTAATAACTCGCCATAGCTTCACTTAGTAACTCACAATAGCTAGCTGTGCATGCTGTAACTCACCATAGCTTGTGAAATAAACAACTTCACTTATGTTCTTTATACCAACAAATTCTGTATCCTCTACAAGACAAGATAGAAAGGTGTTATTGTTCAGAGGTCCTGCACGGATGGTGACTGTGGACATATTGGGCTGAGCTGGGGGCACAAAGATTCCTGCTTGTAAAAAGTTCTCAACAATATTAGGAAAGATTTGAACACCATTAATGGACCAAAGAATGGAGCCTATAGCTATGCAAGTGAAGGTCACATTTGTCCCTAAGGCAGCCACCATGGACTTGGGGCTCTGGATAATCAGTCCTGTGGAAACCAACAAAAACATTAATGAAACAACAATAACAACACTCCATTGGCAACCAGAATGAGCAATCCTACTAACCTTCCTGGGCGTGCAGGGTGTAGATAAAGACTTGCAGCACTAGCAACCAACAGGCAGAAGGACGCAACATCTTTAGGTTTCCGAGTCTGCGCTGTTCTCAACACCCTGGTTTATAGTTTCTGGTTCTCCCCGCATCAAGACCTCACCGAATTAGATGTTGGGGGGGCTGAAAACTAAAAAATGGAACCGGTGTCATAACGGATAACGTCCCCTTTCGGTATACGTCCTAGGGACGTAATATTTCGTCCGCTAGGACGTTAACCGATGAGCATAAGCGTCCGGGGGCGAGGAATTACGTCCCAGCAGACAAATTTTTGTTGTAAAGATGGCAGAACTCTAAAGTATTTGAATTTATTCATTCTGGAAACTATCCTATAGATAGCACACACAACTATAAAAGAAGCTTGAGAAGAAAGGCAAATAACTTCAATGTCCATGAAGGTCGGTTATATTATATTATCGGTAACCAAGAGAAAAGGCTTGTGGTAGAAACTGCGGAAAGCAGAGGCTATTGAAAGCAATACCTGAAGATGGACACCTAGCTAACTGTAACATAGCTATATCCTGTATAATTTTCATAATTGTAATTTTAACATAATTCTATTGTCTTCATATTATATACTAGTCAATTTGTAATAATTTTAGCTGTGCAGTCAAAAGGACCTCTGAAGAGAAGTGGTAAGCAGTAGCCAACCTACACAAAAAAGTCTGAATGCCATTACATAACAATTTTCCTTCATAGAATTGGTAAAGGGATTGAGGAACAAACTGCCATCACAGAAGCATGCGAGGTCAGGAGAGACTGCCACTTCACCCAGCCCAGGAAAAGAAGCAAGACCCTAACATTTTCAAAAAGCATTAGGGAAGACCTCAAGAGAGAGAAACAGCTCACTGATGAACATGTGAACCTTGCGCAAAGAATCCCCCAAAGAGCAATTTCCATCCCTGGGTGGTTTGCAAAATTGTCTTTTTTCACAGAATTATGGATTTGTCAAAACCAAGAATCCATACAGATACATTATGTGGATGGAAACCACTGGTGTGTTACATCATCGAAGGGAGATCAAGTCAGGATCTATGACAGCCATATGACTGGCCATCTTAGCTCTTCATTGAGTCACCAAATTGCCCAAATATACCGTCCCTTGGTAGACACTGGTAACGACGATGAAGATCCTGAGATGATTGTCTTTATGGTCGATGTGCAACAGCAAAGTTATTATATTATTACACTTATATGGATGCAAATGAAAGTCTATTCAATTTGCATATTATATGGATATATCTACACTTATAATGGATGCAAATGAAAGTCTATTGGCACTGAAAATGAAAGTCTTGCTGGGCGGACGCTATTCGATAGGGTAGGACGCTTTCCAACGGGCATTTACTTTATCTGTATACGTCCCGCGGACGCTTTTTCTAAATAATAACGTCCGGGTAGGACGTAAATCTACTAGGACGCAATTCGATATGACACCGGTGTCGTGACGCATGACGATGAGAAGTTTTATGTTATTAAAGTGGAGCTTTGATAAACTGTAGAAACGTTGTAGCTAAATCGTTTGTTGAATTCATGGTTCATTCTAGTTGTTTGTGGGAAATTTCGCTGAAAATAACACGGAGAAAAGTTCAGCGATGAGTATGACACCAGTTGCAACCAGTTGCAACCAACGATGTTGGCTTGATTAGACATTCTTTACCATCTTACATTTGCATTATCTCCGTCACTCACAAGACAATGATAAAATATCTGCCTAAGATTTACTCCTCAGCAGACCTGGCATCTCCAACTGCAATTGGAAGAAGTCAAGGCCGCTCATACAAGACAAGTGCATATCTTTCTGCACCTCTGTGCTAGAATCAGTGTCAAAAGAACCTTCTAACTGAGCTAGTCTTGATGAAAGGATATGTGAATCTCTACTACTGAAATTGCAAGAGTTTGTGGGATGAAAACACCAGCACCTTAGCTGTGCAGTCTAAGTTCAAAGACATCATTGAGTTAGAACCGCAGCCCCAAACTTGGAACCCCAGTCCCAAACTTGGAACAGGGGTGAGCTCTGCTCTCTGCCTGCCCCCACAGTTCTACATATTCTGAATAATTTCTCAATATCTTTGGAGCTTTGGGGCAAGGCAGACTGACTGACCAGGTGGCATGACTCAACCAATTTATTTCGGGCTTGAAATTACACCTTGGGGAGAGAGTGGTTTATGCTGACCTATCGGGCATGCTAGCTGGTGAAACTCCACCAGCAACAGTGCCACGCAGTATCTCTTCTATTACTGACAGACAAACAGTCACCATCTCCCAAGATGAGATTTCAATCCTAGATCTGACTGTATGCTACAATTCATGACTGCTGCTAGGAAGAGGAAGAAAGAAAAGTGTGCTTCCATCATTTCAGACTTGAAGGTAGAGGTTTGTTGGTGATGATAGTGACACTCAAGATCTGTTTGGTCGGTCACTCCACTAAGCCAACACCAAGAACTTTCCTTCCTTACCTCCCAATTTCAAGTTTGAAGAAGATCTAGCTGAGAGCTTGGAAAACATCACACAGAATTTTCCATGCAAGAAGTCATGTCATGGTGAAAGTCAATTCCGTTTTATGCTCCTGCTTATTTATTATTATTGGTTTTTGTTGTTTTATTATATTTGGAGGGCAAAGTGCAGCAACTCCCTAGGGATTCCTCCCTCTTCTTGGTATTAATGTAAATAATTATTGTCTCTGGACAGTCAAGTCCTCCTATCTGATGTTTTGGTGGTCATCTAGTGTCTAAGTGTAGCTATGGTGCTGCATGAATTGTACGGTCATTTTCAGCAGACAACAATTTAAGCATTCATGCTTAAGTGCCAATGTTGTCTCAACAGATATACTTCGGTCCTCATCAGGTCATGACAGAGAAATAAAATATTGAATATGCTTTTCCCAGATCATTAGTAGCTAACTGAACCAGAGCGAAGATTGTTGCCAAGCTTTGCAATGTGCCTTTATACTTTGACCTAAGGTGAACAAGAAATTATCAATCCCACAGTCCTCACATGAGGCACATGAACTTCTGGAGCGAGTCCACAAACCTCATGGAGTGATTAACTGTGGAATGTCTGGCGATTTGTGGCAAACTTGAAACTTCTACACATTCATCAAAACATATACCGCCATCAGCGATATGGATCTGGACATGGAAAAGGAAGCGCACCTGGACAGGGAGAGGGCTGCACATATAATGCTGCCATCAGCCATATCTTCCTGGACAGAGACAGGGCAGCACATAAAATGCCATATGCACCTGGACAGGGAGAGGGCTGCACATATAATGCTGCCATGCACCTGGACAGGGAGAGGGCCGCACATATAATGCTACCATCAGCCATATGCACCTGCACAGGGACAGGGCTGCACATATAATGCTGCCATCAGCCATATGCACCTGGACAGGGAGAGGGCTACACATATAATGCTACCATCAGCCATATGCACCTGGACAGAGACAGGGCTGCACATATAATGCTACCATCAGCCATATGCACCTGGACAGAGACAGGGCTGCACATATAATGCTACCATCAGCCATATGCACCTGGACAGGGAGAGGGCTGCACATATAATGCTACCATCAGCCATATGTACCTGGACAGAGACAGGGCTGCACATATAATGCTACCATCAGCCATATGCACCTGGACAGGGAGAGGGCTGCACATATAATGCTACCATCAGCCATATGCACCTGGACAGGGAGAGGGCTGCACATATAATGCTGCCATCAGCCATAAGTACCTGGACAGGGAGAGGGCTGCACATATAATGCTACCATCAGCCATATGCACCTAGACAGGGAGAGGGCTGCACATATAATGCTCCCATCAGCCATATGCACCAGGACGGGGAGAGGGCTACACATATAATGCTGCCATCAGCCATATGCACCTAGACAGGGAGAGGGCTGCACATATAATGCTCCCATCAGCCATATGCACCAGGACGGGGAGAGGGCTACACATATAATGCTGCCATCAGCCATATGCACCTAGACAGGGAGAGGGCTGCACATATAATGCTACCATCAGCCATATGCACCTGGACAGGGAGAGGACTGCACATATAATGCTCCCATCAGCCATATGCACCTGGACGGGGAGAGGGCTGCACATATAATGCTACCATCAGCCATATGCACCTGGACAGAGACAGGGCTGCACATATAATGCTACCATCAGCCATATGCACCTGGACAGGAGAGGGCTGCACATATAATGCTGCCATCAGCCATATGTACCTGGACAGGGACAGGGCTACACATATAATGCTACCATCAGCCATATGCACCTGGACAGGGAGAGGGTTGCACATATAATGCTACCATCAGCCATATGCACCTGGACAGGGAGAGGGCTGCACATATAATGCTACCATCAGCCATATGCACCTGGACAGGGAGAGGGCTGCACATATAATGCTGCCATCAGCCATATGCACCTGGTCAGGGACAGCGCTACACATATAATGCTGCCATCAGCCATATGCACCTGGACAGGGAGAGGGCTGCACATATAATGCTGCCATCAGCCATATGCACCTGGACAGGGACAGGGCTGCACATGTTATCATATCTTCCTATTTCCCATGGGAGCAAAAAACATATTCTAGCTGATAAAAAGACATTTTTATAACCCACCTTACCTTGTGTTGGCAGGATCAGTTGCTATGACTAATGTTTTTTGTCTGCTCAAGTTAATTTTTTTTTCAAGATAAAGTAAAAAAGTTGCATCATAAAACATTTTTTCACTTGTGATTGACTTAATTACACAGGATCCGCCCCCTCACAGAGTTCCCTTATTTTGAGGCCATCAGTATCCAGGGGTGGAGCTAGGATTGTTTTAATGCAGTGAGTGCATGCAAACAAGTGGAAGATGTTTTATAAGGCATAGTGCTTATGTCTGTCGATCAGCAAATAAACATTAAATAGTTTTCTTAGATGTGCCTGTACAAAGGCATGGCAAAGTTCATCCACAGAAATTCCTTGCAGAAGTCTTGATCTTTCTTAAGAGTGAAAATGATCGCTCTGCCTCAGCATGAAGGTGGGCAGTGTACTTCTGATCCCCAAGAGACAATGGATGTTTGGAAAGGAGTCCACATCAAAGAACCAAGTACTAAAAGAAGGTTGATAACGTTTACTCACTCTTCTTTGCATTTTTGTTACCACAGATTCTTGCTAGCTTCTCAGTTTGCTTCCTAGTACTTTTAGGAAGATCCTGCTCCCATTAGAGAAACTCATCTAAGTGCTCTGAGAGTTATACACTGGAACTCTTACTAGGCAGCACTGGTAGTACAAGGCACTGAAGAGTGTGCCCAAGTCTTCCCTCGCCTTTAAACCTTTCCTCCGATTAATTATAAGGTAATCAAGCATGGATATGAGTGACCTGATCTTGAAAGGCTTGATTTGTTTAGTTTGCATTACCTTTAGCAGAGAGAAGGTGCATTTTTTAAATGATATCCTCCTTCCATGAGCTCTAGTGTTGCAATGAAATTCCTTCTATTGATATATATATTCTACAGAATAATCTACCTCATCTTCACAATGACTCTAAAAGTCAGAGCTGGCTTTGCCAAAAATTCCACTACTAAGACTGTCTGTGGAGGATGTGTTTGTTCTCATCAACTTGCTGACCTCCCCTTCTTCATCGGTCTTACATTCACCCTCTCACTAGGATTATTAAGATTTCTAGAAAACTGTCTGTTCTCACAACAGTGTGGCAATGCACCAAAGTTTGCTCATGGCACACAAAAACACCATCCTTGCCAAATGCTTTGGAGTATGGCTTCTCATAGGGGTAAAACACCTGATCTATTACCAACTCCCAAATTGCTACCTCTGACTAGCTGTTCTGGGGAAAGGATGCAATTCATACAAACTCCTTCTGAAAGAAAGTACTATAAGAGAGCCATGGAAATCATCTATGCTGAATATAAACATTCCAAGTTTTGCCTGGCATTGTGACTTGATGAGAATGAAGATTCTCAGTGAAGGTTTAAAATGGAGTGAAGAATCTCCGGTGACTTCATCACCAGTCAGCCACCCAGAAGCCTAATGCTGCCTGTATGCTAGTAGGTCATTCTGCCCATCTAAATTTGGAGGAGCAGTGGGAGGTGAAGTAGTTTTGCCATTTCAGCAATTGGTGATGTAAAATGAGCACACTGGCAGCAGTCACTAATTGATGGAGGAGTTGGTGATGTAGATAATGCAGCAGTAACAATGGCAGTTATCAAGTGAATTGGCTGCTGCTGCTGTACTTGGTAAACCAGCAAGTGATGCTGGACCCTGGCTAATGGGATCATTCCTTTTTTGTATGGCAACAGCTAGTAGCTATTGCAATGATGATTGGCCTGTCTGCACTTAGTTTAGTAATACCTTTCAGGAAAGAAGTGAGCTGCATGCAATCTCTAGATTACTTTCTACAGCCCCTGGTTGCTGTTGACATGATCCACACTTACCGCATTATCAGCTGTCTAGCACATGACTAGGACTTGCAATGAATTACATCATAGTCAGTGCACTGCTGAGTGATGATGAGCGAAATCACAGAATAAGAAAGAGTAGTGCTTACTTTTGTACAACACTACTGAACAACTTGTGTGTCTTCTAAAAACTCTTTTCAAGATGCTTGTTATTTGCCCTTACATGCTATAATCTGTCAATTCATTACCAATGTGGGTGTGATTAAGATTAGTTGCAACCCCAGAACCCCCTCTAAATCCACCCATGAATAGCATTATCATATATGGGACTACAAGCTTTTTACTGCTTTGCAAAGACTGATTAGAAGAATCAACCAGTTTGTCAATGGCTAAATAAGAGATGCAAGAGAGGACAATTTTCTCAATCAACTTCAATTTTTGTTTCTCAACATTTCGGCAGATGGCCAACATCACGAATGAATACTCTAGCCTACATCAGGAATGATGAAGCCTAGATACTCTAGCTTACATCGGGAATGATGAAGCCTAGATGCTCTAGCCTACATCAGGAATGATGAAGCCTATAGATTCTCTAGCCTACATCAGGAATGATGAAGCCTAGATGCTATAGACATCGGGAATGATGAAGCCTAGATGGTCTAGCCTACATCAGGAATGATGAAGCCTATAGATGCTCTAGCCTACATCAGGAATGATGAAGCCTATAGATGCTCTAGCCTACATCAGGAATGATGAAGTCTAGATGCTATAGACATCGGGAATGATGAAGCCTAGACGCTCTAGCCTACATCAGGAATGATGAAGCCAATAGATGCTCTAGCCTACATCAGGAATGATGAAGCCTAGATGCTATAGATATCGGGAATGATGAAGCCTAGATGCTCTACATCGGGAATGATTAAGCCTAGATGCTCTAGCCTACATCAGGAATGATGAAGCCTATAGATGCTCTAGCCTACATCAGGAATGATGAAGCCTAGATGCTATAGACATCGGGAATGATGAAGCCTAGACGCTCTAGCCTACATCAGGAATGATGAAGCTTATAGATGCTCTAGCCTACATCAGGAATGATGAAGCCTAGATGCTATAGATATCGGGAATGATGAAGCCTAGATGCTCTACATCGGGAATGATTAAGCCTAGATGCTCTAGCCTACATCAGGAATGATGAAGCCTATAGATGCTCTAGCCTACATCAGGAATGATGAAGCCTAGATGCTATAGACGTCGGGAATGATGAAGCCTAGACGCTCTAGCCTACATCAGGAATGATGAAGCTTATAGATGCTCTAGCCTACATCAGGAATGATGAAGCCCAGATGCTATAGACATCAGGAATGATGAAGCCTAGATGCTATAGACATCGGGAATGATGAAGCCTAGGTGCTATAGACATCGGGAATGATGAAGCCTAGATGCTCTAGCCCACATTGGGAATGATGAAGCCCATAAGCTCTAGCCTATATGCACATCAGGAATGATGAAGCCTAAAACTCCTAGATGAAATGTTAAGTTGAAGTAGATCATTGAGAGAGTCATTTTATTCTAATGTCAGCTGAAAGTTCTCTGAGATATGCAAGATGTTGAGGTTACAGCAAGAGTGGGTTACAATCACTTGATGTTTCAGCTAGATGCTCTAGCTTTGGTAGTTTGCCAATGATGACTTGGAACTGTTAGCCCTAGAGTCGCTTAAAAAATTAAATCTGCTGCCGAGTCTGAAACGGCATTGACTACACTGCCACGAGTTCAATAGCGACAATCAGGACAATGCATCATTATGTAGGGTCGGACCATAACATTTTTTGGGGAGAAATTATGTGGGTAGGAGAGAGGTACAAGTGAGAAGAGAGTGACATAAATGGAGAGTAGGCTAGACTGGGCGGAGTATCAGGAAGTAGTGGAGGAAATGTTCATTGGGTGGGAAGAGGAGGTGAGAGAGTGAAAGTTGGGAGAAAACATAGTTGAGGTGTGGGGTAGGGGGAAGGAGAAAGTTTTGGCTGCAGCGGAGAAAAGAATTGGAAGGAAGAAGATTACAGACAGGTCAGAGGGATGGTGGTCAGAGGATGTGGAGGTTAATTGGTGTTAGGAAGGAGAAATGTAAGAGGCTGAGGGAAGCTAGGAAGAGAGGAGGAGAGAGGCTACATTAAGACAACTATGGGATGACTATAGAAAAGCAAGAAAGGAAGTGAAAAGGACTAATAGGAAAGAGAAGAAGGAATTGAGGAAGAGAACTATAAAGAAGATAAGAGAGCAGGGTGGGACTAGTTATAAGCTGTTTTGGAATGATTTAATTAAAAGCAAAGAGGAAGGAGAGAAGGATAAAAGGAATTAGAGATGATGTGGGAAGGATAGTGGAGGAGGAAGACAAGTGTTTTACCATCACCTCCAATGAGTAGAGTGAAAGGGCAGGTGGAAGTAGACAGAGGAAGAATGGTGTGGGAACTTCTAGTGAGACCTAGTATGGAGCATGCAGCCGAAGTGTGGTGCACAGGAGGACGGAATGCTTGCAAGAAGTTGGAGTCAGCACAGATGAGAGTGGGTAGGAGACTGCTGGGGGCAAGTAATACAGTAGCAGGAGTGGCAATATGGGGAGATATGGGGTGGAGGAAGCTAGAGGAGAGGAGGGAAGAGATGAAGGTTTTGTTGGGTAAGAGATTAGAGGTGTTGGAAAGAGCAGATTGGTAAAAAACAGTCGTAAATAAACTTAGAGAGGATGCAGGAATCGGATGGTGGGAAGAATATGAGATCTTGAGGAGAAAATACAAGATAAACAACAAGGTTGGGTCAGTACGCAAGTGGAAGGGGAAAGTGAAGGTGAGAAATGAGAAGAATTAGGAGGAGGAAGTAAACGGCAAGAGTACGCTGAGTTTTTATTAATCGGCAAAGAATGGCAAGGGGTGGAGAGGTATGTGAGGTCCATGCATTGTCAGAAAGGTGTGCGGTTGCCATTTCGACTGAGGACTGGTTGATCAAGGATAAGAAGAGATGTGGGATAGTTAAGGACGAGAGGTGAATAATGTGTGATAGTGGAGCAGGGAATGATATGGACCATTTCTTGGTGATGTGTGGGGAATTTGAGAGGGATCAGCTGGTACTGATGGATGAGGTGCGCAGAATTGTAGGGGCAGGACAGTGGCTGGATGAATTTAGACGAGTGGGTAAGGATGGAAAGGTGGCATTGCTTTTGGGGAAAGATGTGGAGGAAGTGATGCAGTGATGGAGGAGGTGGTTGAGTGTGTTATGTATTGGGTAGGGAAGTGGTGGCAGAGGAGAAAGTAACTGTTGTATGGCGAGCTGAGGAATGATATTTGGTCCCCTCCCCTCCCCCCCCCTCCTCAGCAGCGTGACACTCATAACTTAATATTGTGGATATTTATTTACTTACTATGTATAATATACAGTTGATTAAAAAAAAAATAGATAGTCCAATACTGTGTTGTAACATGTGATGCCCTTGACAGGCTCAGCAATATCAAGATTAAATCATCAGAATATAACACTTGAATATACAACATGTTACACTGAGCGCGAACTCTTTGATCAGGGAGTGCACAGTCCTGGCCATGCCTCCTCATAACAAGTTGAGATAAACGTCACCAGCATTTGATCTTGGCAGACTAACACAATAAATCCTCTTCATGTGAAAGTAAAATTCACAATACCCACATGTTTTTCTTCCTGTGCCAATAACTGGTCCTTCTCTAGTAAATGGCACGTCATTTCTCATGGCTTCCATCATACGCAGAGTTCATGCACCAGCTAGCATACCCCCACAATTTTGTGTTGGTATCCACCACTGACCCTACCCTCTCCACAACTCACCCTACCATGCACGACACAGTGCCTTGGGCAATCCCACTGATGTGGGGTTTGTTAAGAAAATCATGCACATCCTTGAGCAAGTTGGACTGCCACTCAATGAAAATCTCAGAACATTGTACTAGAAATGACAGGTACTTTATAACTAATTTATGTAAGATAATGCTGGCTACAGAATCATTAAGGACCTGAGTAAGCTTAACGTACTCAGTAGTCGTAAGTGATTCCTTACAGTACAGAAGATGGCTGCTCTGGGGTCTGGACGGTTTCATAACGTGTATCAATTCAAAGCTAATGCCTCTCTTGGTTAGATCAGTGTCTTGATCTGAAGCATCAGCTATATAGACCACATCAAGTAGAACATGCGCTACGCCCCTACTTTATCTCTTGCTTTATTCCTGGCCATCTCTCATTAGCTTGAACATCTCTCATTAGCTTGGACATTGCCATGCAATGTACTGCCAAAGCCTCAACTTCATGGTAAAGTCAGTGAACCAGATACGTTACCAATCATTTAGCCATCTCTCAATGCAGGAATTTGGTAAAGGGATTTTCTCACAAGAATTGTTCTCCCTTTCTAATTTGGTAATCATTATCACTTCACTTTTGGGTTTGACTCCTGGGTATTTGGATATTTATTTTAAAATAAGCATTTATGCACAAAACTAATGTCACAAAATTCGTATTAAAAAAATAAACACGTCTCTATATATATAGCTAAAAAAATGTATACGAACATAAGTCCAGGGCAACCTGAAGGCGTGTCAGTCTGTGATCTGTGAAGAAACAGGTGTGCTTCCTCGTTCATTGTTCAGGACTCCATAAGACTCATTATTGGAAGTCAACACTCGAACTTTTCTCTGTGATGCTAGTGGAGAAGGGACTCCATGTAGCTCCTCGTACATGGGTGGCACAGGAGGGGTGCCGTCAGCCGAGGCTCCACTAGCAGTCGGCATGTCAACGCCAGAGTACGCAAGAGAGATCAACGGCTCAGTGTCCGGTGGACGGCCAGCTATTGTGAATGCATTGGCATAACGTGATGAATCTGACTCACCGGGAGTAGGCTGAGGTTGCTTGACCGGGCCCAGGTCTGCATAGACAGGGTTCATGCCTGACACCATCGGAAACATATGTCCCTGCTTGGCTGGGTCGTTCATGTATGGAGGAACGGCATTCATGTTGGGTGTGGTCTCTGAGTAGATGGGGTTGGCTGCCTGCTTGGAAGTGGGCATGGGGCTGGCGGATGCTGCTGCAGAGCCGTATACTGGATTCAACACGGCAGGCCCTCCGGCCATCAACATCCCCTTCCTGGCCACCTGGATGGTCTCATAGGTAGGAACTGCTACTGGAGGATCAGTGGTCGTGCCATTGGCAGTGCCCTCGGCGAGAGCACCAGGAGCATCGTAGGTGTTGGTTCGTACTGGAAGGGCATTCGCCAATGTGAAGTCATTGCAGGTCATTAGAGTTCTCACTTCTTCAGAGCCATAGACAGGGTTTGCCTTCAACTCCTCCCCACTGGCCAATGTCAGTGCTACACCCAACAAACACTCACTATTAATACATCATCACAGCATTGGGTAGAGAATGCTTCCTCAACAAACACTCATTATTAATACATCATCACAGCATTGGGTAGAGAATACTTCCCCAACAAACACTCATTATTAATACATCATCACAGCATTGGGTAGAGAATGCTTCCCCAACAAACACTCATTATTAATACATCATCACAGCATTGGGTAGAGAATGCTTCCCTAACAAACACTCATTATTAATACATCATCACAGCATTGGGTAGAGAATACTTCCTCAACAAACACTCATTATTAATACATCATCACAGCATTGGGTAGAGAATGCTTCCGCAACAAACACTCATTATTAATACATCATCACAGCATTGGGTAGAGAATACTTCCTCAACAAACACTCACTATTAATACATCATCACAGCATTGGGTAGAGAATGCTTCCTCAACAAACACTCATTATTAATACATCATCACAGCATTGAGTAGAGAATGCTTCCCTAACAAACACTCATTATTAATACATCATCACAGCATTGGGTAGAGAATACTTCCTCAACAAACACTCATTATTAATACATCATCACAGCATTGGGTAGAGAATACTTCCTCAACAAACACTCATTATTAATACATCATCACAGCATTGGGTAGAGAATGCTTCCTCAACAAACACTCATTATTAATACATCATCACAGCATTGGGTAGAGAATACTTCCTCAACAAACACTCATTATTAATACATCATCACAGCATTGGGTAGAGAATGCTTCCCTAACAAACACTCATTATTAATACATCATCACAGCATTGGGTAGAGAATACTTCCTCAACAAACACTCATTATTAATACATCATCACAGCATTGGGTAGAGAATGCTTCCCTAACAAACACTCATTATTAATACATCATCACAGCTTTGGGTAGAGAATGCTTCCTTAACAAACACTCATTATTAATACATCATCACAGCATTGGGTAGAGAATGCTTCCTCAACAAACACTCATTATTAATACATCATCACAGCATTGGGTAGAGAATGCTTCCCTAACAAACACTCATTATTAATACATCATCACAGCATTGGGTAGAGAATGCTTCCTCAACAAACACTCATTATTAATACATCATCACAGCATTGGGTAGAGAATACTTCCTCAACAAACACTCACTATTAATACATCATCACAGCATTGGGTAGAGAATACTTCCCTAACAAACACTCATTATTAATACATCATCACAGCATTGGGTAGAGAATGCTTCCTCAACAAACACTCATTATTAATACATCATCAGAGCATTGGGTAGAGAATGCTTCCCCAACAATTAATACATCATCACAGCATTGGGTAGAGAATACTTCCTCAACAAACACTCACTATTAATACATCATCACAGCATTGGGTAGAGAATGCTTCCTCAACAAACACTCATTATTAATACATCATCACAGCATTGGGTAGAGAATACTTCCCCAACAAACACTAATACATCATCACAGCATTGGGTAGAGAATGCTTCCCCAACAATTAATACATCATCACAGCATTGGGTAGAGAATACTTCCTCAACAAACACTCACTATTAATACATCATCACAGCATTGGGTAGAGAATACTTCCCCAACAAACACTAATACATCATCACAGCATTGGGTAGAGAATGCTTCCCCAACAATTAATACATCATCACAGCATTGCGTAGAGAATGCTTCCTCAACAAACACTCATTATTAATACATCATCACAGCATTGGGTAGAGAATGCTTCCCTAACAAACACTCATTATTAATACATCATCACAGCATTGGGTAGAGAATACTTCCTCAACAAACACTCACTATTAATACATCATCACAGCATTGGGTAGAGAATGCTTCCTCAACAAACACTCATTATTAATACATCATCACAGCATTGGGTAGAGAATACTTCCCTAACAAACACTCATTATTAATACATCATCACAGCATTGGGTAGAGAATACTTCCTCAACAAACACTCATTATTAAAACATCATCACAGCATTGGGTAGAGAATGCTTCCTCAACAAACACTCATTATTAATACATCATCACAGCATTGGGTAGAGAATACTTCCCTAACAAAAACTCATTATTAATACACCATCACAGCATTGGGTAGAGAATGCTTCCCTAACAAACACTCATTATTAATACATCAACACAGCATTGGGTAGAGAATACTTCCTCAACAAACACTCATTATTAATACATCATCACAGCATTGGGTAGATCAACAAACACTCATTATTAATACATCATCACAGCATTGGGTAGAGAATACTTCCTCAACAAACACTCACTATTAATACATCATCACAGCATTGGGTAGAGAATGCTTCCTCAACAAACACACTCATTATTAATACATCATCACAGCATTGGGTAGAGAATGCTTCCTCAACAAACACTCATTATTAATACATCATCACAGCATTGGGTAGAGAATACTTCCTCAACAAACACTCATTATTAATACATCATCACAGCATTGGGTAGAGAATGCTTCCCTAACAAACACTCATTATTAATACATCATCACAGCATTGGGTAGAGAATACTTCCTCAACAAACACTCATTATTAATACATCATCACAGCATTGGGTAGAGAATACTTCCTCAACAAACACTCATTATTACTACATCATCACAGCATTGGGTAGAGAATGCTTCCCCAACAAACACTCATTATTAATACATCATCACAGCATTGGGTAGAGAATGCTTCCTCAACAAACACTCATTATTAATACATCATCACAGCATTGGGTAGAGAATGCTTCCCTAACAAACACTCATTATTAATACATCATCACAGCATTGGGTAGAGAATACTTCCCCAACAAACACTCATTATTAATACATCATCACAGCATTGGGTAGAGAATACTTCCTCAACAAACACTCATTATTAATACATCATCACAGCATTGGGTAGAGAATGCTTCCTCAACAAACACTCATTATTAATACATCATCACAGCATTGGGTAGAGAATACTTCCCCAACAAACACTCATTATTAATACATCATCACAGCATTGGGTAGAGAATACTTCCTCAACAAACACTCATTATTAATACATCATCACAGCATTGGGTAGAGAATGCTTCCTCAACAAACACTCATTATTAATACATCATCACAGCATTGGGTAGAGAATGCTTCCCTAACAAACACTCATTATTAATACATCATCACATCATTGGGTAGAGAATGCTTCCCTAACAAACACTCATTATTAATACATCAACACAGCATTGGGTAGAGAATACTTCCTCAACAAACACTCATTATTAATACATCATCACAGCATTGGGTAGAGAATGCTTCCCCAACAAACAATCATTATTAATACATCATCACAGCATTGGGTAGAGAATACTTCCCCCACAAACAATCATTATTAATACATCATCACAGCATTGGGTAGAGAATGCTTCCCTAACAAACACTCATTATTAATACATCATCACAGCATTGGGTAGAGAATACTTCCTCAACAAACACTCATTATTAATACATCATCACAGCATTGGGTAGAGAATGCTTCCCCAACAAACACTCATTATTAATACATCATCACAGCATTGGGTAGAGAATAATTCCTCAACAAACACTCATTATTAATACATCATCACAGCATTGGGTAGAGAATACTTCCTCAACAAACACTCATTATTAATACATCATCACAGCATTGGGTAGAGAATACTTCCCCAACAAACACGCATTATTAATACATCATCACAGCATTGGGTAGAGAATACTTCCTCAACAAACACTCATTATTAATACATCATCACAGCATTGGGTAGAGAATACTTCCCTAACAAACACTCATTATTAATACATCATCACAGCTTTGGGTAGAGAATATTTCCTTAACAAACACTCATTATTAATACATCATCACAGCATTGGGTAGAGAATACTTCCTCAACAAACACTCATTATTAATACATCATCACAGCATTGGGTAGAGAATACTTCCTCAACAAACACTCATTATTAATACATCATCACAGCATTGGGTAGAGAATGCTTCCTCAACAAACACACTCATTATTAATACATCATCACAGCATTGGGTAGAGAACACTTCCTCAACAAACACTCATTATTAATACATCATCACAGCATTGGGTAGAGAATACTTCCTCAACAAACACTCATTATTAATACATCATCACAGCATTGGGTAGAGAATGCTTCCTCAACAAACACACTCATTATTAATACATCATCACAGCATTGGGTAGAGAATGCTTCCCTAAGTGTTATCACATCACCAATTAGTAATAGGAACTGTCCCCTTAGTCCAGGTACAGAGTTTAAAGTTGTATCATTGGCTTAGTGACACAAATTGATGGCAGAGAGTGTAAAACTAGTCAAGGAGCTGAAGGCAGAGAGTGTAAAACTAGTCAAGGAGCTGATGGCAGAGAGTGTAAAATAGTCAAGGAGCTGATGGCAGAGAGTGTAAAACTAGTCACCTTAGGTGTTTTTTAAGCAGGTTTAAACTGAAAACGAAGATTTGCTGATGTAGATTTCAATGTCCCTTAGTCTTTGGAGTAGCCACTTCAGCCTATGCAGAGTTTGCAGAATTTATTTGCCGACTGCCAAGCGCTTCAGTGATGAGAGAGGATGCAAATGCCAGCCTGGGAGAAGCAGTAACTCACTGGGTCCTAGTGCTCAGTTAGCTACACAGGGTGGAGCTCCAGTAACTCACTGGGTCCTAGTGCTCAGTTAGCTACACAGGGTGGAGCTCCAGTAACTCACTGGGTCCTAGTGCTCAGTTAGCTACACAGGGTGGAGCTCCAGTAACTCACTGGGTCCTAGTGCTCAGTTAGCTACACAGGGTGGAGCTCCAGTAACTCACTGGGTCCTAGTGCTCAGTTAGCTACACAGGGTGGAGCTCCAGTAACTCACTGGGTCCTAGTGCTCAGTTAGCTACACAGGGTGGAGCTCCAGTAACTCACTGGGTCCTAGTGCTCAGTTAGCTACACAGGGTGGAGCTCCAGTAACTCACTGGGTCCTAGTGCTCAGTTAGCTACACAGGGTGGAGCTCCAGTAACTCACTGGGTCCTAGTGCTCAGTTAGCTACACAGGGTGGAGCTCCAGTAACTCACTGGGTCCTAGTGCTCAGTTAGCTACACAGGGTGGAGCTCCAGTAACTCACTGGGTCCTAGTGCTCAGTTAGCTACACAGGGTGGAGCTCCAGTAACTCACTGGGTCCTAGTGCTCAGTTAGCTACACAGGGTGGAGCTCCAGTAACTCACTGGGTCCTAGTGCTCAGTTAGCTACACAGGGTGGAGCTCCAGTAACTCACTGGGTCCTAGTGCTCAGTTAGCTACACAGGGTGGAGCTCCAGTAACTCACTGGGTCCTAGTGCTCAGTTAGCTCTACACAGGGTGGACAGCAGCTCACATAGCCCACAGACAGTTGTTTTCATCCTCACTAGCAGGAATTACATTAGTACTTCTGCTGTGATCAACCTGGCTTGGAGATAAAGGTGCTGGCTGCGAGAGCCATCTCCTTGAATATTAATGACATAAGTGCACAGCATTGAAATATTAGTGCATGTGGGCAGTACAGAGATGATATGCAGCTCTGTTGCTTGTAGCGATGGGGAACTTTCATCATTGTCTCATCAGCCCAACTGCTATGCTTCCCAGAGATCATGTGACTCTCCAAGGTGGGCTGGAGAGTCAAATGATATTAGCAGATCACAGATGTGGGGTGGGGTGTAGCCGGCATCCTAGTTAAGGATAAGGTTGTTACGTCAGTTCTCACTGCCAAGCATCTTAGAGAGGAGTGGCATGTTTCTTGAACATCTTCGTGACGGTTCTCAGACACACCCCTCATACAAGGCAAGGGAGCCGATCCTTGGTTGTATTTTGTTTCTTTAGAGACAGGCTTCGGGGAAGTTTTGTTTCTTTAGAGACATGCTTCTTGGAAGTTTTTAGAGAGAGGCTTCTGGGAAGTTCTGTTTCTTTAGAGTCAGACTTCTTGGAAGTTTTGTTTCTTATAGACTGGCTTCATGGAAGTTTTGTTTCTTTAGAGACAGGCTGCTTGGACATTTTTCCCCCTTTAGAGACCAGCTTCTTTGAAGATTTGTTTCTTTAGAGACCAGCTTCTTGGAAGTTTTGTTTCTTAGAGACTGGCTTCTTGGAAGTTTTGTTTCTTAGAGACTGGCTTCTTAGAAATTTTGTTTCTTAGAGACTGGCTTCTTGGAAGTTTTGTTTCTTTAGAGACGGACTGCTTGGACATTTTTCCCCCTTTAGAGACCAGCTTCTTGAAAGATTTGTTTCTTTAGATACCAGCTTCTTGAAAGATTTTTTCCTTTAGAGACCAGCTTCTTGGAAGTTTTGTTTCTTAGAGACTGGCTTCTTGTAAGTTTTGTTTCTTTAGAGACAGACTGCTTGGACATTCTTTCCCTTTAGAAACCAGCTTCTTGGAAGTTTTGTTTCTTTAGAGACCAGTTTCTTGGAAGTTTGGGCAGTGTCACCCATACATGACTTTATAAGGTTTCCTCAATGTCCATCCTCTTCACCCTGTGGAGCAAGGTCGTTACCTCTCCACCCTGTGAAGCAAAGTCGTTATCTCTCCACCCTGTGGAACAAGGTACTCGTAGGTTTGTGAGTGAAGCGGTGATTTGAGTTGTACTGGAGATAATGATCCGTGTGTGTATGTGTGTGTGTGAGGGGGCTTGTAGTAAACAATCATCCGTAATAGGCAGGTGCCGACAGCCAACACAGCACCAAGAAACAGCACTTTGCTGCCTTCATATGCAATGGTGACTTTGATATTCGTGTTGACGGACTATATATGGAACATCAGTGGTTTGGTGGAATCCTCCTCAGAAACGCAGAAGGTACATAACCTCTACATACATACATACAACCTGACGGTGCTAGTGGGCTCCTGGCAGAACTCGCCGCTCTCTCCTCGGAATCCTCCATATAAATCTTCGCTGGTGTTGGGAGGGACTGGCAAGCCTGTGGAAGTCATGTGGTTGCTAATAAATATCATCTCCATATTGGAATAATGGTTCATCAAACAGCCTCATTTCCTTGGCGGTAAAAATGGTCCTCATGTAAGATTAAGAGATCCTCCTTATCCATTCCAGTCCTGGTAACAGCTGGTGCATGGTCCATAGAGGTACAGGTAGACAAGCGCGAGACGTCACATGAGACAACCACTTAAGCTGTGTGGAGTTCTATGACAGCAACTTTACTTACAAGAAATAGCATGTGACTTTCCAGTCCACCTGATCCCAGGAAGCCTTCGCTTCAGTTGGGCCAAGGATGTCGATGAGACATCTCTACAAGACTCTGCATAGGAACATCCCTACAGTATCTATGGTGATTCAACTACCCATCACTACAAACAAGACTCTGCATAGGAACTTCCCTACAGTATCTATGGTGATTCAACTACCCATCACTACAATCAAGACTCTGCATAGGGACTTCCCTACAGTATCTATGGTGATTCAACTACCCATCACTACAAACAAGACTCTGCATAGGAACTTCCCTACAGTATCTATGGTGATTCAACTACCCATCACTACAAACAAGACTCTGCATAGGAACTTCCCTACAGTATCTATGGTGATTCAACTACCCATCACTACAAACAAGACTCTGCATAGGAACTTCCCTACAGTATCTATGGTGATTCAACTACCCATCACTACAAACAAGACTCTGCATAGGAACTTCCCTACAGTATCTATGGTGATTCAACTACCCATCACTACAAACAAGACTCTGCATAGGAACTTCCCTACAGTATCTATGGTTATTCAACTACCCATCACTACAAACAAGACTCTGCATAGGAACTTCCCTACAGTATCTATCGTGATTCAACTACCCATCACTACAAACAAGACTCTGCATAGGATCATCCCCACGCCATCTAAATATACTGACATACACTGTCCTACATACAGACAGGGAGGCAGAGAGAGCTGACGCTGCCGAGCTGGCTTGGGGCACATCATACACCTCATTACATGTAGCAGGCACTTCCCACACACTATGTAGGATTCACACATGCTGTACACACCACATACACATGCACACACACACGCATGCACACATACACATGCACACACACAGCGTTACAATGTGTTTATGTCCTCATCCGTCAAAAGAAAAAGGAAATGTGTATGTACCGACATGTACCTAAACATTTAGAAGACCCTTTACAATGCCCACAAAACGCAACATAATCAGTATTGTAAGCCAGTGTAATATTGTGATAAGCCAGTGTAACATTGTGTTTTTTATTGATAAGTCGGTGAAAGATTGAGACAAGTCAGTATAACCTTCAGCCAAGTCAATGTACATGTAACATTATTCTTGTCAGCAAGATATTGTTCATTGATAAGTCGGTGCAACATTGTTCTTTATATACATGTATGTTAGGTCAATGCAATATGGTTCTTTGATAATTCAGTGTAACATCACTCTTTATTGAGGAGTCAGTATAATATTGTTCTTTATTGAGGAGTCAGTGTAATATTGTTCTTTATTGAGGAGTCAGTGTAATATTGTTCTTTATTGAGGAGTCAGTGTAATATTGTTCTTTATTGAGGAGTCAGTGTAATATTGTTCTTTATTGAGGAGTCAGTATAATATTGTTCTTTATTGAGGAGTCAGTGTAATATTGTTCTTTATTGAGGAGTCAGTGTAATATTGTTCTTTATTGAGGAGTCAGTGTAATATTGTTCTTTATTGAGGAGTCAGTGTAATATTGTTCTTTATTGAGGAGTCAGTGTAATATTGTTCTTTATTGAGGAGTCAGTATAATATTGTTCTTTATTGAGGAGTCAGTGTAATATTGTTCTTTATTGAGGAGTCAGTGTAATATTGTTCTTTATTGAGGAGTCAGTGTAATATTGTTCTTTATTGAGGAGTCAGTGTAATATTGTTCTTTATTGAGGAGTCAGTGTAATATTGTTCTTTATTGAGGAGTCAGTGTAATATTGTTCTTTATTGAGGAGTCAGTGTAATATTGTTCTTTATTGATAAGTCAGTGTAATATTGTTCTTTATTGATAAGTCAGTATAACAATATTCTTTATTTAAAAAGACTCTATAACAATTCTTTATTGATTAGTCAGTGTAATAATAATCTTTATTGATAAGTCAGTGTAACAATATTCTTTGATAAGTCCGTGTAGTAATATTCTTTATTGATAACTGGGTGTAACATTGTTCTTGTTTTCGATTTGTCTCATTGTTTTTCTAGTAATATTCTAGCCAAGCCACATTGAGACCACACCTATCTAGCACCAGTCTCAAGGGCAAGTGTAGGGTTAGCTGTAGCCCTGTTGAGACCACACCCATCCAGCTCCAGTCTCAAGGCCCAACTCTAGTATTAGCATTCTTCCACATTTCCAACTTGTACTGTACCAGTCCAACATGTGACCTACACCTTGCTGTGAGTCACCCCTTGGTGGAAGGTCAGCTATATGCACCTTCAACGCTGTCATAACAGTTGCACGTGATACACTTCCAGAACTAAGCCATGCTACGAATACCTGTTCATCAGACCAGGTGTACACCACACTATAGAATACCTGTTCATCAGACAAGGTATACACCACACTATAGAATACCTGTTCATCAGACCAGGTATACACCACGCTATAGAATACCTGTTCATCAGACCAGGTATACACCACACTATAGAATACCTGTTCATCAGACTATGTTCATCAGACCAGGTATACACCACGCTATAGAATACCTGTTCATCAGACCAGATGTACACCACACTATAGAATACCTCTTCATCAGACTATAGAATACAGGTCTGTTCATCAGACTAGCCACGCTATAGAATACCTGTTCATCAGACCAGGTATACACCACACTATAGAGTACCTCTTCATCAGACCAGGTATACAGCACACTATAGAATACTTGTTCATCAGACCAGCCACACTATAGAATACCTGTTCATCAGACCAGTCACACTATAGAATACCTGTTCATCAGACCAGGTATACACCACACTATAGAATACCTGTTCATCAGACTACATAGGTATGTATACAACACGCTATAGGATACCTGTTCATCAGACCAGGTACATACACCACACTATAGAATACCTGTTCATCAGACCAGCCACACTATAGAATACCTGTTCATCAGACCAGTCACACTATAGAATACCTGCTCATCAGACCAGCCACACTATAGAATACCTGTTCATCAGACCAGCCACACTATAGAATACCTGTTCATCAGACCAGCCACACTATAGAATACCTGTTCATCAGACCAGCCACACTATAGAATACCTGTTCATCAGACCTGCCACACTATAGAATACCTGTTCATCAGACCAGGTATACAGCACACTATAGAATACTTGTTCATCAGACCAGCCATACTATAGAATACCTGTTCATCAGACCAGCCACACTATAGAATACCTGTTCATCAGACCAGGTATACAACACGCTATAGAATACCTGTTCATCAGACCAGCCACACTATAGAATACCTGTTCATCATACCAGGTATACACCACACTATAAAATACCTGTTCATCAGACTACATAGGTATACAATACGCTATAGGATACCTGTTCATCAGACCAGGTACATACACCACACTATAGAATACCTGTTCATCAGACCAGCCACACTATAGAATACCTGTTCATCAGACCAGCCACACTATAGAATACCTGTTCATCAGACCAGCCACACTATAGAATACCTGTTCATCAGACCAGCCACACTATAGAATACCTGTTCATCAGACTAGGTTTTGATGAAGGCTCTTCTTACCACTCTAAAACAAAATGCCTGCAAAGACCACCAGCAGGTGCCAAGCAAACTCCCTGACCTCTGCCCTCCTACTTCACCTGGGGATCGGCCATTCAATGCCTTCGAGGCATACGTTCTAGTGCCGGACATGCCTGAGATTTATCGTCACAACATCTTCTTCGGAGTCACAAATACCCAAAGACTATTAGCTGGCAATGTTATTTACTTCCCATGCAATACACACACACCACATACACCCTCACACACACACACACACTAACATGTGTGCTCCTAGACACACACCACATACACCCTCACACACACACTCACATGTGTGCTCCTAGACACACACCACACACCCTCACACACACACACACACTAACATGTGTGCTCCTAGACACACACCACATATACCCTCACACACACACACACACTAACATGTGTGCTCCTAGACACACACCACATACACCCTCACACACACACCACCATACACTCTCTCACACACACACACACTAGCACTGCAAGAGACACACACACACACACACACACACACTCCCTGTCAGGCTCTGTACATATCAAACCAACACAGGAATAACGTACACCGGTTGCTCCTCGACTTCCGACTCCAGTTACTTCTTATCACACAAAATACAAATATGATCACCACCAGCAGGACGAGGATAACTCCTACAATACCTCCCACAATAAGGTACAGCCGATCTGCAGGGATACGATGTGCACAATACATCAGTCAGGACACACTGAGAGCTCAGGTGAATTAATGTACGGGATTCAGGGAGAACATGTAGGACACACACTAACACATGTGAATATATGAGAGTTCAGGGAGAACATGTACATGTAGGACACACACTAACACATGTGAATATATGGGAGTTCAGGGAGAACATGTACGTAGGACACACACTAACACATGTGAATATATGAGAGTTCAGGGAGAACATGTAGGACACACACTAACACATGTGAATATATGAGAGTTCAGGGAGAACATGCAGGACACACACTAACACATGTGAATATATGAGAGTTCAGGGAGAACATGTACATGTAGGACACACACTAACACATGTGAATATATGAGAGTTCAGGGAGAACATGTAGGACACACACTAATAAATGTGAATATATGAGAGTTCAGGGAGAACATGTAGGACACACACTAACACATGTGAATATATGAGAGTTCAGGGAGAACATGTAGGACACACACTAACACATGTGAATATATGAGAGTTCAGGGAGAACATGTAGGACACACACTAACACATGTGAATATATGAGAGTTCAGGGAGAACATGTAGGACACACACTAACACACACACACTAACACATGTGAATATATGAGAGTTCAGGGAGAACATGCAGGACACACACTAACACATGTGAATATATGAGAGTTCAGGGAGAACATGTAGGACACACACTAACACATGTGAATATATGAGAGTTCAGGGAGAACATGCAGGACACACACTAACACATGTGAATATATGAGAGTTCAGGGAGAACATGCAGGACACACACTAACACATGTGAATATATGGGAGTTCAGGTAGAACATGTAGGACACACACTAACACATGTGAATATATGAGAGTTCAGGGAGAACATGTAGGACACACACTAACACATGTGAATATATGAGAGTTCAGGGAGAACATGTAGGACACACACTAATACATGTGAATATATGAGAGTTCAGAGAGAATATGTAGGACACACACTAACACATGTGAATATATGAGAGTTCAGGGAGAACATGTATGTAGGACACACACTAACACATGTGAATATATGAGAGTTCAGGGAGAACATGTAGGACACACACTAGCACATGTGAATATATGAGAGTTCAGGGAGAACATGTAGGACACACACTAACACATGTATGTGAATATATGAGAGTTCAGGGGGAACATGCAGGACACACACTAACACATGTGAATATATGAGAGTTCAGGGAGAACATGTAGGACACACACTAACACATGTGAACGTATGAGAGTTCAGGGAGAACATGCAGGACACACACTAACACATGTGAATATATGAGAGTTCAGGGAGAACATGTAGGACACACACTAACACATGTGAATATATGAGAGTTCAGGGAGAACATGCAGGACACACACCAACACATGTGAATATATGAGAGTTCAGGGAGAACATGTAGGACACACACTAACACGTGAATGTGTACAAGACCAACTATTGGATTGGTCTTTCAAAAGAAGGTTATTGGACCACTTATTGGACCACTTAGATGTGATGATCCTTTACCACTTTCAAAAATGGCAACAACATAAACAATCAATCTTGGTGTACACGCACATAAATGGTAAAGGATCATCATTCTAGTTGTGGTGTATGTGGGCATCCTCTTGTTTCCTTTGTCTTAGTGCTAATAGTTCTCAGTTTTTAAATAAACATTTTTGTTCTCGTTTCAAGTTTGTCCTTTTCTTCCTTTCTGTACATCATTGAGCAAACCACACCCAGCATGAGCATCAAGGAGTCCAGTGGACCACACCCAGCATGAGCGTCAAGGAGTCCAGTGGAGGACCACACCTAGTGTGAGCTTAAGGAGTCCAGTGGAGGACCACACCTAGTGTGAGCTTAAGGAGTCCAGTGGAGGACCACACCTAGTGTGAGCTTAAGGAGTCCAGTGGAGGACCACACCCAGCATGAGCATCAAGGAGTCCAGTGGAGGACCTCACCTAGTGTGAGCTTAAGGAGTCCATTGGAGCTAGCGTGAGCTTCAAGGAGTCCAGTGGAGGACCACACCCAGCGTGAGCATCAAGGAGTCCAGTGGAGGACCACACCCAGCGTGAGCATCAAGGAGTCCAGTGGAGGACCACACCCAGCGTGAGCATCAAGGAGTCCAGTGGAGGACCACACCCAGCGTGAGCTTAAGGAGTCCAGTGGAGGACCACACCCAGCGTGAGCTTAAGGAGTCCAGTGGAGGACCACACCTAGTGTGAGCTTAAGGAGTCCAGTGGAGGACCACACCCAGCGTGAGCTTAAGGAGTCCAGTGGAGGACCACACCTAGTGTGAGCTTAAGGAGTCCAGTGGAGGACCACACCCAGCGTGAGCTTAAGGAGTCCAGTGGAGGACCACACCTAGTGTGAGCTTAAGGAGTCCAGTGGAGGACCACACCCAGCGTGAGCTTAAGGAGTCCAGTGGAGGACCACACCTAGTGTGAGCTTAAGGAGTCCAGTAGAGGACCACACCTAATGCGAGCTCAAGGAGTCCACTGGAGGACCACACCTAATGCGAGCTCAAGGAGTTCACTGGAGAACCACACCCAGCGTGAGCTTAAGGTGTCCAGACTTTTAACAAGTTTTCTAACTTGCATATTATTGTTGTCCACTCCACACATCAGCACATGCCATGCCTTGTTGGTGACTGTACCCATATAGGGTCAGCTCAGCTACAGCTGCCTTCAAGGAGATACCAGTGGCACAGGAAAAATCCACCGACCAAGTAGCAGACAGACCAAGTACCGCCTCCTTTGGACATGGTAACAGTTTCCCAAAGAGTGGCAATTCCACAAACAAAAGACACGCCACCCAGAGTTACGCAGTTTCAATGTCACAATGCATAAATAAAATTAAAGTCAAGTCCTAGTACATATAAAGTCTGCAAGTTATGACACGACTACGTGCAATACTTTAGTTGCCCAGTGTGCAGAGTGCCATAGAAAACATGAGTCACGGCGTACGTCGACCTGTCCCAACTCCCGCAGGGAAACTCGAGCCTTCACATACGAGGGCTCTGCACTCATCAACCAACACACTTCCTCATGCACTCATGCCTCAACCAACACACTTCCTCATGCACTCATGCCTCAACCAACACACTTCCTCATGCACTCATGCCTCAACCAACACACTTCCTCATGCACTCATGCCTCAACCAACACACTTCCTCATGCACTCATGCCTCAACCAACACACTTCCTCATGCACTCATGCCTCAACCAACACACTTCCTCATGCACTCATGCCTCAACCAACACACTTCCTCATGCACTCATGCCTCAACCAACACACTTCCTCATGCACACATGCCTCAACCAACACACTTCCTCATGCACTCATGCCTCAACCAACACACTTCCTCGTGCACTCATGCCTCAACCAACACACTTCCTCATGCACTCATGCCTCAACCAACACACTTCCTCATGCACTCATGCCTCAACCAACACACTTCCTCATGCACTCATGCCTCAACCAACACACTTCCTCATGCACTCATGCCTCAATCAACACACTTCCTCATGCACTCATGCCTCAACCAACACACTTCCTCATGCACTCATGCCTCAACCAACACACTTCCTCATGCACTCATGCCTCAACCAACACACTTCCTCATGGAGTCCAGTGAGGTCAAAATGCACTGGTGTAAACCTTGCTGAATAAGCAACTTAAGCCAGTGAGAGAAGTCTAGCAGTGATTTACTCTGCCTCCAGCCATCATAAATGTTTAGCGAGTACGTAACTACTCCAATAACACTCACTTTTTGCTATAAATCCTTTCTCTGTGGTTCTGTCAGTAATGGTAGTGCCATCGGTCGGTGAGGGCCCTGTAGATAGCATGACAGAAGATACTGCAGGAGTTACAACAGAGACAGCACTACCATCATTACACACAGCTTCAACTTAGACTTTGGCCACACCAAGTAACATCCGACTGCTACACAATAGTTGTTCCAATTAACCCTTCCCTTTCCCACCAATATACATGTACCAATTAACCCTTCCTTTTCCGACCAATATACATGTACCAATTAACCCTTCCCTTTCTAACCCATACACATGCAACCATATACATGTACAAATTAACACTTCCTTTTCAACTAATATACATGTTAACCCTTCCCTTCTCCAGCTATATATGTTTATCAAATTAACCATTCTCTTTCCCTATCGATATACATACAAATTAACCATTCCCTTTCCATCAATAGATATGTACTAACTAATCCTTGCGTTTCCCCACCAAAATACATGCGTCAATTAACCCCTCCCTTTCCCCACCAATATATAGTAACAAAGAAATTAAATCATCCAGTAGGCTGGACATGCACCCTGTGAATTCCAAATTTAAATCCAGTACATACATCCTCAAACATCCTGATCCTCAGATCCTCAAGTAAAGTGCCAAAGTGCATGCATTCACGTGAGCATCTAGTGAGCTGGAAGCAGTGATGGAGGCCCAGGCTAGTGGGGCTCCCACTTCTCTGTCACAACTGATGCTGAACAAAGACTATCAACAACAAAACCAGCACCACCAAGCAGCTGAGGTCAGCCCTAGCCCTAGCCCAGCCCCACCAGCAGCTGAGGTCAGCCCTAGCCCTAGCCCAGCCCCACCAGCAGCTGAGGTCAGCCCTAGCCCTAGCCCAGCCCCACCAGCAGCTGAGGTCGGAGCCAAAACATACGGCATTCATAAGAGCACAACCTCCGATATCAAGAAGAATAAGTCAGCTGCACAAGTGTCTGGTGTTGTCTGCACAAGTGTCTGGTGTTGTCTGCACAAGTGTCTGGTGTTGTCTGCACAAGTGTCTGGTGTTGGCTGCACAAGTGTCTGGTGTTGTCTGCACAAGTGTCTGGTGTTGGCTGCACAAGTGTCTGGTGTTGGCTGCACAAGTGTCTGGTGTTGGCTGCACAAGTGTCTGGTGTTGGCTGCACAAGTGTCTGGTGTTGGCTGCACAAGTGTCTGGTGCTGGCTGCACAAGTGTCTGGTGCTGGCTGCACAAGTGTCTGGTGCTGGCTGCACAAGTGTCTGGTGTTGGCTGCACAAGTGTCTGGTGTTGGCTGCACAAGTGTCTGGTGCTGGCTGCACAAGTGTCTGGTGTTGGCTGCACAAGTGTCTGGTGTTGGCTGCACAAGTGTCTGGTGTTGGCTGCACAAGTGTCTGCACAAGTGTCTGGTGTTGGCTGCACAAGTGTCTGGTGTTGGCTGCACAAGTGTCTGGTGTTGGCTGCACAAGTGTCTGGTGTTGGCTGCACAAGTGTCTGGTGTTGGCTGCACAAGTGTCTGGTGTTGGCTGCACAAGTGTCTGGTGTTGGTTGCACAAGTGTCTGGTGTTGGCTGCACAAGTGTCTGGTGTTGGCTGCACAAGTGTCTGGTGTTGGCTGCACAAGTGTCTGGTGTTGGCTGCACAAGTGTCTGCACAAGTGTCTGGTGTTGGCTGCACAAGTGTCTGGTGTTGGCTGCACAAGTGTCTGGTGTTGGCTGCACAAGTGTCTGGTGTTGGCTGCACAAGTGTCTGGTGTTGTCTGCACAAGTGTCTGGTGTTGTCTGCACAAGTGTCTGGTGTTGGCTGCACAAGTGTCTGGTGTTGGCTGCACAAGTGTCTGGTGTTGGCTGCACAAGTGTCTGGTGTTGGCTGCACAAGCATCTGGTGTTGGCTGCACAAGCATCTGGTGTTGGCTGCACAAGCATCTGGTGTTGGCTGCACAAGCGTCTGGTATTGGCTGCATAACTGTGTTAATGACATTGATGACCTTTTATGGTTTCGGGTGTTTGGATGAACAAAAACAGATTAGTCGTGCGATGCAGTTTAGAGTCCCCTGGTAGTAAAATTATGAAGATCATACATATTGCATGCAAGTCATGTGTTAGAAAGCTGCACATGTGCATAGATACAAGATCAGACATATTGCATACAAGTCATGTGTTAGAAAGCTGCACATGTGCATAGATACAAGATCAGACATATTGCATGCAAGTCATGTGTTAGAAAGCTGCACATGTGCATAGATACAAGATCAGACATATTGCATGCAAGTCATGTGTTAGAAAGCTGCACATGTGCATAGATACAAGATCATACATATTGCATGCAAGTCATGTGTTAGAAAGCTGCACATGTGCATAGATACAAGATCAGACATATTGCATGCAAGTCATGTGTTGGAAAACTGCACATGTGCATAGATACAAGATCAGACATATTGCATGCAAGTCATGTGTTAGAAAGCTGCACATGTGCATAGATACAAGATCATACATATTGCATGCAAGTCATGTGTTAGAAAGCTGCACATGTGCATAGATACAAGATCAGACATGTTGCATGCAAGTCATGTGTTAGAAAGCTGCACATGTGTATAGATACAAGATCATACATATTGCATGCAAGTCATGTGTTAGAAAGCCATAGATACGTGCATAGATACAAGATCATACATATTGCATGCAAGTCATGTGTTAGAAAGCTGCACATGTGCATAGATACAAGATCAGACATGTTGATGCAAGTCATGTGTTAGAAAGCTGCACATGTGTATAGATACAAGATCATACATATTGCATGCAAGTCATGTGTTAGAAAGCCATAGATACAAGATCTTGAAGACGAAATGTCTGGTCTTTAACAGTTCTGAGTAGCCAGACCCCATGACAGGTTCAAGGAACACTCAAAGAGGCAAACTCGACAAGTCACATTCATGAAGATGAGTTAATACTTGGTTATGGGATACAGGCTAATCTTAATTACTGAGTTATGGGATACTGGCTACTCCTAATTACTGAGTTATGGGATACAGGCTACTCTTAATTACCGAGTTATGGGATACTGGCTGCTCCTAACTTGTACTTACAGTAGGCGCCATAAAAAACTTGGCGTTGCGTTTAAACCCAACGTACGTGCAACGCATGACCGTTGGCCAAAGAAACGTTAACGAAACGTACAGTACAGAGCATTTGGACGCTTGCTGCGTTGAACGCTCGCTGCGTTTTATGCAAACACACCGAGAAGCGCGTGCATAGACTACCATGTGAACTGAAGAAAAATAGAACTAGTTACTTGTTCTTTAGAGATCGTCCGCTGGAGTTGTTGTCCAAGTTATTTCATAAATTATATATTCAGTACGAGTTTAAGGGCCTGTAAGCTTTAAGAGTCTATAAGCAAGTAAGTTTCCTCCTCTTACTGTTATAATAATATAACTTTGGTGTAACTGGAATCCGCTTGATCCATACAAGCTGTTCGAGCCAGTACTTGAGTTTCAGTTTTAATTGTTTTTTGGTAGCTAGAACAAATGGAATGGATGGTACTTCTCTAGCTATTGTTGTACTAATGAAGCTACATATTGTCATCAAGAATTGATTCATGTTGTGTTATTAGTTTGTTTTAGCCCGTGGAGTTGGACTCGGTCTCTGTCCCACAAGGCAAAGCTCTGGGGCACCTTGCTGGGGGATGCCTGCACAGAGTGAAGGTAGGGACTTACATGTACACATCCCAGAATATGTCTGGAGGTATATAATTCAACTGGCATCAAACCGGACGGGACTACAAGCCAAGAAATGATTTACTGTTCATGTGATATATATTTGTGTTTGTTCACAAGTCTTTAATCGACAGGGTTTTTTTTGTCGACTTCTGTAACTTCTCTTCTGTAACAAACATTATGTAAATTAAAAATGTACATATTTTTTAATTTAGAACTCCCTACAACTCCCATTTCTATAATTTGTATATAGAATTTGCTAACATTAAAATGCAATGACAAAAAAACACAGGATATTGTTCTTTTCAGGTTGACCAATCTTCTTATGATGAGCTTCAGTAGGTTTCAAACTGGGACTGCATTCGTCTGTCCATCTTCTCAAACCCTTGATACCCATGAATTGTCTTGGCCACACCAACCTAAATGATGCAATTGGGGATTATAATTTTATTCACATCAAGGCAACAAATCATCAAGGCAACAAATCTGTAAAATAATGTTTATTTCAGTGCAAGTTTATTTCAGTGCAAGGGGAATGGCAATAACAGCCACTACACCAACAGGGTGGGCATTCAAGCTTCAGCATAAACTACAAACAAAAGCTAGATCAGGAGAGCCCCCCACCCATAGCAAGCATGTAGGAGCCCAATGGAGCTTTACCTTATCAGCTAAATTAAGTCAGCATACAGCCTTAAGAATCCCAAGAAAACAAGACTAACACGAACCTAGTTAATTCTCTTGCCAACTGACAGTAGGAGCTACCATCCGAGTGAGGCTCTACACGAAGAATGGTCATTGGGTAGCCATTGTTCTTGAGGTGCTCGTGCAGCTGGAAGGCAGTCATTAATTCGCATCTTCTGTTCCACCACACCTCTCAGATGGCTGCCGTTATCTTTGTAGGTCTCCCGCTATCAAACTGCCAGACTAAGTCCTGACACAGTCGGTGCCTTCAATCTGTTTCTTGTTACACCATTCGCTAAAAATCACGATGACTGCCACGTGCAACTCCTGAAGTGCAACTCCCTACGATCTATTCCGGCTAAAAAACAATAAACGTTCCGTGCGGCTAAACGGCTAAACGGTCGTACGTTTAAAATGTTTAGCGTCTGAACGTTTCGTGGGTTCCTTTTAACCGGTAGGAAATCGCATGCGTTTTGACGCTGAACCAACGCTCGGTTTAAACGCAACGCCAAGTTTTTTTTGGCGCCTACTGTAGTTATGGGATACTGGCTACTCCTAATTACTGAGTTATGGTGATAATGGCTACTCCTAATTATGATACTGAGTTATGCTACTCTTAAATACTGAGTTAAGGGATATATCTGTATACTGGCTATTCTTAAGTACTGAGTTACGGGATACTGGCTACTCCCTCGCATGAACTTGACCTGAAGGAGCAGTAGCCAACAAATAGTGCCAGCGACAAAAGGTATTGCTGCCTGATGAGATCAGGTGATCTATTGCATGCATGCATGCCTGTACTGCAGGCTTGCATTCTAAACTATAATAGACTGCCCGGGAATACTAGTGCAGATCAGCTCATGGAAGTAATGCCGTGTGTGACTAATTATAGAGGGAATATGAGAATTGCTTGTCAAAAAAACATGTATGTGCCCATGTGATATTACAGCATGAAGGTAGTAATCTAGAATAACAAGTTAGTAGACTAGTAATATACTACTTACCGGTTGTAGATGCTGGTGTTAACAAAGTGATGGTGGTGGGTAAAGCTATGCTCCCCACAGTGCCATCAGCAAGAACCTCTAACACCGATATTTCTCCCATGTATCCCTGAGGCAACTGCACTGTAGCCATGGCAACAACAGAATTAGGTTCAAGGGTTAGGTTGGCCAGAAGGTTGTTCATAAAGATGATGTGGCATCCCATAGCTGAGGTGGCAGCAGAGAAGAAGCAGGTGACGTTGCCAATCAAAGTGATGGTATCCACGACAATAGCAGAGCTCTGTAGACCTGTAGTATCTGTGCCACATGCATGCAACATGTCAATATAATTACCTTCAGCATGTGATACGTAGCACGTGCCAGCTCATGTGCAACCACGAGACAGCTCATGTGCAACCACGAGACAGCTCATGTGCCATTATGTCCCAGCATGTGACAATTGACATGCACCATGTATGTAACATCACATGTGCCACCATGACCCAGCAAGGAACATCACATGTGCCATCATGATCCAGCAAGGAACATCACATGTGCCACCATGATCCAGCAAGGAACATCACATGTGCCACCATGATCCAGCATGGAACATCACATGTGCCACCATGATCCAGCAAGGAACATCACATGTGCCACCATGACCCGGCAAGGAGCATCACATGTGCCACCATGATCCAGCAAGGAACATCACATGTGCCACCATGACCAATAGAGAATCATGAGCCTCATCAGAGGTCTGTGCATCACTAGATATGTATAAGTTATGTGTGGCTACTTACAACCCTAGCCATGTTGTAAGAGCTGCCTGCATCTCTGAGCTACTTACAACCCTGAGCCATATTGTAAGAGCTGGCTGCATCTTTGAGCTACTACAACTCTGAGCCATATTGTAAGAGCTGGCTGCATCTCTGAGCTACTTACAACCCTGAGCCATATTGTAAGAGCTGGCTGCATCTTTGAGCTACTACAACTCTGAGCCATATTGTAAGAGCTGGCTGCATCTCTGAGCTACTTACAACCCTGAGCCATGTTGTAAGAGCTGGCTGCATCTCTGAGCTACTACAACTCTGAGCCATGTTGTAAGAGCTGGCTGCATCTCTGAGCTACTACAACTCTGAGCCATATTGTAAGAGTTGGCTGCATCTCTGAGCTACTACAACCCTGAGCCATGTTGTAAGAGCTGGCTGCATCTCTGAGCTACTACAACCCTGAGCCATGTTGTAAGTGCTGGCTGCATCTCTGAGCTACTACAACCCTGAGCCATGTTGTAAGTGCTGGCTGCATCTCTGAGCTACTACAACCCTGAGCCATGTTGTAAGAGCTGGCTGCATCTCTGAGCTACTTACAACACTATGCAAGCCATTGCATACTATTCCACAGGTGGAGCAAGGCACACTATGCAAGCCATTGCATACTATTCCACAGGTGGAGCAAGGCACACTATGCAAGCCATTGTATGCTATTCCACAGGTGGAGCAAGGCACACTATGCAAGCCATTGTATGCTATTCCACAGGTGGAGCAAGGCACACTATACAAGCCATTGTATGCTATTCCACAGGTGGAGCAAGGCACACTATGCAAGCCATTGTATACTATTCCACAGGTGGAGCAAGGCACACCATTGCATACTATTCCACAGGTGGAGCAAGGCACACTATACAAGCCATTGCATACTATTCCACAGGTGGAGCAAGGCACACTATACAAGCCATTGCATACTATTCCACAGGTGGAGCAAGGCACAATGTGCAAGCCATTGTATGCTATTCCACAGGTGGAGCAAGGCACACTATACAAGCCATTGTATGCTATTCCACAGGTGGAGCAAGGCACACTATGCAAGCTATTGCATACTATTCCACAGGTGGAGCAAGGCACACTATAGAAGCCATTGCATACTATTCCACAGGTGGAGCAAGGCACACTATGCAAGCCATTGCATACTATTCCACAGGTGGAGCAATGCACACTATGCAAGCCATTGCATACTATTCCACAGGTGGAGCAAGGCAAGCCATTGTATGCTATTCCACAGGTGGAGCAAGGCACACTATGCAAGCCATTGCATACTATTCCACAGGTGGAGCAAGGCACAATGTGCAAGCATCGTAATTATGTTGTATTATGTTGTATATATTAGGTAAGGATTCCCTAATTATGTTTGATATTAGGAAAGTCACATAGTCTAATTATGTTGATATTATGTTGATATTAGGTAAGGGGGTTCTCACATAGTATAATTATGTTGCAATTAGGTAAGGGGGTTCTTGCCGAGTCTGATATTAGGTAAGGGGTTCTCACAGTGTCTGATATTAGGTAAGGGGTTTCTCACAGAGTCTGATATTAGGTATGGGATTCTCCTCACAGTCTAATTATGTTAGGCAAGGATTCCTCACATAATCTAATTATGTTGATATATGGGTAGGGGGTTCCACATGTGTTAAAAAATGATATTAGGTAAAGGACCGCTCACACATTCTATGTTAAAGGGTTCCTAATAGATATGCCTGGCTCCTTATATAGAGTTGCCTGGATCTAATAGAGACACATGATTCTAGACAGTGTTGTCTGGCTCTATATAGAGATCTCTATATAGAGATGCCTGGTCTGTGTGTGGACACAGGTTTATCTACTACGCACATATGGTGTAGTGTGTGTGTGTGTGTGTGTGTGTGTGTGTGTGTGTGTGTGCTAAACTTACAGAGTGTGAAGTTTGTTTGTGCGGAGCCGACGTTGTTAGTGGAAGAGAGGGTTACTGCATACTGTATGTCTGTCTTCAATGTAGCTCCTCCCAGTGTCAAGGTGACCACACCTCCATCACTCACACTACTAGCAGGGAAGTTCAGCATGGTAGGAGTGCTTGGTACAGGGTCACCACGGGAACTTGCCACTTCTGTGAGTGTCAAGTTATAATAGTCAACTCTGAACGCTGAACATGGGGAAGTCTCCTGTAATCAAATCACATGACATTCAGTGAATATATAATGGCAACAGGACACGACTGCTCATGTGTGCACATTCAGAAACAGGACATGACTGCTCATGTGTGCTACTACAGGACACACACATTCAGCAACAGGACATGACTGCTCACATATGCAACTAGTACAGGGCACACTCAAGTGATCAATACCGAGGCAATTTCATGTCAATGAAAATTTTATACCTCGGCACCACCAATGACTACTTCATCCCATACCACCAGGACTATAGAATCCTCCCCATGACCCAACCTAATTCCACCAGCTATCTCTATAAAACACTGTAGGTGTGTGTCTCAGCTAGACTATCTCTATAAAACACTGTAGGTGTGTGTCTCAGCTAGAC
Source organism: Cladorhizidae sp. MBARI D1340-BT2 (assembly GCA_028752905.1). Lineage (NCBI taxonomy): Eukaryota > Metazoa > Porifera > Demospongiae > Poecilosclerida > Cladorhizidae > Cladorhizidae sp. MBARI D1340-BT2. The sequence continues at coordinate 2,517,296 of JAQNBH010000006.1, forward strand.
TATCTCTATAAAACACTGTAGGTGTGTGTCTCTCAGCTAGACTATCTCTATAAACCACTGTAGGTGTGTGTCTCTCAGCTAGACTATCTCTATAAACCACTGTAGGTGTGTGTCTCAGCTAGACTATCTCTATAAACCACTGTAGGTGTGTGTCTCTCAGCTAGACTATCTCTATAAACCACTGTAGCATTAGTTGTAATTAAACAGCATTAGTAAATAGCATTAGTTGTAATTAAACATTAGTTGTAATTAAACATAATTAAACAGCATTAGTAAATAGCATTGGTTGTAATTAAACAGCATTAGTAAATAGCACATTAGTTGTAATTAAACAGCATTAGTAAATAGCATCAGTTGTAATTCATTAGTAAATAGCATTGTTGTATAAATCGCACGCCTTTTTCAGTTTTCTCTTTATTTTAATTTCTCTTTATTTTAATATTAAATTGTCTTGTTATTTTTAATTAAATATCATACTCTTATTTTTTTTAATTGCCGCATCTGGTTCACATGCTGGAGGCATGTCCCAGGGTGTGGTTTGCATCACATAGTGAATAGATAGCTAGCTACCAATATATAACAAGCTTACACAAGTCTTAGCGTCTCATTATTCCTGATGAAGGCTAGAGCATCTAATTGCAACGTCGAGAGAATACAATTCGGGTTGATTATTATGAAAGTCATTGTAATTCATTATGTCCACTGAGAGTTCGTCGAGTAAATTATTATGACTATATATTGTTATTACTATTGTTGTTAGTGCTATCATTTACTGCTACTACATTTACTGCTACTACTAGTACAGCAGTGCTTCTGAGCAGCTAATGGGTGACCTCTGACCTGCAGGGGGTTGTGCCTACCTGGAATGTGATGTTGATGTTGGCCTCAGCATTCAGCAGTGAGGTAGAGCTGCTGATCTCCTGAGCAACTAGCACTCGGGGAGCTGAAACAAAACAACAAGACAGGCAACCAAACATCACTTGCTCTCCACAGCTAGCTGGAGCTGCTGGTCTCCTAGCAACCAGCACACCATGAGCTGAACAGGTCAAACATCAACACACAGAGCCTGGAGTCTGCTCAAGTAATAAACCATTACCATTAATTAATTAATATAATAATAATAATAATAATAATAATAATAATAATAAAAATAATAATAATAATAATAATAATAATAATAATAATAATAATAATAATAATAATAATAAAATAGTAGTAGTAGTAGTAGTAGTAGTAGTAGTAGTAGTAGTAGTAGTAATAATAGTAGTAATAATAATAATAATAATAATAATAATAATAAAATAATAGTAGTAGTAGTAGTAGTAGTAGTAGTAATAGTAGTAGTAATAGTAATAGTAATAGTAATAATAATAATAATAATAATAATAATAATAATAATAATAATAATAATAATAATAATAATAATAATAATAATAATAATAATAAAATAATAATTCATATTAAATACAATTGTACCAGCCACACCCACTCGGCAAACCATACACTCAGGTGTGCAATTTTATGGACTTTAGCTCCAGAACATCCACACACCCTCGGGATGAGGGGAACCTCAAGGAGTTCTCCCTGGGGATGAGGGGCATCTCAAGGAGTTCTCCCTGGGGACGAGGGGCACCTCAAGGAGTTCTCCCTGGGGACAAGGGGCACCTCAAGGTGTTCTCCCTGGGGGCGAGGGGCACCTCAAGGAGTTCTCCCTGGGGGCGAGGGGCATCTCAAGGAGTTCTCCCTGGGGTCAAGGAGTTCTCCCTGGGGGCAAAGGGCGCCTCAGGGAGTTCTCCCTGGGGTCTAGGGGCGCCTCAAGGAGTTCTCCCTGGGGGCGAGGGGCATCTCAAGGAGTTCTCCCTGGGATCTAGGGGCGCCTCAAGGAGTTCTCCCTGGGGGCGAGGGGCATCTCAAGGAGTTCTCCCTGGGGTCTAGGGGCGCCTCAAGGAGTTCTCCCTGGTGGCGAGGGGCGCCTCAGGGAGTTCTCCCTGGGGGCGAGGGGCATCTCAAGGAGTTCTCCCTGGGGGCGAGGGGCGCCTCAGGGAGTTCTCCCTGGGGGCAAGGGGTGCCTCAGGGAGTTCTCCCTGGGGGCGAGGGGCGCCTCAGGGAGTTCTCCCTGGGGGCAGGGGCGCCTCAAGGAGTTCTCCCTGGGGGCGAGGGGCGCCTCAGTGAGTTCTCCCTGGGGGCGAGGGGCATCTCAAGGAGTTCTCCCTGGGGGCGAGGGGCGCCTCAGGTATGTTCTCCCTGGGGGCGAGGGGTGCCTCAAGGAGTTCTCCCTGGGGGCGAGGGGCATCTCAAGGAGTTCTCCCTGGGGGCGAGGGGCGCCTTGAGCAGGGAGTTCTCCCTGGGGGCGAGGGGCGCCTCAGGGAGTTCTCCCTGGCGCCTCAAGGAGTTCTCCCTGGGGTCTAGGGCGCCTCAAGGAGTTCTCCCCCCTGGGGGCGAGGGGCGCCTCAGGGAGTTCTCCCTGGGGGCGAGGGGCATCTCAAGGAGTTCTCCCTGGGGTCTAGGGGCGCCTCAAGGAGTTCTCCCTGGGGGCGAGGGGTGCCTTAGGAGTTCTCCCTGGGGTCTAGGGGCGCCTCAAGGAGTTCTCCCTGGGGGCGAGGGGCACCTCAGGTTTTTCATGAGGACGAGTGACACCTCAAAGAGTTTTCTCTGAGGACAACGTAAGCCTCAAGTACTGGATTGGCACCTGAAGTCATGGGGAAGAGTGAGGGGGACACCAAGTTCTACCTATGCTCAGGGGACACCTCAAGAAATTCTTCCTTGGGTGAGTGACACCTCAAAGAGATCTCCCTGAGGACGAGGGACACCTCAAGTTCTCCCTGGGGCGAGGGACACCTCAAGTTCTCCCTGGGGACGAGGGACACCTTAAGGAGATCTCCCTGAGGACGAGGGACACCATTCTCCCTTGGGACGAGGGACATCTCAAGTTCTCCCTGAGGACGAGGGACACCTCAAGTTCTCCCTTAGGATGAGGGTCACCTCAAGTTCCCCCTGGGGACAAAGGACATCTCAGGTTCTCCCTGGGGACGAGGCATACCTCGAGTTCCCCCTGGAGACAAAGAATGCCTCAAGAGATTCTCCGTCACCAACAAGAGTGCTAACAACCATCACCTACAAGAGTGCTAACAACCATCACCTACAAGAGTGCTAACAACCATCACCTACAAGAGTGCTAACAACCATCACCTACAAGAGTGCTAACAACCATCACCTACAAGAGTGCTAACAACCGTCACCTACAAGAGTCCTAACAACCATCACCTACAAGAGTGCTAACAACCATCACCTACAAGAGTGCTAACAACCATCACCTACAAGAGTACTAACAACCATCACCTACAAGAGTGCTAACAACCAGCACCTACAAGAGTGCTAACAACCATCACCTACAAGAGTGCTAACAAGCATCACCTACAAGAGTGCTAACAACATCACCTACAAGAGTGCTAACAACCATCACCTACAAGAGTGCTAACAACCATCACCTACAAGAGTGCTAACAACCATCACCTACAAGAGTGCTAACAATTCAGCCACAGGTCCTGTCAACTTTGCACTCTGGAGATAATGATGGTTATTATTATATGTGACCGGATTTGCAAAAACCAAAATGTGAAGGAACAATTATTGACATATATACAGTACAGGCAGTTTTAGGCTTGTGCCAGCAGCTAAACCTCCTTCAGTTATGAACCTGTGGCAGTGATAAGTCCAGGCACTAGTTCTAGAGGACACAATAAGCCTTAGCAGTGAGCTAGATGCATGCACTTATCCTTCATGAACCCAGTGCTGTTAAGCACTAGTTCTAGAGGACACAATAAGCCTTTGCAGTGAGCTAGATGCATGCACTTATCCTTCATGAACCCAGTGCTGTTATGCACTAGTTCTAGAGGACACAATAAGCCTTTGCAGTGAGCTAGATGCATGCACTTATCCTTCATGAACCCAGTGCTGTTATGCACTAGTTCTAGAGGACACAATAAGCCTTTGCAGTGAGCTAGATGGATGCACTTACCCTTTGTGGACCCAGTGAACCCAGTGCTGTTATGGCTTCGAGGCACAAATTATGCGTGCTTTCTTCTGCTTTTCAGTGGGGACGATACCACTTCTTCTTTTTTAACCTGGTTCCGACTTTGGAGCGCCATAAATTCCGCTCATTTCACTCTGTGAACTTGATATGAAACTTAAAAGATAGCTCTCTCAGTGTGCCCTCTTTTGATACTAAAAACTGTTGCATAGGTACAACCATACCCAAGGTACAGGTAGTCAAAGTCAGGGACCTCAAAACCTGGCAAATTCCCAACAGTTTAGGAAAGTACGACTGAAATTAACCAGTGGCTAGGGAGGCCTTACTGTGTTTTCATTAGGACCAGTGGCTAGGAAATCCCCTCTACTAATGACGCTCTAAAACATAAGTAGGTGGCCATGCTGATATAATTTTAAACTCTCTGTGCATAGCAATGTATTTCGATTTAGCGCCCAATGGAAACACTCATTAGTAGAGTAGAGCTTCCTCTACTGATACTATTTCAACTGCAAATGTTTAGCATTTTCCAATTAGGAGTGTTGGCCATTCGAGCATGGCAGTTGAGGACTTCAACTTTGACTGCCTGTGACTTGGGCGTAGTTATACACAGTTTTATTATTATCAAAAGAGAGCACACAGAGGGAGCGCTATATATCAAGTTCACAGAGAGAGATGTGCAGATCTATGGAGCTCCAAAGTCGAAACCATCAAGTTTTTATAACACTTAGTAAAAATGGTATCACCCCCCTCAAGTGAGCCTTGATTTTGAGATGACTTGGTAGAAGACATGGCAAGTGCTCTAAATAGATGGACCAGAGGAGCCCTCAAAATAGTGACAAGTTCCAAAAGTCGTGTACTCGAGCAAAGTTAGTGTTTTCAATGTTTTTAAATAACTGTGTTTATCCATTTCTCACACATAGGGTCACATAATTATATCACAGTCACTTTGAACAACCTTTGACCTTAAGGACAAGCATAACTACCATGTGTACATGCAATACTATTCAAGAGTCGTATGTTTGTTATGGTAAAGGGTCATTGAAAAGTAAGAGAGTGATATGCGGGCAGGTTATGTTTGATAGGTGGGCAAAGTGCGGCCAATGGGCCAATTAAGGCCTGACCGGCTCATTTTGTGCTGTGCTCACAAGCTTTTAAATTTAGCATTATTTGCAGCTCGCGACCATAAATACCGAAAGGTTAACTATGCAATGTACTTGTGTTGCCATGCCAACAGCTGGTCAAGTGAACTCCTATGGCTGGTGCAACTAAGCAATGTACTTGTGTTGCCATGCCAACAGCTGGTCAAGTGAACTCCTATGGCTGGTGCAACAGAGCAATGTACTTTTGTTGCCATGCCAACAGCTGGTCAAGTGAGGGCTGGTGCAACTACAAGCAATGTACTTGTGTTTCCATGCCAACAGCTGGTCATGTGAACTCCTATGGCTGGTGCAACTACAAGCAATGCACTTGTGTTGCCATGACAACAGCTGGGCAAGTGAACTCCTATGACTGGTGCAACTACAAGCAATGTACTTGTGTTGCCATGCCAACAGCTGGTCATGTGAACTCCTATGGCTGGTGCAACTATAAGCAATGTACTTACTTGTGTTGCCATGCCAACAGCTGGTCATGTGAACTCCTATGGCTGGTGCAACTATAAGCAATGTACTTACTTGTGTTGCCATGCCAACAGCTGGTCATGTGAACTCCTATGGCTGGTGCAACTATAAGCAATGTACTTACTTGTGTTGCCATGCCAACAGCTGGTCAAGTGAACTCCTATGGCTGGCGCAACTATAAGCAATGTACTTACTTGTGTTGCCATGCCAACAGCTGGTCAAGTGAGCTCCTATGGCTGGTGCAACTATAAGCAATGTACTTGTGTGGCCATGCCAACAGCTAGGGACTCCATCAGAGAAGCGCTTTAGAGATGACAAAAATAAAACTTCATTTCTACGTCAGGCATTTGATTGGTCCTCTTCAGTGTCCAGGCTCGTTGTTCACACAGCGAGCGTAAGCACACGAGATCTTGGATCTCTCGTTCAACAGCCACGGAGGGGAAAGAAAAGAGAAGACGAATAACAGAGGAAGCAAACAGGTTTCGGGAAAGATGGACGTGTGACTATTTTTTCACTCCGCACAGAATTAAGGCCATTTATCACCTCCGTACATCGGCATGCGATTTCCTGTCAAAGACACAGCTCAAAAGGCACTGTCTCGCACATTCAAGGGAGGTAGGATTTCTGTCTCCCGATGAGAGGAGACAGAAAACCCAAGCAAAGCAACAAGACAACTAAGTCAGCAGCCATGGCTTGTGAGATTCAAGCAACATGGAGCAACGCACTATTGGGCAAGCTAGAGTATGTGATTGTTTATCAATTAACACAACCCTCCAGGGATTCGAGTTCATCAGGAGGTGCATCTTTGATGAAGTAAACGTTAGTTGTCCAGCTGAATTTGAAAAAGTCCCAAGACGAGAAGGACAATCCATGTCACTCTTCCTTAGTAACATTTGATAAACTCACACAAACTCTCTCAGCTGCCATAACAAATTACAATGACCTTCTCAATATTCAACTCACTCGACGTTTCGGCTAATTAATGTTCTAGTGGGAAAACACTGAAAAAGCACCTCCACGGATGTATCAGACACAGCTCAGCTTGGACAGAGAGGTGAACAATGGCTTGATGAGAGCACGGACGTATCAGACACAGCTCAGCTTGGACAGAGAGGTGAACAATGGCTTGATGAGAGCACAGACGTATCAGCCACAGCTCAGCTTGGACAGAGAGGTGAACAATGGCTTGATGAGAGCACGGATGTATCATACACACCTCAGCTTGGACAGAGAGGTGAACAATGGCTTGATGAGAGCACAGACGTATCAGAGACAGCTCAGCTTGGACAGAGAGGTGAACAATGGCTTGATGAGAGCACAGACGTATCAGAGACAGCTCAGCTTGGACAGAGAGGTGAACAATGGCTTGATGAGAGCACAGACGTATCAGACACAGCTCAGCTTGGACAGAGAGGTGAACAATGGCTTGATGAGAGCACAGACGTATCAGAGACAGCTCAGCTTGGACAGAGAGGTGAACAATGGCTTGATGAGAGCACGGATGTATCAGAGACAGCTCAGCTTGGACAGAGAGGTGAACAATGACTTGATGAGAGCACAGACGTATCAGAGACAGCTCAGCTTGGACAGAGAGGTGAACAATGGCTTGATGAGAGCATGGACGTATCAGACACAGCTCAGCTTGGACAGAGAGGTGAACAATGGCTTGATGAGAGCACAGACGTATCAGAGACAGCTCAGCTTGGACAGAGAGGTGAACAATGGCTTGATGAGAGCACAGACGTATCAGAGACAGCTCAGCTTGGACAGAGAGGTGAACAATGGCTTGATGAGAGCACAGACGTATCAGACACAGCTCAGCTTGGACAGAGAGGTGAACAATGGCTTGATGAGAGCACAGACGTATCAGACACAGCTCAGCTTGGACAGAGAGGTGAACAATGGCTTGATGAGAGCACAGACGTATCAGACACAGCTCAGCTTGGACAAGTTATCAGAGTGGTGAAGAAGGACAGAGGAGCTCTTGGTTTTTCAAAGCATGAAGGGACTTACGGTGGAAGTGACATATTCTCTGAAGTTCTGAAAGCATTTAAAGTTGGACTGGCCGAAGTTGTGAGGTATTATTACAGATGGCTCCCCTGCCATAATGGGGGGTGATTATTACAGATGGCTCCCCTGCCATAATGGGGGTGATTATTACAGATGGCTCCCCTGCCGTAATGGGGGGTGATTATTAGAGATGGCTCCCCTGCCATAATGGGGGGTGATTATTACAGATGGCTCCCCTGCCATAATGGGGGGTGATTATTACAGATGGCTCCCCTGCCATAATGGGGGGTGCAGCCAGGTTTGTCCAGAAACTGAAGGAAGAACTTGCTAGAATAGAGTCAGACCCAGAGCCCATCAATACAATTGCTATTCACCAAGAAAACTTGTGCACTAAAGCATTCATCTTCACCCATGTGACAAGCATGTGATGAGCATGTGACAAGTCCAATGGTAGAGACTGTGGATTTCATCCGATCTAGCACCCTAAATCACAAGCACTTCCAAACCTTCTGGAAGAGCTTGAAAGTGAGCACAGTATGTGTTGCCACACTGAAGTAAGGTGGCTTAGTGGAGGGAATGTGCTCGAGAGGGCGTATGACCTCTTGCAATGCACTACCTAAGGAGGAGATATAGTGATGATGGACACCACCTAAGGAGGAGATATAGTCATGATGGACACCACCTAAGGAGGAGATATAGTCATGATGGACACCACCTAAGGAGGAGATATAGTCATGATGGACACCACCTAAGGAGGAGATATAGTCATGATGGACACCACCTAAGGAGGAGATATAGTCATGATGGACACCACCTAAGGAGGAGATATAGTCATGATGGTCACCACCTAAGGAGGAGATATAGTCATGATGGGCACCACCTAAGGAGGAGATATAGTCATGATGGACACCACCTAAGGAGGAGATATAGTCATGATGGACACCACCTAAGGAGGAGATATAGTCATGATGGTCACCACCTAAGGAGGAGATATAGTCATGATGGGCACCACCTAAGGAGGAGATATAGTCATGATGGACACCACCTAAGGAGGAGATATAGTCATGATGGACACCACCTAAGGAGGAGATATAGTCATGATGGACACCACCTAAGGAGGAGATATAGTCATGATGGACACCACCTAAGGAGGAGATATAGTCATGATGGTCACCACCTAAGGAGGAGATATAGTCATGATGGACACCACCTAAGGAGGAGATATAGTCATGATGGTCACCACCTAAGGAGGAGATATAGTCATGATGGACACCACCTAAGGAGGAGATATAGTCATGATGGTCACCACCTAAGGAGGAGATATAGTCATGATGGACACCACCTAAGGAGGAGATATAGTCATGATGGACACCACCTAAGGAGGAGATATAGTCATGATGGTCACCACCTAAGGAGGAGATATAGTCATGATGGTCACCACCTAAGGAGGAGATATAGTCATGATGGACACCACCTAAGGAGGAGATATAGTCCTGATGGACACCACCTAAGGAGGAGATATAGTCCTGATGGACACCACCTAAGGAGGAGATATAGTCCTGATGGACACCACCTAAGGAGGAGATATAGTCATGATGGACACCACCTAAGAGGAGATATAGTCATGATGGACACCACCTAAGGAGGAGATATAGTCATGATGGTCACCACCTAAGGAGGAGATATAGTCATGATGGACACCACCTAAGGAGGAGATATAGTCATGATGGTCACCACCTAAGGAGGAGATATAGTCATGATGGACACCACCTAAGGAGGAGATATAGTCATGATGGACACCACCTAAGGAGGAGATATAGTCATGATGGACACCACCTAAGGAGGAGATATAGTCATGATGGTCACCACCTAAGGAGGAGATATAGTCATGATGGTCACCACCTAAGGAGGAGATATAGTCATGATGGTCACCACCTAAGGAGGAGATATAGTCATGATGGTCACCACCTAAGGAGGAGATATAGTCATGATGGACACCAACCTAATGAGGAGATATAGTCATGATGGACACCACCTAAGGAGGAGATATAGTCATGCCATGATGGACACCACCTAAGGAGGAGATATAGTCATGATGGACACCACCTAAGGAGGAGATATAGTCATGATGGACACCACCTAAGGAGGAGATATAGTCATGATGGACACCACCTAAGGAGGAGATATAGTCATGATGGACACCACCTAAGGAGGAGATATAGTCATGATGGACACCACCTAAGGAGGAGATATAGTCATGATGGACACCACCTAGGAGGAGATATAGTCATGATGGACACCACCTAAGGAGGAGATATAGTCATGATGGACACCACCTAAGGAGGAGATATAGTCATGATGGACACCACCTAAGGAGGAGATATAGTCATGATGGACACCACCTAAGGAGGAGATATAGTCATGATGGACACCACCTAAGGAGGAGATATAGTCCATGATGGACACCACCTAAGGAGGAGATATAAGTCATGATGGACACCACCTAAGGAGGAGATATAGTCATGATGGACACCACCTAAGGAGGAGATATAGTCATGATGGACACCACCTAAGGAGGAGATATAGTCATGATGGACACCACCTAAGGAGGAGATATAGTCATGATGGACACCACCTAAGGAGGAGATATAGTCATGATGGACACCACCTAAGGAGGAGATATAGTCATGATGGACACCACCTAAGGAGGAGATATAGTCATGATGGACACCACCTAAGGAGGAGATATAGTCATGATGGACACCACCTAAGGAGGAGATATAGTCATGATGGACACCACCTAAGGAGGAGATATAGTCATGATGGACACCACCTAAGGAGGAGATATAGTCATGATGGACACCACCTAAGGAGGAGATATAGTCATGATGGACACCACCTAAGGAGGAGATATAGTCATGATGGACACCACCTAAGGAGGAGATATAGTCATGATGGACACCACCTAAGGAGGAGATATAGTCATGATGGACACCACCTAAGGAGGAGATATAGTCATGATGGACACCACCTAAGGAGGAGATATAGTCATGATGGACACCACCTAAGGAGGAGATATAGTCATGATGGACACCACCTAAGGAGGAGATATAGTCATGAATGGACACCACCTAAGGAGGAGATATAGTCATGATGGACACCACCTAAGGAGGAGATATAGTCATGATGGACACCACCTAAGGAGGAGATATAGTCATGATGGACACCACCTAAGGAGGAGATATAGTCATGATGGACACCACCTAAGGAGGAGATATAGTCATGATGGACACCACCTAGGAGGAGATAAGTCATGATGGTCACCACCTAAGGAGGAGATATAGTCATGATGGACACCACCTAAGGAGGAGATATAGTCATGATGGACACCACCTAAGGAGGAGATATAGTCATGATGGACACCACCTAAGGAGGAGATATAGTCATGATTGGACACCACCTAAGGAGGAGATATAGTCATGATGGACACCACCTAAGGAGGAGATATAGTCATGATGGTCACCACCTAAGGAGGAGATATAGTCATGATGGACACCACCTAAGGAGGAGATATAGTCATGATGGTCACCACCTAAGGAGGAGATATAGTCATGATGGACACCACCTAAGGAGGAGATATAGTCATGATGGTCACCACCTAAGGAGGAGATATAGTCATGATGGTCACCACCTAAGGAGGAGATATAGTCATGATGGACACCACCTAAGAGGAGATATAGTCATGATGGTCACCACCTAAGGAGGAGATATAGTCATGATGTCACCACCTAAGGAGGAGATATAGTCATGATGGACACCACCTAAGGAGGAAGATATAGTCCTGATGACACCACCTAAGGAGGAGATATAGTCCTGA